>CM064497.1:33869187-34026687 GCA_032716605.1 Paralithodes platypus
TCTTAAAACATCCAGGGTACTAGTGTGTGTTAGTGACCTGAAGAAGCTATCTGCGAAACGTCAATAAAGTGCTAATCTGCAATTGGTGTTTTTATTAATGCTGTCAACTTTCCGGAGTTCATTTTACCATACTGTGCAATAGAGATCCTGACAGAGTCACCATCTTTTTTTTTTCTTTGGATGCCATTTTGATGCCTCACTTATCAAACAACGAGGTATTATATAATTGTTGATCATGTAGAATCTACCCAAAGACCTAATAACATGTACCAGTAATCCAGAATGTTTATTGTGGGTATGGATATATTTGAGTGTAAAGACAGGGTATTGACAGCAGTGGCACCAACATGGCGAGGGTTAACCTACCTCTGTTGCTATAGGATTTCTAGTGTACATTAAATAAAGGTATAAGAACATAAACATTGTATGTTGCCAGCCATACAACACAGGATTTATTTTTCATTATAGGCAATATTTTTCTATATATATTTTGTTCTTTTGTTTGGATAATTTTATATTTATGAGTATTTTAAGGATAGAAAACTTCACAATTTAGAGTACTTTTAAAATTACGAGTAACAGACAATCTCGAATACACTGTAAATATTGTGTGTGTGTGTGTCATATAGATGCAACAGACAATCTAGAACACACTGTAAATATTGTGTGTTTGATATTATAGAAGTAACAGACAATCTAGAACACTGTAAATATTGTGTGTGTGTCACATAGAAGTAACAGCCAATCAACAACACACTGTAAATATTGTGTGTTACATAGAAGTAACAGGCAATCAACAACACACTGTAAATATTGTATTTCATATAGAAGTAACAGACAACCAACAACACACTGTAAATATTGTGTGTGTGTCATATAGAAGTAACAGACAACCAACAACACACTGTAAATATTGTGTGTGTGTCATATAGAAGTAACAAACAACCAACAACACACTGTAAATATTGTGTGTGTGTCATATATAAGTAACAGACAACCAACAACACACTGTAAATATTGTGTGTGTGTCATATAGAAGTAACAGACAACCAACAACACACTGTAAATATTGTGTGTGTGTCATATCGAAGTAACAAACAACCAACAACACACTGTAAAAATTGTGTGTGTGTCATATAGAAGTAACAGACAACCAACAACACACTGTAAATATTGTGTGTGTCACATAGAAGTAACAGCCAATCAACAACACACGGTAAATATTGTGTGTCACATAGAAGTAACAGCCAATCAACAACACACTGTAAATATTGTGCGTCATATAGAAGTAACAGACAACCAACAACACACTGTAAATATTGTGTGTGTGTCATATAGAAGTAACAGACAACCAACAACACACTGTAAATATTGTGTGTCATATAGAAGTAACAGACAACCAACAACACACTGTAAATATTGTGTGTGTGTCATATAGAAGTAACAGTCCATCAAAAACACACTGTAAATATTGTGTGTCATATAGAAGTAACAGTCAATCAACAACACACTGTAAATATTGTGTGTCATATAGAAGTAACAGACAACCAACAACACACTGTAAATATTGTGTATGTGTCATATAGAAGTAACAGACAATCAAAAACATACTGTTAATATTGTGTGTGTCATATAGAAGTAACAGACAACCAACAACACACTGTAAATATTGTGTGTGTGTCATATCAAAGTAACAGACAATAAAAAACACACTGTAAATATTGTATGTGTGTCATATAGAAGTAACAGACAATCAAAAACATACTGTTAATATTGTGTGTGTGTCATATAGAAGTAACAGACAACCAACAACACACTGTAAATATTGTGTGTGTGTCATATCCAAGTAACAGACAATAAAAAACACACTGTAAATATTGTGTGTGTGTCATATAGAAGTAACAGACAATCAAAAACATACTGTTAATATTGTGTGTGTGTAACATAGAAGTAACAGACAACCAACAACACACTGTTAATATTGTGTGTCATATAGAAGTAACAGACAATCAACAACACACTGTAAATATTGTGTGTGTCATATAGAAGTAACAGACAATCAACAACACACTGTAAATATTGTGTGTGTGTCATATCAAAGTAACAGACAATCAACAACACACTGTTAACATTGTGTGTGTCATATAGAAGTAACAGACAACCAACAACACACTGTAAATATTGTGTGTGTGTCATATAGAAGTAACAGACAACCAACAACACACTGTAAATATTGTGTGTGTGTCATATCAAAGTAACAGACAATAAAAAACACACTGTAAATATTGTGTGTGTGTCATATAGAAGTAACAGACAAGCGGCTCGCTTGGTGTAGTGACTTGCGTCTCGGACTTCCACCCAGAAGGCCCGGGTTCGCGCCCACGCTCGGCGCATTAAAGATTTTTCACAAGCACTGAGTCGTTACCATCCCTCATGAGCAAAGGGATGGGGTAGTAGTACAGGACCCCAATGGAAATACGCCTAATCGGCCTTATTGAGCTATCCTTAGCTAGCTTAGCATGCGCTAGCTTTAAGAACTATTATTATTAGTATAACAACACACTGTAAATATTGTGTGTGTGTCATATCAAAGTAACAGACAATAAAAAACACACTGTAAATATTGTGTGTGTGTCATATAGAAGTAACAGACAATCAAAAACATACTGTTAATATTGTGTGTGTGTAACATAGAAGTAACAGACAACCAACAACACACTGTTAATATTATGTGTCATATAGAAGTAACAGACAATCAACAACACACTGTAAATATTGTGTGTGTGTCATATAGAAGTAACAGACAATCAAAAACATACTGTTAATATTGTGTGTGTGTCATATCAAAGTAACAGACAATCAACAACATACTGTTAATATTGTGTGTGTGTCATATAGAAGTAACAGACAACCAACAACACACTGTTAATATTGTGTGTGTGTCATATAGAAGTAACAAACAACCAACAACACACTGTAAATATTGTGTGTGTGTCATATAGAAGTAACAGACAATCAACAACATACTGTTAATATTGTGTGTGTGTCATATAGAAGTAACAGACAACCAACAACACACTGTAAATATTGTGTGTGTCATATAGAAGTAACAGACAACCAACAACACACTGTAAATATTGTGTGTGTGTCATATAGAAGTAACAGACAATCAACAACATACTGTTAATATTGTGTGTGTGTCATATAGAAGTAACAGACAACCAACAACACACTGTTAACATTGTGTGTGTGTCATATAGAAGCAACAACCAAGCAAGAACATTGTTAATATTGTGTATGTCACATAGAACACATAACCGTAGCAAAATGGCTCACATTTTAATCGTTAAAATTTGAATACATTGTAAAGCGTTACTTTAGCATGCATTATGGAACACATTAGTATTTGTTACTAATCGTATGTTCAAAAAGCCTTAAATTAAGCGTTCCGATTAGAACACATAAACTAGTATTGCACCATTAATATGCGTACCATTTCGTTACAGATTGTAGTATATATTGCACACATGATTTTTAAGAACAGATAGACCAGGCTGCAAATAAAATTGCGGGGAGTAAAGAGGGAGAATATTGAGAAAAATGAAAACAAGGAAGAAGAAAGCGAGACAAAATAAGTAAACACATCGCTTCCTACCCTTTATATACCCTTTCTATATATTTGTACAACGTAAGGGGAGAACCAAAACGACTGTTAAACCTTTGATTGTGAGAGAGGTCCAAGATAAGTCTAGTACACTGTAATAATGCGTGCAATATATAACACAACGCCGTAACAGAAAAGCGGTACGTATAAAGTGTATAATAAGAGTTGTGTGTTCGAATTTAGACGCTTTTTACAGGCTTTTGAACCCTGACACATTGACAATTATTCATGTGTTCTTTAAGGGGGGTCACCGGCTTTTTTTTATCTTTCTCTCCTACTTTATCTTTCTCTGGCTTGTATCCATTCGGCCCCATTCAGCTAACTGTTTTAAAACGTTTATCCCCATCCAGGTGTCAATATCTTCCAGGCGAGCGATAGCGAGCCAGCATTGTATGGAGAAATCCGGCTTCGCCGGAGACATTTTTCTATCGAAAAATGTAAAAATTTAGCTTGCTGTCAATACAAAACTATATATATATATATGCTGGCTCGCTACCGCTAGCCAGGAAAATATTGACACCTGGATGGGGTTAAAAATCTTAAAATTGTAGGCTGAATGGGGCCGAATGAATACAAGCCAAAGAGAGAGGGAGAGAAAGAGAAAAATAGCGAGGTGGGCCCCCTTAACGAATGCAAAAATAATGCAGCGTGCTAACCGTGCATCAATCCTCGAATCACATAGACTTCACAGAGAAGACGGCAAACGGCCAGAGGGGATGACCACTTTCCCTTACAAGAATGGCCGGTGCGTCGTGTGGGATGCAACATGTGTTGACACTTTCTCCACAACCAACATCGCCAGAAACGCCGACGAAGCAGGTGAAGCCGCCCGGATAGCAGAAAATAAAAAGCGAGAAAAATATCAAGCCATCACCAGAAATCATCAGTTCGAGCCCCTGGCATTCAAAACTTCAGGAGTCTTCGGCCCTACCACCCTTAAGATGGTGAATGAAATAGGCCGTAAAATCAGAGAAGTTTCAGGAGAACCCCGGGAAACCCTCTGGCTCAAGCAAAGACTAGGGATGGCTATCCTCCGGGGCAATGCCACCAGCGTCATGAGCTCAGTTCGACTGGACTGGGTCATGCCACTGTGTGAGGCCCGGGCAGGAGTGGTGTATCCGTAGTCTTTCCACAGTAGGGTAAAACAAAACATAAACTTTATTTGTATTTAACATGTGTGATGCACATAAATAAAAGGGGATGTGTCGGATGGTTGAAAGCCACAGTTGCTCGCGCGTTTGGGGCTAGCAACACGTATTATGAAAAACATGTATCCTCCTTCATTCACTGTCCCCCCTTCACTCACTCAACCCCACAATTTGCCGGAGGATAACAGGTTTTTCACAATACGTAGACGGAGGTCTTTAAAAAAAAAAAAAAAAAAATTGCAGCGTTCTAAAATGTGTTAAAAATATACCCATTAAAATATGTAGCACTTTTTTATACAGGTAAGCGTTCTATGCTGCACACGCGATAGTTTCAGTGTAAAGGCGATGTCACATCAGAACTGTTTCAGTCAATTTTCAATGAGCAAATGTTTTCTTATACTAGGTTCTTTATATTTTCGCATTGGAAACGACAACTAGACTGAATGTGTATGGTCTTAAGAGACTGCAATAATACATAACTTTACCTAAGAAGATGCCAGGCTACAATTGCCGGAAAAAGCGTTCATATGACACCGGTTTAAGCAATTGCATCACACCACACTGTAAATATCGTGTTTGAACCCATTTACAAAACAAATAAATAAATTAATAAATAAATAAATCACTTATATGGTGTTCGTTATAAAACACATTTAGAATATGGATCATTTATGTGTGTTAAAACCTGAAAGAAGTGTTCGAACATTAAGGCATAACGATGAATATAGGTAACGCCAACGAACTTGACAATAATCTTGATCCCTGACCTCTCTGTAACTCAGAAGGGCCTAGAGCAAACTGGCTGAATATGTCCACACCTATTTCCTGGTGGACTCTTCCCAAATGATAGAAACATCAGCTCGATTGCTTTAATTCATTTCGAGTTATAAGAAGTTAAGGGGTCAAGATTATGTCAAGTTCGCCGGCGGTACCTATACATACTTATTATGCGTGCCAATATTGTTACTGTTTATGTGTTCTGCGGTATATTGTACACAAGAGTTATAAAGTGCAGTGGAGAGATATGATGGTGGTAGAGGGAGAAGTGAGAATCTCCCCCCCCCCCCCCCCTTATCCTCCCATATCATCTGATAGCCCTCCTATCTGCAGACCTTATAATGACAGAGATCAGCCAACCTCCGCCTTCTTGCTGCCACTGGTGATATTTTTGTTTTCTTTACACCGAAATATCTTCCTACCCAAAATAAACACCTGGAAATATTGGTACAAGATATACAGTTTGGTTCTTCCACATGATCAAAAACTAAAATGAAAAAAAACTCGGCGCTCAAAGTAAACGATGACCGATGTCTCTTACTGCATGATCCTATCTAAGCCTACAATCTTTTCATCATAATTAGGCCAAACATCTAGACCACAAACCTCTATAACTCAAAAACAGCTCGAGTAATCGAGCTAATATTTCTACCATTTGGGAGGAGTCAGCCAAGGAACAGACACCGGAATTTACAGTCCATTTGCTCTAACCCTTTTTGAGTTACAGAGGTTAGGGGTTACGATTTTTGGCCTACTTACAATGATTGGACTACAGTAAAGTCAAGGTCAATAGCTTGAAGAAAACCTTGATAAGAATTAGTGTGAAATCTGGAGAGGACATTAACTCAGCATAGTCCTTCATAAACCGAATAAAATCATGTATCACAAGCCATAATAAACTGCAATTAAGCATCATACAGTAATCCTCATGGGCTATTATATTTTGTTTAATTATTTTTGAGGATTGTACTTGCTATTGCTATTTTCGAACAATGTATTTTAGCTTGTCGCCTATGCTACAGAACGACCTTCCCAGACTTGCTTCAAACTCAAAATTGCCTACGCAGACACCTTTCAAGCTAAATTTCTATAAAATTTATTGGAAAATGATCCGGCCGATGGTCGATTTCTTTTAAGTTACAGGCTTGTTATCGGCCACCCAGAGCTAAAAGAAAAAAAAAAAAAAAAATAAAAAAATAAAAAAAATAAAATAAAAAAAGATAAACAAAAAAGCTCGACACCTGCAAGGGGAGGAGAGGCTTAATTATTATCGCCAAACAAGCGGTAGGAAACGACTTAAAATCAAACCAATGGAGTGAAACCGCGGAGACGGGCGATAGCGAGCCTGTAACTTACAAGAAATCAGCCTTCGGCCGGAACATTATTACATCGAAAAATGTACAAATACAGCTTGAAGAGGTGGGCATATATTAATTTGAAGCAAGTCTTGGAAGGCGTTTTTTGTTAGCCTAGGGGACAAACTAAATAAGTTGCTCGAAAATTGCCCCCCCCCCCAAAAAAAAAAAAAAAAAAAAATCAACAACAAAAGAACATAAAAACAAGCAAAATCCTCAATAGTAATTTAACAAAATATCATAATAACCTGCAAGACGTCGGAATAAATAGTGTTAAGGAAAACATTATATATTGCGAAATGTATGATTATTTAAAACAAACAATAGAGCAAAAAGAAAAAAAAATAATGATAATGAAAATAACCTTTAAATGGCGTCCTCTATTCATGAAAAATGTATAACAATGAATTTACATATTTAGCTTAACACTATCCGATCCGACGTCTTGGGGGTTATTATTATATCTTTAAAAAACAATATTATTTCGGCATTCATAGAAAAACACATTAGTATTTTTTCACTATCATGGGATCAGAACACTAAAAAAAAAGTGTTCATACTATAACACAAAACTTATTATTACTCACTCATTGTGTGTGTCTATTTTTATCCCAGTGTTATGTTATATATTGCACCATAGATTGCACACATAATGTTTACAGTGTAGTACCATGAGGGGAGAGGTGAAGAGGTGGCACAATAGATGCAAGTGTATCTGAACATCTAACATTAAACTACACTGTAATATTCAGGTATGCAGTGTATAACACTTACGTGAAACAAAATTGGTACACATTCTAATTTGAACGCATTTTAGAAACTTTCACGGATTTGGTGTTCATTATAGGAAACATTTCTATTCAAATATGATATGTGATCAGAAATCCTAAAAAAGTCGCAAAGCGACAATTACACATTTATTATGCATGCCAATTTTGCTACAGTTTATGTGTTCTGTATTACACACATATATATGACAGTGTATCTGAAGATCTATGCAAGGATGTATTTTCTTCTTGGACTTAAACGGAAAAAAAAGTCAGTAATCGATGAATTATGGATAATTCTTAACCCAATTTGGTCAGATGGAAGTCTTATTGAGAATGAGAATGAGAGTGGTATATAAGATCATTGGGTATATTGATAGTAATTTACCTTTCCATCCTTGAATAAGATGGGTTTATTATCACCAATAAACCTTTAATTGGGTAGATTATCATGAACACTTTAATTACCCTTTATATTTTTTTACTACCCTTATTATAATCGGATTTTTTTTATTTTAATACCACGAATTTTCCGAGTGTTTTTTATAATTTTTTGTTTTCATTTGCATCAATATATAGTGTTTGTAATGAATTAGAAATCTCGGGAAAACCTATTTTCCCCATTAGGCCTATCAATGATGTTGAGACACGCCCCGCCCCGATAGTGATTTGAAAAGACATTAGCCTAATCTAACAACCTTACCTAACCTAACCTAGTATTATGGGTGGGGGCTGCCGCCCCCACACCCCCACTGGTTGAGTACTAATCCCTTAATAAAAAAAAAAAAAAAAAAATTGGCTGTCGATTAAACAAAGGTGAAAGAAAGTCGATGAAGTCTACGGTGTTTACTCTGCAATCTTCAGCTTTGATTGTACATTGATAACGGGAAAGTACCATATTGACAACCTTGTTACGAAAATTAAGTTTTAGTACCATACTTTTATAATAGGTTTTTCCGAGGGTTTAACACGTTTTCATATGATCTTTAGAGCTATCGATAACTGGAAGTACCATATTGACAACCTTGGTACGAAAAAGACATTTTAGTACCATACTTTTTTATTAGGTTTTGTATAGGGTTAAAACAAATTTTCTTATGGTCTTTAGAGCATATAGATTCAATATTTATCTTCAAATATATCAACAAAATTCGTGGTATTAAAATAACATTGAACCTTATAATCTTGCTTAGGTAGAGTGTGTGGGGAAGTCCAAGCTCATATCCTGTTTTAGAAGGATGTATTTTAAATGACATCAGTGCTTCGTCATTTTTCATCTATCTATCTATCTATTGCCTGACGCCATGATCCCCGAAGGGGTGGCCACGAACGAACTGCCCCCATGCACCTCTGTCCCCAGTCAGTCGACACCCCTCCTCCCAACCAGCACCGCCTTCATCCATATACTTCCTCACTCCATCCTTTCACCTCCCCTTCGGTGCACCTCTCCCTCTCTGTCCTTCCACCTCACTCTCGTACACCCTCTTAGTAATTCTCTCGCTTTCCATATGTTCCATATGGCCGAACCATCTCAAGTTGTTCCTTTTCACACTTTCCAGCACATCTACCTCCACACCACACCTCTTTCTTACTTCCTCCTTCGTCTGTCTATCCCTCCATGTAACTCCTCACGCACTTCTCAAGTAACTCATTTCCACCGCTCTCACTCTTGGTCTGAGTCTCTTCCCGAACGTCCATGCTTCGCTTCCGTAAGTCAGTGCCGGGATTACCACACTGTCATGCAAGGACTTCTTCACTTCCATACTGACCACCCTATTTCTTGTTACTGCTTTCAACGTTCCTACAACCCTCTTCCCCTGTTGCACCCTCTCCCGCGCTTCTTCATCCATAGTCCCATCTTTACTCAACACACTGCCCAGATACTTAAATGAGCTGACTATCTCCATAGCCTGACCGTTCAACTTCACCTCACACTCTGTGACTTCACCCCTTTCGAAGACCATAACCTTGCTCTTCCCCGCATTTACCTTCAAATTCCGTTTTTCTCACACTGTTCCAAACTCATTTACCAGACCCTGCAACTCCCATTCATTATCGCTCATCAGAACTGTATCATCCACAAACAGCAGTATAGGCAGCTTCCACTCATTTCCCTCCTTTTTCAGCGATACACCAACATCCACTGCTCTTCCTAGTATTTCTTTCATGACTCCATCCATATATACAGTAAACAGCCACGGTGACATCACACACCCCTGTTTCAACTCAACATTCAGGTCAAAGAACTCGCTCTGCTCATTCTCCACACGTACTGTCACCTTTGCACCCTCATACATGCTCTTCACTGCTTTCAGCAACTTTTCATCTACTCTGTATGTTCTAAGTAATTTCCACATACCTTCTTTATCCACTCTGTCTTCTCCAAGTACATAAAGGCAACATACACCTTTTGTTGCTTCTCCAGATATTTCTCCACAACACAATTCAGGGTAAAAATCTGATCTACACATCCTCTTTCCTTCCTAAAACCTCCCTGCTCGTCGCCTATCCTTTTCTCCATTCTCACTCTCACTCTCTCAATCACTACCCTACTGTACACCTTCCCTACGACTCTTAAAAGACATATTCCTCGGTGGTTACCACACACTCCTCTTTCCCCTTTGCCCTTATATAGTGGGATTATTATGCCAGTCTTCCAGTCATCAGGTGCACTCCCCTTCTCCCATGCTAGTTTGCACATTTTCCATACCCATTCGATCACTATCTCACCACCATACCTCAACATTTCCACACACACTCCATCAGTTCCTGGTGCTTTCCCCAACTTCACTCTTTTCATGGCTTCCCACATTTCTGACCTCCTGATCCCCACCTCCTCCTCCACTACTTCTCCTCTTCTCCCTCCCATACCATATCCAACTACGTTTGCTGGTTCTTCATTCCTTACATTTAGCAACTCGTTGAAGTAGTCCCTCCATTTTTCGACTCTCTCTTACTTCTCGGCTAGCATTCTCCCATTCTTATCTTTCACACCCTTACTGTTTCCCTTGCTACCTTCCCTAACTTTCTTGACTTCTTTCCAGAACAGTTTCTTACACTCCCTCCATTTTACACTCAGATTCCTTCCAAATTCCTCATCTACTCTTCTCTTACTTTCCTTCACTACTCTCTTCACCACTCTCTTTCTCTCCACGTACCTCGCTCGTTTCTGCCTCACCAAATCTTCATTCCCTCTACTACCCAACCCCTCTCTATACGATTTCTTCTTGTCTTCCAAAGCTATTTTCATCTCTTCTGTCCACCATGCTGTACCTTTCACTCCCCTCCCTCTTCTCCTCACTCCACACACCTCCTCACATGCTGCATAGATCTCTTCTTCCTTAAACACCTTGCTCATCTCCTCCACTTCCTCCATATCTTCCAGGTCGAACCCACCTAGTCACCTTTCTACTGCTCTCCTGTACTCCTCCCTGATTTCCTCCTCCTGTAGCCTCTCCACCCTCCTCACCATTCCACCTTCCTCTCGCCTCCCTCCAGCTCTCCTCACCCACTTCTTTTGTATCCTAATTTTAGCTACTACTACATAATGATCAGACAGACCCCCTCCAATACCCCTATACACCCTAGCATCCAGCACAGATTTCTTCATTCATTCATCCACACATATAATTATATAATCAATCGGTGACTTTCGTTCCACCACTGTCTTATCCTTCATCGTCCATACCACTTTCCATGTGTACCTGTGTATCATTCTGTGTCGGAAGAAGGTGTTGGCTATCCACAGCCTCCTCCGCACACATATGTCCACAAGTGCACTACCATTCCCATTCACCTCTGACGGTACCCCCACCCTCCCACCACTCCATCAACGTTCCTATCACCAACCTTACCATTCATATCCCCAATCAGAAATATTATTTCGTTCTTGTCAAACTTATCCAGGCACGCCTCCACATTCACCCAGAACTCCTCTTTCTCTCTTACAAGTTTATCCTCTGTCGGAGCATACACACACACAATCACCCACGTTTGTATTCCTACTTTCATTCTCACCCACACAATCCTTGAACCCACAGACCCAGGGATCTGCCTTGCTTAGGCCAATCGGCTTTCTGCAGACTCCCATTTTCTTATGTTCTTATAGTCTCTTACACGCTCCTTCCAGTTGTTACTTGCAAACAAACACGCACCTTCTCTCGCTGCTCCCTCACTCACTCCAGCGCACACACCCATTCCGCACTCCCACTCTCTCACATCTGTACCCCTCCATTTGGTCTCCGTCATTCCACATACATCCAGCCTGGCATTCACTAACACTTCCAAAACCTCTCGCTCTCTTTTGTGCCATCATTCATGCCACTCACGTTCCATGAAGCTATTCTAATATTGTCCGTAAGATTGTCCATAGTCGGTCGGGGTTCGTCAACACAGGGTCCGTCCGCATCCGAGGCTGATTGTTCGTTTTTCGTTGCTTAATTTTTGTTTTCACGGGTGGGGGTCGCAAGCCCACCGACCCAACATTTTTTATACCTCTATATATTTGTTTCATACCCTCATATAAGCATTTCATAACCTTATGCACTCTTTTTATACCTTTATATACTCTTTTCATACCCTTATGTACTATTTTCATACCCTAATATATTCTTTTCATACCCTAATATACTCTTTTCATACCCTAATATACTCTTTTCATCCCCTTATATACCCTTTTCATACCTTAATATACTCTTTTCATACCCTAATATACTCTTTTCATCCTCTTATATACCCTTTTCATACCTTAATATACTCTTTTCATACCCTAATATACTCTTCATACCCTTATATACTCTTTGAATTACCTAATATACTCTTGTCATACCCTAATATACTCTTTTCATACCCTTATATACTCTTTTCATACCCTAATATACTCTTTGCATTACCTAATATACGCTTGTCATACCCTAATATACTCTTTCCATACCCTTATATACTCTTTTCATACCCTTATATACTCTTTTCATACCCTTATGTACTATTTTCATACCCTAATATACTCTTTGCATTACCTAATATACGCTTGTCATACCCTAATATACTCTTTTCATACCCTTATATACTCTTTTCATACCCTTATGTACTATTTTCATACCCTTATATACTCTTTTCATACCCTAACATACTCTTTGCATTACCTAATATACGCTTGTCATACCCTAATATACTCTTTTCATACCCTTATATACTCTTTTCATACCCTTATGTACTATTTTCATACCCTAATATACTCTTTTCATACCCTTATATACTCTTTTCATACCCTAATATACTCTTTGCATTACCTAATATACGCTTGTCATACCCTAATATACGCTTGTCATACCCTTATATACTCTTTTCATACTGATTTTATATACTCTTTTCATACTGATTTTATATACTCTTTTCATACCCTAATATACTCTTTTCATACCCTAATATACTCTTTTCATACCCTAATATACTCTTTTCATACCCTAATATACTCTTTTCATACCCTAATATACTCTTTTCATACCCTTATATACTCTTTTCATACCCTAATATACTCTTTTCATACCCTTATATACTCTTTTCATACCCTAATATACTCTTTTCATACCCTTATATACTCTTTTCATACCCTTATGTACTATTTTCATACCCTAATATACTCTTTGCATTACCTAATATACGCTTGTCATACCCTAATATACTCTTTTCATACCCTTATATACTCTTTTCATACCCTTATATACTCTTTTCATACCCTAATATACTCTTTTCATACCCTAATATACTCTTTTCATACCCTAATATACTCTTTTCATACCCTAATATACTCTTTTCATACCCTTATATACTCTTTTCATACCCTAATATACTCTTTTCATACCCTAATATACTCTTTTCATACCCTTATATACTCTTTTCATACCCTAATATACTCTTTTCATACCCTTATGTACTATTTTCATACCCTTATATACTCTTTTCATACCCTAACATACTCTTTGCATTACCTAATATACGCTTGTCATACCCTAATATACTCTTTTCATACCCTTATATACTCTTTTCATACCTATATGTACTATTTCATATCCATATACAGTATACTCTTTTCATACCCTTATATCTCCTTTGCTTAAACTGTTATACAGTCTACTATAGTGTGTGCGTATGTCCAGTTCTGTTAACACCAATTTACACCTTGATCCTACCCTAATATACCCCTCTTATACCGTGGTATATATACAGTAGAGTGTGTGTCTTGATAGCGTAATGCATAAGTGCGCGGAATTTCGATGCGAGTATCCTAGGTTCGAGTCCTTGGAGTGCCACATGTATTTGTTGGTTTCATTAATTGAGCTTAGAGGTGAAGTTGGTTGGTGGAAAACAACAAAGAAATATCAAAGCCCAACATCCTGGCCGTCACAGTGAAGCCTGCTGTACGACAGACTCCAGTAACTAGTGATTCACCGTCTGCACCCGGACTCGGCCCCGTCTCTCTCCATAGAAGGGGAGGTATCTACTGTACTGTATTTCATTGGATTTATTTATTCATTTATAAATACATATATTTAATATTTCTAGTTTCCTCCCAATACCTCCATCAAGCTGTAAAACAATACCCTCAAGACCTCCCTTCGTGATAAATTTGTAAATTTTTCGGTAGAGAAATGTCCTGGCCGAGTCCGGTTCCTTCGAAATTAAAGGCTCGCTATCGCTCGCCAGGAAAACATTGACACCTAAATGGTACGAAAGGTCTTAAAATCTACAAACTAATGGGGCGAATGTCTTAAAATCTCAAAACAAATAGGGCTAAGCACGAGGAAGAAGGGGGTTAGAAAAACAACATACCTCCCCTTAACCCTATCTGAGTCGAAATTAGTCTTTGGATATTTGTTAAGGGGGGATGGGCCGGTTTTCTGGACCACTTTCTCCCTCATGTTTAGCCCCATTAGTTTTCAGATGTTAAGATGTTTGCCCCATTAGTTAGTTGGTTTTAAGACCTTTCGCCCCATTTCTTCGTCAATATTTAGACCTTTCGTGCTATTTATGTGTCGATTTTTTCCCTGGCGAACGATAGTGAGCCTGTAATGTTGGAAGAACCGGCCTTCGGCCGGGGAATTTTTCTACCAAAAAATGTACAAATTAATCTAGAAGGGGGATCTAATGGATGTTTATTTAAATTTGATGGAGATCTAGGTAGGAAACTAGAAAACTAAATTAATGAATACATGCAAAAATCGCCCAAAAAGTGAACCATCCCCCCTTAAGCCGGTGTCACACGAACACTTTGGTGGCGGATGTAGCGGAGTCACAGTATCCGAGTCACATTCATTTAAACTCGTTTAAACTCCGCCTAGACAAATATCTCGCATCAAACCCGCGACTGACTGCGTTTGTAAATGAATAACTTTATTTTATTCCCTCCTCAGTTACTAACCCATTTGTTCCCTACTAACTTCCTAATCCTGCCACGGACATTAGTTCCAGGGCAGTAATTCCCTTGCCAATGTTCCCTTATCCACTCTAAACCACTGTTTGGACACTTGATCCTCAGTGTTTTGGAGGACAAGCAGCCTAGAAGGGTCACTAGATCTGTTGTTGCTTTATTTCCTTTGTACTCCTTTGTACAAAGTAGCTAAGATCGTGTTTACTATCTGACTATGTTCTCTTTCCTTGTGACTGTATTGTGTAGCGTAGAGCTCCTCATTGTGTACAGTCGCGCTAATAAGTGATGTCTCAGCACCAAGTATTTGTTTATCAATAATTGGTATCGGCAATAACTAAGCTTCATTTCTTCATATCGAGTGAAATATACAAACATGTTCCTACACTTACCCACCCTATTCAACATCTGACAGACAGGAATACAGGTATAGAGCAAGCCAAACGTAATGACAGCTGGAACATGACTTATTTGCGCGACCATACAGTCCAATTCCATATACGACTAAACAGCAACATCCATAATAATAAACTGATAACTTGTAGCAGATTCAATGCTCCGATAAATGTAGCTGATAAACTTTCTGGTGTGACGTACTCTAGGGTCAGGGATAGGTATAAACCATAAATTAAGTCAATATCTGTGAATAGTTTCACGTAAGGGAGCCCAACTCGTTTTTTTCTCTTTCTCTCCTTCTCTCTTTGGTTTGTATCCATTCGGCCCCATTCAGCATACTTTTTTAAGACGTTTACCCCCATCCAGGTGTCAATATTTTCCTGGCGAGCGGTAGCGAGCCAGCATATATATGTTTTTGTTTTGACAGCAAGCTAAATTTGTACATTTCTCCGGCGAAGCCGGATTTCTCCATACAATGCTGGCTCGCTATCGCTCGCCAGCAAGAAATCGACACCTGGATGGGGATAAACGTCTTAAAGCAGTTGGCTAAATGGAGCCGAATGGATACAAGCCAGGGAAAGAGAGAAAAGGAGAGAAAGATACAAAAAAAGCAGGTGACTCCCCTTAAGTTCACATAATGGGATACATCTATAGGTTAAGGTATGCTATTTATACGGTACATATCAGTGAACAATGGCGATAATATGTAATTGTTTTGTTACCCCGTACAAAAAGAGTATGCACTACACTGACATAATTGTTTGTTTACCAGACATATAAATCAGCTACGCAAGAGAACATTGAAGTGAAAGTAGTAATTCACATATTTTACAAGTTCAGATATTATTGTCATCACGATTTAAGTCATACTATTCACTTGATCATGGTCTGAAGAATATATTACTGATGTACTGAAGGATATATTACTGATGTACTGATGGTAATATTACTGATGTACTGATGGATATATTACTGATGTACTGAAGGATATATTACTGATGTACTGAAGGATATATTACTGATGTACTGAAGGATATATTACTGATGTACTGATGGTAATATTACTGATGTACTGATGGATATATTACTGATGTACTGAAGGATATATTACTGATGAACTGAAGGATATATTACTGATGTACTGAAGGATATATTACTGATGTACTGAAGGATATATTACTGATGTACTGAAGGATATATTACTGATGTACTGAAGGATATATTACTGATGTACTGATGGTAATATTACTGATGTACTGAACGATATATTACTGATGTACTGAACGATATATTACTGATGTACTGAAGGATATATTACTGATGCACTGATGGTTATATTACTGATGTACTGAAGGATATATTACTGATGTACTGATGGATATGTTGTTGATGTACTGAAGGATATATTACTGATGTACTGAAGGTTATATTACTGATGTACTGAAGGATATATTACTGATGTATTGAAGGATATATTACTAATATACTGAAGGATATATTACTGATGTACTGAAGAATATATTACCGATGTACTGAAGGATATATTACTGATGTACTGAAGGATATATTACTGATGTACTGGAGGATATATTACTGATGTACTGAAGGATATATTACTTATGTACTGAAGGATATATTACTGAAGGATATATTACTGATGTACTGAAGGATATATTACTGATGTACTGAAAGGTATTGTTATACCAAGAATTTTACCAGGTTTACTTATTGGTCGTGGTGAGTTCTACCTGACTTGGGAATTCCAAGATCATACACATACATGCATAGAAGACAATAGAGGATACATATAACACCAAGTGTAATTATAAGAACAGTTTTATTTAGCTTAACTTTTACTTCGATAATCATAGATAGTTACACAAAATATAATGATAATTTAATGACAACAATAACTATCCTAGCACGTTCGAGGATCTAGAAGGAGCTTAGGTATTTGATAAACGATAGTTTGCCTCCTAAAAACTAATGGAAAATACATATGATAGATACACTTATGAATTGTTCAAAGTAAGGTGCTTGTTCAACATGTATACAATACTGTAGCACTTGTACATTTGACGAGGATTTGGACCAAGTCACTAAGGTAGACTCTACTTATTTTATGAGTTGGCGTATTGGTGAAAAATCAGACAGAGTCAATGGTTGGGACTCTAACTATTTATATTCACTGGCGTCTGGGGTACGTGAGGAATCTGCGTATCCTATGAACACCGACGCACTGGTGTGAATTAGGCAGAGTCAATATATTGGGACTCTAGCTTTTATACCTCGTCACTGGCATCTCTTGGTATCTATTATTATTTGTAGCAGCTTGAAGTCTTCTAAGTCTCCGTTGGGCCGTCCAGGTTGGCCTGTGGTGTGGATCAGTTGTTTACAGATGGGTTAATGGGTATAGGGTCTTAAATGAGGCTCCGAACATGTCAGGACACTGGGCACATCATCGGACGAACGCATGCATAAACTAGTACAAAGCTATAGAGGGTCGACTGTCCTGACCGTTATATTAACCGGTGGTGAAATTCTGTTCAGGTACTCTTGGTGTGGGGTCTTTAATATAAAGTCTCAAATGTCATTACAGAGTGACGATATATCGGGCGGACGCGAATTAATAATATGGTCATGACCAATACTATTTCTTCGACTGCCTCTGACTTTTATAAGAGGTTGAAGGAACTCGGAGGCGGTGTTTAAACCTTTTAATTACAAGTGTCTGCATAACATGTTACCGACAGATGTATTAACCCATTAAGGACCAGCGACGCACATTATGCGTCGGCAATGTATGTAACCCTAAACCCCAGCGCCGCATAGGGTGCGTCGCAGTTAATTACTCCGGTCCTATGGCGTAGAGGGCTCAGATTTGTGGGAACTGCGTAAGTATCCCATGCAACAATGCCGATGGTTGAAAACCCTCAAAGTCCAACCGCGTGCGCGTAAACGCGCAAAAACCTGTTTCTGCATGTTATTGCCTACCAACTTTCCCCTCTTGTAATTCCGACTTTCGAGCACCCCGTAGGACCCCTTAATGACCTATGGGATCGTTTTTTTTTTTTTTTTCCCCTTAATTTTTAACCTATTCCAGGTGTTTTCTGGATTTTTTTTTTTTTTTTTTACAATCTGCTGGTCCTGGGGTGTACTTTTATTTTTAATTAGCTGGTACTCAGTGGGTTAAGGACTTCTTTATGCAGAGTGCCTGTAAAGGTGTCTCGCAGAGCCCTGGACTAGACGAAGGACCTTGACATGTCAAGTATCTTCGAAGAGTGAAGGAGGTGCTAGATTTAATAAGAAAAGTACGATTCAGGGCATGCTCATATATTCTACTTTTAGTATTAAAAGTTGCGGTCTACTGGGGATTATTATGTTAGAACAATACCATGGCACATCTAAAAATATTTCCTCAATAGGAAAAAGAACTCCTCAGACCTTTCAAGATATTCGGCATGCCGTTCAATCTTTACTTGAATGGGAGGGTAATCCTAGGACTATCACTACTAGCATGCCAGTATTATGGAAACCCTAGAATTGCTTGCTCTGTTCATCTTTTGTTGGGATAGTGGCGACTTTAGCTGAGATGTCCCGGGATATGTCTTCTGAGGTTAAAAGGTCATAAGTCTAGTCAGGGTCAATCTAGGGGATTAGGCTCAGGCCCCACTAGAAGGTTGCGGGCAGGTGATCCGGCCCTTGAGGATAAGTAAGTAAGCAAGTCCTTATTCCGGTGGTGGTACTGGGAGTCCTTCTTGCTCTGGCTGAAGACAATACGCCTTTTTGGGGCTTCTTGGTAAGGAGTAAGGAAAAGGAGTCTTGATGGATTTCCCAGGTGTAGATGAACGCTCTGATGAAACAGTTGCAATTCGGGCATCTTTTCCAGCGTTCGTAGCGAGTTTGGGAGTACTATTTTCACGGAGATATTGTGGTGTAATATTCTGGTCATTCTGGTGGCAATTGGTACATGAGGTATCCCTCCGCATGTATGTTTCCTCGTTGATGTATTTTTCTTCTCTTCCATTGTTTCGTCTTTTCTCTTCTCTTGTTGGTGTTGTTTATTGTGGTTGTAGGGTAAACTTCGGGATGTGTGGCATTGTAGATATTATTTCTTGCCTGGTTCTCGGAGATGATACTCCTTTTATCTCTATCTCAGTTAATCCTTTATTTTGGATCGGAAGTTGTGCTTCTTGGTGGTGGCCATCTTCTCTTCCTTGTTCGTTACTATTTCTTTGTATTTTGTTTCTTTTATTTTCTTCTGTTGTCATTGCCTTTCTCGTCTTCTTCTTAGTTGTTTTCTGCTTGTCGCTGTTGTTCTGGTAGATTAACTGGGGATCTGGAATGCTGTGTTTGGTGATTGATTGTTTCCTGTTTCCTATGCTTGTAGTCTTTATACTCTTTGTTGAGTTTGTCCTTCCGTTTCTCTGTCGCATTTTCTTGCCTTCTTTGTTTCTTTTTCTCTTGTGGTTCTCTCTTCTACATTTAAGGGAGTCTTGTTGAATTTGGTTATTTTAGATATATTACTGATGTACTGAAGGTTATATTACTGATGTACTGAAGGAAATATTACTGATGTACTGAACATTATATTACTGATGTACTGATGGATATAATTATTATTAATGTACTGAAGGATATATTACTGATGTACTGAAGGATATATTACTGATGTACTGAAGGTGAAGGTTATATTACTGATGTACTGAATGATATATTACTGATGTACTGAAGGATATATTACTGATGAATTGAAGGTTATTTTACTGATGTACTGAAGGATACATTACTGATGTACTGAAGGCTATATTGCTGATGTACTGAAGGATATATTACTGATGTACTGATGGATATATTACTGATGTACTGAAGGTTATATTACTGATGTACTGATGGATATATAACTGATGTACTGAAGGTTATATTAATGATATACTGAAGGATATATTACTAATGTACTAAAGGATATATTACTGATGTACTGAGCGTTATAGTACTGATGTACTGATGTTTATATTAGTGATGTACTGAACTATATATTACTGATGTACTAAAGGATATATTACTGGTGTACTGACATTATATTACTGATGTACTGACATTATATTACTGATGTACTGAAGGATGTATTACTGATGTACTGATGTATATATTACTGATGTACTGAAGGATATATTACTGATGTACTGAAGGATATTTTACTGATGTATTGAACATTATATTACTGATGCACTGAAGGATATATTACTGATGTACGGAAGGATATATTACTGATGTACTGACGGGTATATTACTGATGTACTGATGGATATATTACTGATGTAGTGAAGGTTATATTACTGACGCACTGAAGGATATATTACTGATGTACTGAAGGATATATTACTGATGTACTGAAGGATACTTTACTGATGTACTGAAGGTTATATTACTGAAGCACTGAAGGTTATATTACTGATGTACTGAAGGATATGTTACTGATGTACTGAAGGATATATTACTGATGTGCTGAAGGATATATTACTGATGTACTGAAGGATATATTACTGATGTATTGAAGGATATTTTACTGATGTACTGAAGGTTATATTACTGATGCATTGTAGGTAATATTACTGATGTAGTGAAAGATATATTACTGATGTACTGAAGGCTATATTACTGGTGTACTGAAGGTTATATTACTGATGTACTGAAGGTTATATTACTGATGTACTGAAGGATACATTACTGATGTACTGAAGGCTATATATTGCTGATGTACTGAAGGATATATTACTGATTTACTGATGGATATATTACTGATGTACTGAAGGTTATATTAATGATGTACTGAAGGATATATTATTAATGTTCTGAAGGATATATTACTGATGTACTGAAGGTAATATTACTGATGTACTGATGGTTATATTATTGATGTACTGAAGGATATATTACTGATGTACTGAAGGATATATTACTGATGTATTGAACATTATATTACAGATGTACTGATGGATATATTACTGATGTACTGAAGGATATATTACTGATGTACTGAAGGATATATTACTGATGTACTGAAGGATATTTTACTGATGTATTGAACATTATATTACTGATGTACTGACGGATATATTACTATGTACGGAAGGATATATTACTGATGTAATGAAGGATATATTACTGATGTACTGAAGAATATATTACAGATGTACTGAAGGATATATTACTGATGTAGTGAAGGTTATATTACTGGTGCACTGAAGTTTATATTAATGATGTACTGAAGGATATATTACTGATGTACTGAAGGATATAACATTGATGTACTTAATTTTATATTACTGATGCACTGAAGGATATATTACTGATATACTGAAGGATATATTACTGATGTAGTGAAGGAGAGAATACTGATGTACTGAAGGAAATATTACTGATGTACTGAAGAATATATTACTGATGCACTGAAGGATATTATACTGATGTACTGAAGGTTATATTGCTGATGTACTGTACATAAGAACATAAGAAAATGGGAGTCTGCAGAAAGCCGATTGGCCAAAGCAAGGCAGATCCCTGTCCCACACAACCCCAATTCAATTACAAAGCCCAATTATAGGCTTCACACTCTAATACCCTGAGGATCATCTTACCAAAACGGTTAGAGATTAACGCAGGATTATGGGGGTCTGCAGAGCGCTGATTGGCCCAACCCGGCTGATCCCCCTTCACACCCAACCCTTCTCGTCCATATGCTTATCCAATTTTATCTTAAAGCTCCCTACAGTTTTAGATCCCACTATAGCACTTGGTAGTCCATTCCACCCATCTACAACTCTGTTACCAAACCAATATTTGCCTATATCTTTTCTGAAACGAAATTTATCTAATTTGAAACCATTGGTACGAGTTCTTTCGCTATCACTGAGCTTTAGTACATTTGTCATGTCCCCTTTGTTAATCCTACTAACCCACTTGAACACCTCTATCATATCCCCTCTAACTCTGCGTCTCTCTAACGAATGTAAACCTAATTTCTTGAACCTTTCTTCATACGAAAGATTTCTAATATTATGGATCATTTTTGTCATTCTACGCTGTACTCTCTCCAATGAATCTATGTCCATTCTGTAATAAGGACACCAAAATTGGACAGCATAATCCATATGGGGTCTCACTAATGACAAGTAAAGTTTTAAGATAACATCAGCAGTTCTGTTACTCACACTCCTAGAGATGAACCCGAGAATCCTGTTTGCCTTATTACGAACGCTTATACACTGTTTTCTAGGCTTCAAATCATTGCTAACAAACACACCTAGATCTTTCTCGCAGTCTGAATTTTCTAATTCTAAATTAGCTAGTTTATATTTTACATTTGTTTGCATCTTCCCTATCTTTAATACCTTGCATTTGTCAATGTTAAACTTCATCTGCCAATTTACTGACCATTCATGTAAGGTATCTAGATCCCTTTGGAGGCACTCTATATCGCTATCTGAATCAATTGATCTCCCTATTTTAGTATCGTCTGCGAATTTACTTATCCTACTAGTTATACCTAAATCTAGGTCATTTATGTATATAAGAAACAACAGGGGACCTAATACCGATCCCTGGGGGACACCACTTTTGACTGCTCCCCATTCTGACTTGGTACCATTTATGCTGGCTCTCTGCTTCCTACCAATTAGCCATGACCTAATCCATCCTAACAACGCCCCACCTATTCCATGCGCCTCAACCTTTCTCATCAATGTCTCATGAGGGACTCTGTCGAAAGCTTTACTGAAATCTAAATATATAATATCATATGACTTGTCATTATCTACTGCTTCATATACCTCTGAGAAAAAACTAAGCAAATTAGTAAGGCAAGACCGTCCCTGAGTGAATCCATGCTGAGAAGAAATGATTAAGTTAAATGTTTCTAAGTGGTTTCTCATTGTCCTAGCAATAATTGACTCTAGTAGCTTTCCTATGATTGAAGTGAGACTAATGGGACGGTAATTGGATGCTATTGATTTATCACCTTTTTTGAAGATCGGAACTACATTTGCAAGCTTCCAAGCTTCTGGAACTACACCTGTTTCTAATGACTTGTTAAATAGAAATGTTAATGGGTAACTTAACTCATCTCTGCATTCTTTTAATACTCTAGCATATACCTCATCAGGACCAGGCGATTTATGAGGTTTCAGTCTGTCAATTTCCTTAAGCACATAATTTCTACTTATAGTAACCGTACTTAACCTATTATCTATACTATCGCTGTATACCTTACGGACTTCTGGAAACTGTGCCAAATTTTCATTAGTGAAAACGGAAAGAAATTGACTATTTAATGTACTGCACATTTCTAAATCATTTTCTGTCATTTCTCCTATCGAAGTTTTAAGGGGACCAATTACATCTCTAACCTTGGATTTATATAGTTGGTAAAAAGCTTTAGGTTTATTTTTTTGAGTCATTGGCAACCTTAATTTCATAATTTCTTTTTTCTTTACTAATATCCTTTTTTACCTGTCGTGATAGATTCCGATAGTAAGCAAGTAGGTGAATTTCGCCTTTTTTAATTTTTCTATATATTCCTCTCTTTTTTCCTAGATCTAATAGTCTATTATTCATCCATTTGGGTTGGTTCTGTGTTGATCTAAATTTTCTTTTGGGGATATATTTATTTTGCGCATTGAATACTGACTTGATAAAATTATCGTATGTATCTACCAAGTTTGACGTCTCTTCCTGACTTAAGATTACAGGTGCCTGAGAAAGGATACACTCATTTGGACACCTGGATCGACTTAATTTTTTGACCATTGGGTCCGCTAACAGGGCTTCTCTTAACCCACCATAATTGGCTTTTCTGAAGTCAGGTATTAATGTTGTATTCTCTCTGATATTACCTTTCCATTGTATATTAAAATACACAGAATTGTGATCACTATTTCCTAGGTGGTCCCCGATTTCTACACTATTTATCGTATGTTCATTGTTACTGAAAACTAAATCGAGAATATTATCACCTCTAGTCGGCGTATCTATGAATTGAGATAAAAAACTATCTTGTACTACCTCAATAAACTCCTTTGAATCAGAGTCGCCTATTTGTTGCTGCCAATCTATATTAGGGAAATTAAAATCCCCCATAATGCACACGTTGCTAAGCCTTGATGCTATTTTAATTTCCTCCCATAATGATGTTCCGTCATTTCTACTCATATTTGGCGGTCTATACATAACTCCAATAACTAAAGTCTCACTACCTTCGTTAACTTCTACCCAAACACTTTCATTTTCATTATTTACTCTAATACCTGATTTAGTACAGCTTTTTAATGAACTCCTGACAAACACTGCTATACCGCCGCCCCTCCTACTTGTTCGGTCATATTTAAACAAACTATATCCCGGTATATCAAACTCTGCTACAAAATGCCTGGTTTCTGTGTTAATCCATGTTTCAGTTAGCGCTATTATGTCTATATTTTCTTTGCTAACCAGTGCTCTAAGTTCGTTCATTTTGTTACATAAACTCCTGCAATTTGTATAATAAACCCTCAAACTATTACTTGTATTTGCAACTATTTTTCTATTGTTTTTAACTAATTTATTTTTACCTGTTGAACTACTGGACCTAGACGGAAAAGCTACGCTATCAGAATGTTCGTTATTACTATCAATTTCATGTGGCTGGGATTCTATTTTACTTACACACCTATGGTTTATTAACAAAACCCCTCAACAAACTTGTCGAGTGAGCTGGCTAAGGTCGAAACTCCTAGTCGAGAGAGATGTACTCCATCCTGGGCATACAGTTCATCCTTACCGTAGAAGAGGGTCCAGTTATCCAGGAATGGAATAGTATTTGCCTTGCAATACTTCTCCAGCCGGCTATTTACACCAATAGCCTTGGAGGACCATTCCTGCCTTACCCCTCTTCTTGGTAGGATACTGTGTACCACAGGAACTCCACCCTTCTCCTTGATCCTCTCCAACATTTCCTGGTACGTGGTGAGCAACTCCTGAGTCCTGCATTTCCAAATGTCGTTGCTCCCTGCGTTGAGGAAGATGATGGGGTCCTCTCCACTCGCTTCCATGACACCATCTAGCTTTTCTGCCACCTTCTCGACTCCGGCACCAGGCAGACAGACAACTTTACCAACATGTGTGTTAGTAGCCCTACCAAGGTATTTAACCACTGAATCCCCTACAATTAAAATAGACTTAGCTGTTTTCTGTTGCCGGCCTGTAGCAGAAGTAGTAGCAGCAGAAGTAGCTGCAGATTTCCTCCCCTCCTCTCACTGCCCCGCTGTAAGACGGGTCATCTCCTTCCTCCTTTCCCCCTTCACTGCTATCACACTCGTCATCCAGGGTGCTATACTTGTTTTTAACAGTCACATACTGCTTCTGGAAGGTTAATTTCATTCCTCTTGAAGATGCCACCTTCCAGGAAGAGTCCGGGTTTCCTACACCAGTGGCATTTTTTTTTCCTCAAATGCCATCTTCAATGCTAAGTTCTCGTCCTTGAGAGATTGGACCTCGAGCTCAACATTCTCCAGCCTCTCTTGCAAAGCAAGACAAAGCTGGAGAACATGGGAAGAGGTGACAATCTCATCAGCACAAGCCATCACTAAGAATGTTCACCTCACTAGGGGATAAACAGGTATGTCACGAGCGGTCACTGGGTACGTCCTCACTGGTCAAAGGTCAGGAGCCTACTGTAGGTTATATTATTGATGTACTGAAGGATATATTACTGATGTACTGAAGGATATTTTACTGATGTACTGAAGGATATATTACTGATGTACTGAAGGATATTTTACTGATGTACTGAAGGTTATATTACTGATGTACTGTAGATTAATTTATTGATGTCTGAAGGATATATTACTGATGTACTGAACGATATATTACTGATGTACTGAAGGTTATATTACTGATGTACTGTAGGTTATATTACTGATGTACTGAAGGATATATTACTGATGTACTGAAGGATATATTACTGATGTACTGAAGGATATTTTACTGATGTACTGAAGGTTATATTACTGATGTACTGTAGATTAATTTATTGATGTCTGAAGGATATATTACTGATGTACTGAACGATATATTACTGATGTACTGAAGGATTATTACTGATGTACTGATGGATATATTACTGATGTACTGAAGGAAATATTTATGATGTACTGAAGGATATATTACTGATGTACTGATGGATATACTACTGATGTACTGAAGGATATATTACTGATGTACTGATGAATATATTACTGATGTACTGAAGGATATATTACTGATGTACTGAATGATATATTACTGATGTACTGAAGGATATATTACTGATGTACTGAAGGATATATTACTGATGTACTGATGGATATATTACTGATGTACTGAAGGATATATTACTGATGTACTGAAGGATATATTACTGATGTACTGATGGATATATTACTGATGTACTGAAGGATATATTACTGATGTACTGAAGGATATATTACTGATGTACTGAAGGATATATTACTGATGTACTGAAGGATATTTTACTGGTGTACTGAAAGATATATTACTAATGTATTTTATCATACCCGAGGTTCGCCTTTTTAAATTATTTCGGTTTCTTCCCATTAGTTTTCGATTTCAAATCTTTTGGCACCATTGATTAGTCGATTATAATCGACTAATCAAAGCCATATAATTATAAGTCTTTTTGCCTAATTAGTTGGTCGATTGTTGGTCTTCTCGCCCCATTAGTTTGTCGATTTCAAGTCTTTTCGCCCTACTAGTTTGCTAATTATAATGTTTTCGCCTAATTAATTTGCTGATTTTAAACTTTTTCGCCCTATTAGTTTGTTGATTTTAAGTGTTGTTGCCCCATTAGCTTGCCGATTTCCAGTCTTTTCGTCCCATTAGTTAGACGATTGTAAGAGTTCCCGGACTGTCATTTTAGTGAGTGATGTGTTGTATTGTCCACCCCACAATGTTGGCAGTGTAGGGAGAGGAGCCTGGGTTCTGGGCTTGGCCAACAACAGCGAACAAAACCTATGGACGGATTAATGGCAGGTTTTGTTTTGTTAAATTTGTGTTTTCTGGGCCCGCTTCTCCCTCATGCTTAACCCCATTAGTTATGATAACTAAAGACGTTCGCCCCCATTAGTTTGTCGATTTTAAGACCTTTCGTGCGATTTATGTGTTGACTTTTACATGGCGAGCTATTAATAGCGAGCCTGCAATTTGGGGCCGGCCTTTAGCCGGGGCATTTTTCTACCGAAAATATGTACACATTTATCTCGAAGGGAGGGTTTTGGGAGCATTTTGTAATGCTTGATAGAGCTCTAGGTAAGACACTATAACAATAATAAATAAACAAATACAAAATTACAATTCTCCCGTTAAGCAGGCGTGATGTTTTGGGACCCCTTTCCCTATTTCACAGCATTAATTTGGCGATTCTAAGACCTTTCGCCCCATTCAGTTTCCGATTATAAGACGTTTATCCCCATTCAGATGTTGATTTTCTAGAAACAGGCCTTTACGCTGGGACATTTTTCTACCAAATTATAAACAAATATTGCATGAAGGAGGGTCTGTGTGAGTAAGTGTGTGGGGGAGGGGGGTGAGTGTGTGTGTGTGTGTGTGTGTGTGTGTGTATCTGTATGTATGTGTGTTTGTGTGTGAGTATGTATGTGTATGTGTGTGTATCTGTATGTATGTGTGTGTTTGTGTGTGAGTATGTATATGTATATGTGTGTGTGTGTGTTTGTGTGTGAGTATGTATGTGTATGTGTGTGTGTGTGTGTGAGAGAGTGTGTGTTTTATCATTAATAACACTACTACAATAATAACAACCCCTCCACTGTGCTCCCACAAGACCTTTCACACTTAGGACCGGATACGGCAGAGATTATAGTGACGATATACTGTAAGGGGTACTGGGGTACTGGGAGTCGGACATACTGTAAGGGGTACTGGGGTACTGGGAGTCGGACATACTGTAAGGGGTACTGGGGTACTGGGAGTCGGACAGAAAATGGCGCCTGGGGACTTATGGGGGGAAGGCTATATTTATTGGTAGATTTATTTATTAATTCATTATTATTGTTTTAGTTTCCTACCTAGACCTCCATAAAACTTTAAATAACATCCTCAAGATCTACTCTCGATAAAATAATGGTACTATTTTCGGAAGAAAAATGTCCCGGCCGAGGGCTAAACTACAGGCTCGCTTTCGTTTTCCAGGAAAAGCATCGCCAAAGTAATGGGGTCAAACACGAGGGAGAAGAGCTCCAGAAAAACAAACCACACCTTAAGTGCCTTATCAAATTCATATTTGTTTTCACTAACCCACCAATTAATTTACAAATATGCCTAACTAATGAAATCAATGAAAGTAATGAATACATGTAGTAGGCTACTCCAAGGACTCGAACCTAGGACACTCACACCGAAATTCCGCACATTAAGCATTACGCTATCAAGACAGTGCCTTATTAAATGTAGATCAATGAATAGCGAAATATAACAGGAGAATAAAGAGAATACTATAAGGTTTCTATGTATTCTATCTATTGCCGAAACGCCCCAATGCGCCTCTGTCCACAGTCACTCGACGCCCCTCCTCCTAACCAGCACCATGTACACTCGCTCCAAGAAGTATCTGCACCCCTACGCTGATCATCTGGTGTGTACAGCTTGATAAGGTTGGCACCTCTGTCTGCAACTATATCCATGTGTCAGAGACGATCGTCTCTGACACATGGATATAGTTGCAGGCAGAGGTGCCAACCCTACCGAGCTGTATACACCAAATGATCAGCATAGGGGTGCAGATACTTCTTGGAGCGAGTGTGCATGGTATTTAGCTAGAACACGTGTTCATTCCTCAAGGCACTTCTTCAGTAGCAAGAAAGTGAAAGAGAAAAGTTGAGAGGTAGTGAGCCAGCGTATATACCCTACACTTGGAAAGTGATGTGGTTTTAAGGCTTCTGATTGGTTAGCCGTGAGGTGGCTGGCTGGCTGTTGTTACCCTCTCATTGGCTGGCCGCTGTGACCTCATCAGTAGTCCACCCTACTTCATTAAGACAGGTTCTTTTCATGCTGGGAAGGGCTTGCAGATCTTCGGCTTGTGTATTTAAGTTGGGGGATAACTCATTTATGAAAAGAGCTTCTAGCATGGGCAATCTCCTTTGATCTTAATTAATTGCTAAGATTTCTGTGTTCTCCACCAAGATGTCTCTCTTCAAGGTCGCATGGTGTTCATCTCTGTTGTGTGTCTTAGGGGCTCCTGAAGATAAATGGTAAGACAACCGACGTGATAACTTCATGGCTGTCATGCCATTATAGGTGGAAGGATGAGCTGCACAGTCCCAAATTTACCGGTGTACCAATAGATGACATGATATTTGTGAAGATCATTGTCGGTCTGCCTGGTATTATTCTTCAGTAGGAGATTTGAGGTCTTCTTGTTCTGATAGTAAATAATTAGGTTCATTCTGGCGATAGCTTCAGTAGGTTGGATGTTCCTTTTGATAATCTGTTGTACGATCCTTTCATCTTCTTTATAGGCCGTCGAGAAGAACGATTTATATTAAATATTGATAACATTTTTCGGCAGTGTAGAATAGGTTGTTAGAAAAACCTCCATTGTTATACCATCTGTCGATGATTTTCTTGGTGACTCTCTCAATATTCTTATTTGCAAATCCATTGTTTATTAGGATCTGAGAGGCTCTTTCCAGTTTCAGAGTGTACTACAAGTGCTCTTTTTATGTATGCACTGATGGTAGAATCTTTATACCTATGGGGGCCTTCACTCAGACCATTAAGGCAATATCCAGGGCTAGATGCTTTAACATATACGGAAGTATGAAAGGTACCTTCTCTCTGCTTGACAAGCACATCTAAAAATGGGAAGGATCAGTCTTAACTCTGTTCTATGGTAAAATTAAGACCAGATGCGTCCATGAGGCGCTGCTGTAGCTCCTCTATTTGATGCTGACGTTCGGCTTTAACGAATATATCGTCTATTTAGCAACAACATATTTGTGGCTTTTGATGTTCACTAAAAACCTCCTCTTCTATGCTGCCCATGAAGAAATTTGCAAAAAGTACTCCAAGGGGTAATCCCATGGCAACGCTATCAATTTGGCAGTACTTGTTTTTCCTAGGGCACGAACATGGGGCTTCTTTGGTGCAACATTCTAGCAGGGCTCTCATCGTCGTCTCAGGGATATCACAGTTGGGAGTGGCATCATTGTGGTAGACTGGATTGTCCGGTCCACAGGAACTTTGGTGAAGAGGGACTCGACATCCAGCGATGCAATGTTTCCTTTTGAGTAGTTATTGGCCAGAAGATCCAAAAAATCAGTCGGAGACTTCACACTGCAAGCAACAGGAGTATAAAGAGTAAGGATTTCTACAAGTTTATTGGCTAAATGGTAGGTAGGGGTCGGGATCTGGGATATAATAGGCCTCAGTTTGTTTCCAGGCTTGTGAGCTTCAACAGTGCCATAACAGTAGCCAAGGCCATAGTCACCAGACAACTTAGGAAGCTTTGTGCCTCCATTAACTGCGTTGACACATTCTCCTAGTCTATTTACCTTTTTCTTTAGGGTCTCTGTAGGGTCTCTTGTAATTCTTTTGAATTTAGTCCCATCACTCAGTACCCCATCGATTTTCTGCAAATACTCCTCAGTATTCATTAGGACGAAGGCGGCAGCTTTGTCTGCTCTTCTGATGGTGATATGTGGGTCGGCTCTCAGCTGCTTGGCTGCTTCTATATGTCTCAGATATCACCATCAGAAGAGCAGACATCTACCCTCTTAACATTGTAGTGTTTTATATTTTACTTCAGGGTGTGTACACTCTCAAAATTGTAGGTATGAAAAGGATAATCAAAGTGTTCATAATAATGTACCCTTGTAAAGGTAAGTTGGTGGTAATATACCCCATATAATACAAAAACAGGAAGGTAAATCATTATCAAATTATCACTTTCGAGTTTCAGGCTATAAGGAACTTGGAGTTGTGAACATCGACAATCAGCAGAATACAAACATTATATGTGTTTTTGATGGAGAAAAAGTATGTTGAATTTGGTTTGATGTGTATATCAATGTACTACAACCGTATGTTTGCTGGTAATTGTTCTAATTATCGATGCCTACTGTTCCAATTTCCTTACAAAACGAAATTCGCAAGTGGTCAATTTTATCCAATCATCATACAGTATATATCTTTTTCATAACCTTCATAAATCTTTGTTTGGTTTACAGTGTAGATGATGGCCTCCATGACCTGGTATCAACCACCATCCTGTGATACACCGACCATGACTATCACCACGATCCAAAGAGACTTGGATACCAGGTGGGTCCCCTGTACTGATTTGTGCACTATAAAACATGAAAGCTTATTATTATCTTGCCTTGACTGTGCAATGATTAGAGTGTTTAAAATCTGTATGTGGAAACCCAGGTTGTTACAGTTTCTTACAGTAGATCCTCTGGAAAAAGGCAAACTAGGCCTGTGTATCCAGCTCAGTACCAGTACTTGCACTGCTGTGGTCGTTCACGGTGTTGGCGGCGGAGGTAGCAGACGCAACATTTTTCCAGTCTGTATTTTTGTTTTATAATCAAACTTCAAGTCTTGTCTTCCCCATGCTTTATCAAGATTACTTTCAAACTCCCTTATTGATTCGGAATCGACTACATACTGGGGCAGTGCGTTCCACTCTTTTACTCATAGGTTCGAATCCCGATGGATCACATGCTTGCTTTCATTAATTTCATTGGGAGGTGTTTGGTGTTGGAGTGAAATAAATAAAAACTAGATTATTATGATATTATGAATACAGATTTTGCTTGCTTTTGCCATTTACTAGCAATATATATTGGTTTGTCTACTTGTCTAACAAAAATGCCTTCCCAAACTTCTTTCAAACTAAAAAAGGTAAATTTTTCCATTAGTTTCAATTTTGTTTTAGTCTGGCCTTATTCAGGAGGCCCTACTGATGTGCCGCCCCCAGGTTTTCTTAGGTTGTCAAATTAGGTTAATGCTTCTATTGATTAAGCGAGTCGGGCAAGTAGGTACTCACAGAAGTAAACAAACCCCACTTGCCTCTTCCAATGACAATATCGTCAATAACCTGACAACCTAACCTAACCCAGCTACTCTTAAAAATAATTGAGAAGCCGAGATAGCGCATCGTAAAGCCCCTTTCACACAGCCGTCCTGACACTCCCAAACCGCCAGGAGACCGGCATTCCCGGTCCCGTGCTGTCTGGTGAACAGTGGAGCATTGTCCGGCAGCGATCTTCAGTGTCTGGGGGCGGTCCTGTGTTTCTGTCTACAGCTCCGATATTTTCGTTACTACACAAAAACATCGGGAGGTACGGCCCGACCTTAGCGGTCGTATTATTGCAGGAGATGAGAGAGAGGCAGTTGGGAGGCAGTATTTCTGTTGGGAGGCGGTCTGTTGACTGTATCCTATTGTCAGTTGGCTTTATTCTATTGTCGGGAGTCAAGTATCAGGACAAGTATGAGCCCTGCGGGGAACCCCTATTGTAATTATTAAATCTTCTTATTCTTCCAAATTATTTGTCCACGCCGGTTTTTACGCATCAACTCCAGAACCGCTTATTGGATCGGGATTAAACTTTCACACAAGGTGCATTTTTGTATTGGGCAACTTTTGATATGCTAAACATCCGAAATGGCGGCCAAACAGGTCCGTGGCAGCCGATTTCACGAACAATTTAACACCTTACGAGCGGCCTATGCGGTTTATTTATATGTACCGCCCAGTGGGGTGTTTTTAGCCAAAATAGGGCTGTTTACGTGATCATTTTCATGCCTAAATAAGACCCAGAACGTAAAACAAGTACCTATCCCTGAAAGGGCATAAACAGAGCTTTCGAATGACACCATAACGATCCTTTTATGATGGCTAGTTTTCTTGCAATAACCGTGCAACGCGAGTGCAAAAAGCATGTAATTCGGTACTTTCCCCATATAATTCAGTATGTAGCGAGTGAGAGAGGGAGGAGGGAGCTGAGATTTGTGTCAGTAGGTTCGCCGCGGTGGTCTGGAGCAGTCATACGCTCGCTAGTCTCCTGCCACCACTTGTCTCTCTCTCTCAGCAACATTACGTGCTGAAATTGCCACTCGACCTATGTCGAGCGCCGCCACATAGTCCAGCTTTATTTAACTCGACTTATGTGGTGAGCCGCTAATTAAGGGTTAAAACCTAAATACCGTTTCTCCCACTCATAGGAAATGATTGGGCTTTGGCATATGGACTCCACTACTAATGCTTTGCAAATGCCATGGAGAAGGTTTTGCTTTGCACGTGGGTTTTTTTCGGCAATCTTGAAAAAACTCGAAATACACTTAAAAATCCACATCTTGAAAACTACACGGATGATCAAAGCCATGATTGTGTAGTTGGGTGAGGCTCGCAATTCCGAACGTTTTGGTACCAAAAGAATAGAAATTGGTGGAATAGTTTGTCCGCAGCATTGAAAACTGTCTATTTTAAAATTACTTTAAAACCGTATTCGGTACCCACACAACGTTTTCAGTCTTCAGTCTATAGGCTTCCACGCATCCCCTAGTTTTGCTTAATAATATAATGGATTAATCATTCAGATACATACATGTTTTTTAATTTAACTCTCTCAAAATAGTTCGAGTCCCTACGAATTCCACCAATTAATTAGCCAACCTACCTATACATACCTACCCTACCAAAATAATAATGATAATTAAAATTTATTTTTGGTGAATAGCAGAGTATTGACTAAGGGTTTTAACACTTCCTCCCTTTGCCAAATGCTTAGTTTAATAACAATATTATGGATCTTCAAAGTTTAGATTTTTTTTGGTGTGGTGTGACTTACCTTCCCTCCTCCCTCATGTAGCAAGCAATGTCTTCAGGGGTTCAAGAGTATTGCATTCTTCCATAATATTATATATAGTCCGGTTTTTACGCAATAACTCCGGAACCACTTGTCGGATCGGGACGAAACTTTGACACAAGGTGCATTTTTTGTATTGGGCAACTTTTGATATGATATCCAAAATGGTGGCCAGACACACCTGTGGCAGCCTTTCACACCCAACCCATCTCGTCCTATCTAATTTAATGTTGAACTCTATTGTTCTTGATCCCACTATAGCACTCGGTAGCCTATTCCACATATCTACAACTCTGTTACTAAACGAATAGAGGCAGATCCCTTACACAGCCAATCTCTCCCTCTCTCGCTCTTGTTTGTTTGCACAATCTGTTCCTTTTGTAGTTTCTCCATGCCCGATAAGTTAAATGATCTTTTGATATCTATGACACAGCTTTTGTATCAAACACAATACCCTGCTTGCAAAACCGCTCGAACCCCGTACAATGTTGCTTGCAACTCTAATTATCATTATTATTATCATTATCATTATTATTATTATTATAATTATTATTATTATTATTATTATTATTATTATCATTATTATTATCATTATTAATCCCTGTCGTTATGTGGTTGAGAGTGTTGGGAGCTTGTTGGGAGTTTTTTTTTCTGCCTGACGTTTTGCGGCCTCTTCAAATTTATGTTCTGTCTGTTCAGATTATTGTTCTGTCATCTTGCTGACGTGGGTGTCGGCCCATTGGCAGGGGTCTTACGGGACGTCTTAGGGTATGCAGTCGTTTCACGTCCGGATGGTTGTCATCCCACACTATCGTCTCCTGGCTGTCTCTATTAAATGTACACGATAATCCAATTTTACTTGTCGGGAGTGTCGGGACGGCTGTGTGAAAGAGGCTTAAGAATATGGGTCACACACACACACACAAGTCAATAAGGTAAATTAAATTGTTAAACTTGCAACACAAGCAAACAAACAAATAACAGCAAAATTTACTTTATCTAATGGAAAGATCTACCATAAAAAATGCCCACCCAGACCCCTTTCAAGCTAAACTTGTACATTTTTCGATAGAGAAATGGTCCGACTGATTTCTTCTAAGTTGCAAGCTCTCTATCGCTCACCAGGAAAAAAATATCAGCACCTGAATGGGATGAATTGTCTTATTATCGCCAAACAAAAGGGGTGAAGCTTCTTAAAATTCTCAGATTAATGGAACAAGGGAGGTCCAAGGAGATCTTGCTCAAAGTTTGACACCCTTTGATTAAAAGAAGTTTCACTCCATTAGCTTCATCTAATTATGGTATATTTTTCTGGGAGAATGATAGCAAGAAACTCGTTATCATATCTTAAAGGGCTTAACAATTAATTATCGTCTTATCCACTTGCAGTGATATCTACACAGTGACGAGAAGAGATATGATAAAGAACTTCAACTACGTATTGCAACAGTACGAGCCTCATATCAAAATAAATATTAAGAAGCTGCGCACCATTGCTGACGAAATGCAAGGTATCAACAAGAAAGCGGCCATTGCAAACATCACAGGGAGTTCCGTGGGCATTGTGGGTGGCATATGTACCATAGTTGGTTTTGCACTGGCTCCGGTCACCATGGGGGCCTCTATGGTGGTCTCAGGTATAGGGATTGGGATCGGGGCCGCTGCAGGGGTCACAAGCGTTTCTGCTGTGGCCTCCAAGGGGTTCCTGTTTAAGAAGAGGCTCAACGTGGCTAAGGACATCATCAACGATATCAATGTAATGATGAAGACTCTGTATGATGCCCTTAGTACGCTAGAAGAAGTAAGCAAATCATGCCCTGAAAATATTCTCGAGCATGTAGGAACCCTGCAAGTAGATGATATACTGAAGAAGGTTACCTCAGGCGTACAAGGAGTTGGATCTAACATAGCTAAATTAGTGACCAAGGACGGTGCAGAAGCCATCTCCAAAGCAGCTCCCAAAATGTTCAAGGTTGTCGGAGGGGCTGTCTTGGCCGGAGTCTTCGTGTTATGGGACGCCTACAGCATTGTCAAAACGTCAAAGGAACTTGGAGTGAAATACCAACCTCAAGCTGGGAAATTGGTCCAAGAAATGGTTAGCAGTATGGAAATAGCTTTAGTCAATTTGAAGACTTTCCAAAAGTTGCTGAATAAAATCGAAGAGTAGTGTTTATTATAGTGTTCATTAACCCGGGAACAGCAAGAACACTTAAGAGATTTTGGTGGACCAAGGCGGCGATCCTCTTAAGAGGTAAGGCCTAAAAAAAAGCCTTTTAAAAGGCCCCAGTAGCACTTAAAATAAAAGAATAGGTGATTAAGTGAGATAATTCCCCTCCATACCTCTATCACTCCTCCACATGTGTCAAAACCCCCTTCTTCCCCTCTCCTTCCCCCACCTTCAATTATCACCTATTTTTCCTCTTATTCCCTTGTTTATTGGTTTATTTACCGCGCCAACATCTCGAATCCGGTTCTAAGGCGTGGTCATGTGCTTACCGAGTGTGTGGTGTGAGAGAGAATGAGAGAGAGAGACCTCAGTCTGCCTCTAGGCTTGGGAGAGAGGGTGTCTGGCTCACATTTCATGAATGAACGATCGGCAATAATTCACGATTTTCACCCTCCAAACACTATTTCCACAGTCTTGTTTTATTGCTGTTACATGTTAATATCTTCATATTAAACGTAAAATAGGCGCATATAAATAAGTAATAACGATATTTATCGTAAAATTACAATTTTAGGCGGGAATGGAGCCTAATATGGCCGCCCAGTAGTAGGGTGTTCGCTACACACAGCCCGCCTTTTAAAGGTTAAAAAGAGGACTATTGTAATTTTTCCACTACAGATCATTATTAGCTTAACCCACAGAACCCCAGCGACGACAACGTGTCGTCGGCAATGTATGAAACGCTAAACCCCAGAGACGACAACGTGTCGTCAATGTTAATTACTCCGGTCGTATGGCACCTAGAGGGCTCAGATTTGTATGGGAACTGTGTAAGTATCCCACGCAACCATGCCGATGGTTGAAAACTCTCAAAGTCCAACTGTGTGTGCATAAGCGCGCAAAAACATGGTTTTGGGTGTTTTTGCCTTCAATTTTTTACTCTTGTAAAATCGACTTTCGGGGGCTCCGTAGGACCCCTTTTTGACCTTTTTGATAGTTTTTTGTGGTTTTTCCTTCATTCCTAACCCATTTGCTATTGTTTCTGGATTTATTTATTTTTTCAAAACCTGCTGGTCCCTGGTGGTACATTTATTAATAACTAGCTGGGGTTCAGTGGGTTAATTGGTAACTATATTTATACATATGTATTTTTAACATAGAAGAAAATAGGAAGAACATTTACGAAGCTAGTGAAAAGCACATTAATGCAACTAATGGTGTTTTCTATTAATTAGAAATGTGTAACAATAGATTTTAACAGCTTCGGATTAAAGAGTAATAGAAAGCTATGACGAGGAAGTGAATTTCTGAGAGAAGAGGTTTTGATTATACACTTTTCTTGTGCATTGCGGAGGAGTGATTGTCTAATGGGTGCAGATTAGTGACCCTATGCTAACAGAGATCAGTGTCATTAGCCTCTATTTACACTCATATATGTCCAGAATCATAAACAAAATATTCTGCAATACTCATACTGAATATACTGTATAGTTTGGTGTTTGTATATATATTGTACATGATAACAAAATATAATATAACCACGTTTAATGGTAATAAAGTCACCAACATAGCGTCCAAATATAAATATGGCCACTCTTTCTAACTACAGGATCTCTAGTGCATACAGGCGCTCTTGTACCACAAGAAAATAGTAGCACAAGCGATGGAAGTTCATCTCAACATATTGAATAACAAAAGTATCTGTAAAACAATAAACGGGATGCAACATTTCTTCATAGAGTTAAAGAGATATATATTCATCAGATGTGTTATTGATGAAATATTGATAATTAGTATTGCTCTATTCAAATGTTATCCAACTGTCTCCATGCTTCCTCTCCACATCTGCACCACAAAAGCAAACTCTAGTGACCTGAAATAGCTATAAGATAAACGTGTTTAATAAATCTGTATTTCTGAAATGGCGTTTGTATCCATTCACGCCTTGTCTACAAGATTATCTGTTCTATGTATCCCAGATTATGTTTTAGCTTGGCTAGAGTAAATGGGCTGTATATTTTCGCACTTATTTCCTGGCTGACTCTTCCTAAATGGTAGAAATGTTAGCTTGAATATTATCTTCCTTGTCCCGGGGCATGCCGCCGCCGTTTATAAAAGGCAGCAACTTAAGGTGGAGGTAGTTGCTTTTTCTGGACCCCTTTTTCCCTCATGTTTAGCCCCATTTGTTTTGAGATGTTAAGATGTTCGTCCCATTAGTTTGTCCCATTTCTTTATTAATATCAAGATCTTTCGTGCTATTAGGTGTCGATTTTTTCCTGGCGAGCGATAGCAAGCCTATAATTTTTGAGAAACTGGCCTTCAGCCAGAAAAATTTACAAAGTTATCTCGAAGAGGGACCTTGAGGATATGTTGTTAAGGTTGATCTACAGTAGATCTTGGGAGGAAACTAAAACAAACATAAATAAATATATAAATATAAAAACCATATTCCCTTAACACAATTGCGTTGGTGTTACTATTATAGATAGATCCAATCTGTGTTGATCAGTGTGTAGCTGCACCCTCAGGCCAACCTAACTCTAACCCCCCCAAGCTGCTCAGTCCCTACACATGACGCCGCAGAGCCGCAGGGGGCTGTTTGTGGGTCACCTTTGGTCTGCTACTTCCTAGCTTTTGTCATGCCTTTTGAAAGACATTGTACATAATTCAGACAATAGCAAAAAGACTTGTGATATTCCATATGATGGATATATGCATAACATGACGCTTATAATACAAGTGAAAGTGACAGTAAAAGTGTTATGGTTTGCATTGTAATAGAGGCGTATATGAAGCCAATATCTCAATATGTGAATGCATGGATGTTCATATTTACTACATAAAACCATACCAGTGATCTACCTGTGCTTCAACAATAATAACTAATCTCAAATAATTTTCGAACATTGAACAAAATAGCACAAATCACGAAATATATATATAAATACTTCCTTCATCGCGCGTATTACATGCAAATAATTTGTGTGTATGTACTTGAAGTACTCCAGACTGGACTCTGTAACACAATGCAATGCAATACTCATCACAAAAAGTGGGTATGCACACCTGTAATTGGCCACTTGCGAGTTTCAGTCTATAAGGAAGGTGGAGCTGTAAACATTTATATAAAACAGAAATACAATAATGATGTAGGTTTTTGGTGGATAGAAAGTATGAATAATTATTTTTGTATGGGTTTATAAATGTACTACAAACGTATTTTAGCTAGTAATTCTGCTAAATATCGATGTCTACAGCTCCAACTTCCTTATAGCCTGATACTCGCAAGTAGTCAATTAAAGTTCTTGAGCTAATTTTATCACTCAGTTGTAATAAAGTCTAGGGTTGGACGGCCCACACTTTCCCGTTATCGGCCGAAATGGTCAAGGTGAGTACTATTATTGTTACAGACCTTATTATTATAATGGTCAAGGTGAGTACTATTATTGTTACAGACCTTATTATTATAATGGTCAAGGTGAGTACTATTATTGTTACAGACCTTATTATTATAATGGTCAAGGTGAGTACTATTATTGTTACAGACCTTATTATTATAATGGTCAAGGTGAGTACTATTATTGTTACAGACCTTATTATTATAATGGTCAAGGTGAGTACTATTATTGTTACAGACCTTATTATTATAATGGTCAAGGTGAGTACTATTATTGTTACAGACCTTATTATAATGGTCAAGGTGAGTACTATTATTGTTACAGACCTTATTATTATAATGGTCAAGGTGAGTACTATTATTGTTACAGACCTTATTATTATAATGGTCAAGGTGAGTACTATTATTGTTACAGACCTTATTATTATAATGGTCAAGGTGAGTACTATTATTGTTACAGACCTTATTATTATAATGGTCAAGGTGAGTACTATTATTGTTACAGACCTTATTATTATAATGGTCAAGGTGAGTACTATTATTGTTACAGACCTTATTATTATAATGGTCAAGGTGAGTACTATTATTGTTACAGACCTTATTATTATAATGGTCAAGGTGAGTACTATTATTGTTACAGACCTTATTATTATAATGGTCAAGGTGAGTACTATTATTGTTACAGACCTTATTATTATAATGGTCAAGGTGAGTACTATTATTGTTACAGACCTTATTATTATAATGGTCAAGGTGAGTACTATTATTGTTACAGACCTTATTATTATAATCTTATCTACCATTCTCAGAAACATAAAAATATAAATAATAAATCAGCTAGCACTGGGGGCGTGTCAAGGGGTCAAAAGGGCCTGGCATTCAGTGGGTTAATTGATGTTTACCCTATCTGGTGTGGGTTAGGTCATTTTGGATCCTCCCTGTTTCACTCATATAGTTTGAAGATGTTATGACGTTTCACTTAATATGATTGGCGATGATATGATACTTTAGCTCACTCATGTGTCGATTTGACCTGGGTGAGCGAAAGCAAGCCTGCAATACAGGACAAAACGGCCTTAGGCCAGGATATTATTCTACCGAAACATGTACAGTTCCCCAGATAAGTTATGTTCCTCTCCGTGATCTTATACTTGTATATTTAATGCACATGATTAAAGTACAAGTGTAGTTGCTTATGTAGTGCTTAACTCATCTGATTATTCAACTAATAACTAAAAGAAACCACACTCACAATCATTCTTATAAATTTACTTTCGTAGATAAGATTACGACAAGGAACAGAACTTATGCGGGTAGCTGTACAGTACATATTTAGCTGGAAGGGGGTCTGGGGGACATTTATTGTTATATTTCATTTATTATGTCTTAAAGCTTGAATGAGGATGCTTTGTGGTAAGTCAAATGGGTAATCTAAACATAAATTGGTCTAAATTGTCCAAACCAATCAAACCCCTCAATAATGATACAGCCAAATGATAACCCACCGAAACGCCTCACCACATAGGGTTAAGGGGAGAGTTTTTATTTATTTGTTAATTTGTTTTTCATTTTCTATACATTATGTTTCTAATTTCCTCCTTAGACCTCCGTCAAGCTTAAAAGAATACCAATAATACTACCCATCCAGACAAATTTGTCAATTTTTCGGTAGAAAAATGGGCAGGCGTAAGACCGGTTTCTCCTTAATTGCAGACTCGCTTTTGCTCGCCAGGAAAAAATCGACACCTAAATGGCACAAAAGGTCTTACACTCACCAACATAAAGAGGCGAATATCTGGAGATGTAATAATAAATAAATAATGGGGCTAAACCTGAGGGAGAAGGGGTCCATAACACCTACGCACACTATAAATAATCTGGGTTGTAAAAAGGGTATGACAGAACAATATAAAACCATTGGATATGTTGCTGTTGATTTACCTTTCTAACTAGCCTAAGGTGGGTTTATCAGCATCATAGGGGTAGGTTGTTATGGACATTTACCTTTCTAACTAGCCTAAGGTGGGTTTATCAGCATCATCATAGGGGTAGGTTGTTATGGACATTTACCTTTCTAACTAGCCTAAGGTGGGTTTATCAGCATCATAGGGGTAGGTTGTTATGGACATTTACCTTTCTAACTAGCCTAAGGTGGGTTTATCAGCATCATAGGGGTAGGTTGTTATGGACATTTACCTTTCTAACTAGCCTAAGGTGGGTTTATCAGCATCATAGGGGTAGGTTGTTATGGACATTTACCTTTCTAACTAGCCTAAGGTGGGTTTATCAGCATCATAGGGGTAGGTTGTTATGGACATTTACCTTTCTAACTAGCCTAAGGTGGGTTTATCAGCATCATAGGGGTAGGTTGTTATGGACATTTACCTTTCTAACTAGCCTAAGGTGGGTTTATCAGCATCATAGGGGTAGGTTGTTATGGACATTTACCTTTCTAACTAGCCTAAGGTGGGTTTATCAGCATCATAGGGGTAGGTTGTTATGGACATTTACCTTTCTAACTAGCCTAAGGTGGGTTTATCAGCATCATAGGGGTAGGTTGTTATGGACATTTACCTTTCTAACTAGCCTAAGGTGGGTTTATCAGCATCATAGGGGTAGGTTGTTATGGACATTTACCTTTCTAACTAGCCTAAGGTGGGTTTATCAGCATCATAGGGGTAGGTTGTTATGGACATTTACCTTTATAACTAGCCTAAGGTGGGTTTATCAGCATCATAGGGGTAGGTTGTTATGGACATTTACCTTTCTAACTAGCCTAAGGTGGGTTTATCAGCATCATAGGGGTAGGTTGTTATGGACATTTTATGCACCCTCTTCATACCCATAATATTGTGTAGTGCAATTACGATCAAACAACGGGGTATTATTATCCCTTTGAGTACCAGCGACGTGTGTTATATTATATTCTAGCTATATTTAAGCGATATTATGCAGGTTAGGAAGGATCTGTGGTAGTTGGAAGGGTTGGTTGAGATAGTTTAAAGTCTTATTATTGCTAGATGTCCTTCCTAAGTTGAATATAATCGTCTTATAGTTGCCAGAATATGATGAAAAGGATGTCCTTGGTATTAAATGGGTTATATGTGGCTCATATAGAGGTTATAGCGAAAAACCAAAACTATGTATTCTGCACTATAGTCTGTTCACTGCAAGTTGTCCAGAAATCTTAAATCTAACCATTTGTAGCTCAGGAAGGGCTGGAACAAACAGGTTGTGATTTTCCACACCTATTTACTGGTTGACTATTTCCAAATAATAGAGATAACAGGTCACCTACTTATATAATTTTGCATTATATATTTACTATTATATTAATTATTTGTATTATTATTATTATTATTATTATTATTATTATTTTTTATTATTATTATTATTATTATTATTATTATTATTATTATTATTATTATTATTATTATTATTATTATTATTGTATTATTATTATTATTATTATTAGTAGTAGTAGTAGTAGTATTAGTAGTTGTAGTTTTATTGTTATTATTATTATTTAGTTATGAGAGTCTGAGTTTGGAATTTCTGGCCTACAGTAGCTATAATGAACATGTATTATAGACCATTTATTATAGGGTAGGCCAGAAATCTTGACCACAAACCTCTATAACTCCAATACGAGTAGAATCATCAAGCTACTATTGCTACTATTTGGGAAGAGTCAGCCAGGGAATAGGTGGGGAAATGTACAGCCCATTTGCTCTAGCCCTTTTTGAGTTACAGAGGTTAAAAGTCACGATTTCTGGCCTACCTACGATTTTGTTTTTGTTTTTTTATAACGAATGGACTATAGTATTAAAGTCGATAAGGCCAGATGTCAATATTGGTACCATCCAAGTGGGTCGAACTTAAGGGGAAAGGGTATATTGGTCGATTTATTTATTTATATATATTTGTTAGTGTCCTGCAAGAAACTTTATTGTTGTTGTTACCTTATGGGGTTAAGATTGGTTTTATTGTTGTTTGGTTGATTGATGATTGATGAGCGGATAGTCTCTCATGCACTGGTAAGATATATGATAGATGTCATAGATAATTGCCGCCACCACCCTTACCACATATATTCAGGGTAAAGGAAACTTAATATCCAGCCACCAGTTTATTATTGAATAATGAAGACTGTATCTATGAAACAGGAACGGACTTCAAATACAGGAACACATTTAATGAATGTAAGAACAGATGTACTATACAAATGTACAGGGAGAATTACCCAAGTAGGCCTAGGGAGAATATCTCCAGACCTTTTATCGAGTCCAAGCCCTCTGTCTAAGTTAGCTAAAAACCTCTTTCACGCTTCTCTCTTCCTTTATCCCCACACCCCACAGAGGTGATGGAAAATCCCATCTCACGTGGGCAAGGCATGTTGATCTCAAGAGTGTTGAGATGGGCGAGTATAAAACTGACAAGACACAAACAAGACCAGGAAGTGACATTGATACAACCCCTAGATGTAGGCTACAGTCACCCACCTAAATATACCAATTCATTGCAAGTAAATTACCTTAAAATTATATGATAGTTGTAATAATGATTCCTAAAATAATTACTAAATATAACATGTAATAATCCTTAGATTTCCATCAAACTTAAATAAAGATCCCCAAGATCCCCCTTCTAGATAAAATTGTAAATTGTTCGGTAGAAAAATGTCCCAGCCGAAGGCTGGTTCCTCTTATATTACAGGCTCGCTATCGCTCACCAGGAAAAAAAATACACCTAAATGGCTCGAAAGGTCTTAACATTGACAAAGTAATCGGACGAAAAGTCATAAAATCGCCAAACTAATGGGCGGAACGTCTTAAAATCTGATAATGCGGCTGAGCATGAATGAGAAGGGGGGCCTGAAGAACCAATCATCTTCGCTTAAACATTATATCCAGTAAATAGCGTTTATTTAACCCCTTGAGGATTATGACGCATTTTGACAGTTTATTCTGGCTATGATTACATTATTTAATTTAATTTAGGACAGAATTGTGGGAGTCAGAGGGATGATTGACATAGTTTTTAGTCCTTTGATTGCTAAAAAGCCTTCCAAATATGAATACAATCGTCTAACGATAGCCAGTATACACTTAATAATATGAATACAATCGTCTAACGATAGCCAGTATACACTTTAATAATATGTCATGAACCTCAAGGAGTTAATATGGGAATTCATTGGACAAGAATATCATATCGAAATAATATCTCCGTACAAACAAGAATTACGTATTATAGATATACAAAGTTCCAAACAGGTAGGCCAGAAATCGCAACCCTTATCCTCTGTAACTCTAAAAGGGTAGAGCAAATGGGCTGTAAATTTCCTCACATATTCACTGGCTGACCCTTCCCAAATATTATGTTCTATCCAACAACCAACTCTACTCCTAAAATCGATTAATGAAATATTACAAACACATGTGGCAGTCCGTGGATTCGAACCCAGGACGCTCACACCGAATATCAACACCTTATGCATTACACCAAGAAGGCAGTTAGAATGGTAGAAATATTAGCTCGATTTACTCTAGTCGTTTCCGAGTACAAAAGGAATACAAATACAAAGGGAAACACGCAACAACAGAGCTGATGGTCCTTACTAGGCTGCTTGTTAAAGAAAACAAAAAAGGCCCCAGCCATCAGCTGTAAGCCTTCAGCTCCAGAAAGACTGTGATCCAGAAAACAAAATTATAGTACTATGTACGAAACTTCAAACTAATACGGTCACATTACTCCGGCACAAACGCAGTCAGTCGGGGTTCATGGCAATATATTTATCAAGGCAAATTTAAATCTCTGGACTGTAGGGCACTCTACAACATTTAAATGTCTGGACTGTATGGCACTCTACAACATTTAAATGTCTGGACTGTATGGCACTCTACAACATTTAAATGTCTGGACTGTAGGGCACTCTACAACATTTAAATGTCTGGACTGTATGGCACTCTACAACATTTAAATATCTGGACTGTATGGCACTCTACAACATTTAAATGTCTGGACTGTATGGCACTCTACAACATTTAAATATCTGGACTGTATGGCACTCTACAACATTTAAATGTCTGGACTGTATGGCACTCTACAACATTTCTAGACAATATTTTCCATAAGTTGGCCACTCTGTTGAAAAAGAAGTGCTTTGCTTAATGTGAATGAAACGCCTTTCCAACAATTTTGTAACCGTTACTTCTTGTGTAATATAAGTAATCTAGTGTGCATTACTTGCATCCATGTTGTCATGGCCTTTGATGATTTTAAACACTTGGATTAGGTCCGCTTTTATTCTGTGGTTTGTCAAGGTAAATAGGTTCAACTCTATTAATCGTTCCTCATATGGTTTATTTCTTAGTCGGAGTATCATTTTAGTTACTCTCCGTTATACTTTCTCTAGTTTTACAATGTTCTTTTTATAGTATGGTGACAAAACTGGACACAATATTCCAAATGCAGACGAACCAATTAATTATTTAATGTGCTTATAACGTTTTTGGATTCATATTCAATAGGTCTCCCAAATGAAACCAATAATATTATTAGCATTTTTAACAACTTCGGCGCATTGTTGGGCAGGTTTTAAATAGCTTGTTATAGTTACTCCAACATCCATGTCTGTATTTACATTCTTTAGTTGAATTCCATTAATCGAATAATTTGCGCTTTAATTTTGTACTGACAATATGAAGCACTTTGCAATTATCTATATTGAAACTGCCATATCTGAGCCCCGTTTGATAGCTTGACTAGATGATTCTGAATTTCTTTTTTTGGAACTTTTGTGACATCAGCGAGTTTAGAGATCCCGCATCGAGGCAATCAAGGTAAACGATGTAAACTGCTTATTTTTCGTCATAAATATTTAAGTTATCGTGGAAAAATCAAGGAGGCTTGTCAGATATGAGCGCTTACTTCGGAAACCATGTTGCGAGTCCTTTATAAGGTTGTTAGTTTCTAGATGGCATACAATTATATTTCGGACTATCGTTTAAAGCAGCTTGCATACAATTGAGGTGAGGCTTATTGGGCGATAGTTGCCAGGCAGAGCATTATTTCCAGTTTTTAAAACCCCACACCACAACTACAACAATCCACCACAACTACTACAATCCCACATCACAGCTACCTCAACCTTCCACCACAACTCACTCTCTACCACAACCCCACACCACAACCCAAAACCGCAACTATCATAACACACTAAAACTACCACAGCCCCACACAACTACCACAACCCCTCACCACCACTCACTCTCTACCACAACCCCCACCACAATCCACTTTCTACCACAACCCCACATCACAACTATCACAACCTCACTACCACAAGCCCACACAACTACCACCCCAATGACAACCCACTCTCTACCACAATCCCATCACCACAACTACAACAACTTACTCTCTACCAAAACCCCACACAACTACTACAACAACCCTCTCTCTACCACAACCCCACACAACTACCACAACCCCCTCACCACAACTACAACAACCCTCTCTCTACCACAACCCCACACAACTACCACAACCCCCTCACCACAACTACAACAACCCACTCTCTACCACAACCCCACACAACTACCACAACACCACACAACTATCATAATACCCTCACCACAACTACAACAACTCACTCTCTACCACAACCCCACACAACTACCACAACCCCACACAACTACCACAACCCCACACGACTACCACAACCCCCTCACAACAACTACAACAACTCACTCTCTACCACTATTTCTCCCACAAGCAGGAAGTAATATAGAGACTAAACCACTCCGCCACCGCTGACAGAAAGACTACACCACCACCACCACAAAACCATATATCCTCACCACTACCACAACCTCCCACACATCAACCAAAAACACTGTCATCACAAGCTTACCATACAACTATTACAACAATCCCTCGCCAACACTTCCGCCTCCACGATACCCCACAATCACACTACCATAATTACCTTACATTACCCTGACCACAACTACCACATAACACCAAAACCCTCACCCCCCCAATACACGCATTCAACCACAAACTCCCCCTCCACACACCCACATTCAACCACAAACCCCCCACGCCACAACTACTACATAACTCCCTAATATCCCCCCCCCCCCCCCCTCCCTCCACACACCCACATTCAACCACAAACCCCCCACGCCACAACTACTACATAACTCCATAATATCCCCCCCCCCCTCCCTCCACACACCTACATTCAACCACAAACCGCTCACGCCACAACTACTTCATAAGCCCATAATATGCCCCCCCCCGCCCCCACAGACACCTACAGTCAACCACAAACTCCCCACGCCACAAATACCACATTACTCCATAACATCCCCACCACACACACACTCAGCCACAAACTCCCCACGCCACAATTACCACATACCTCCATACCCCCCCCTCCCCCCGTGCCTACACCCACACATACACAAATTCAACCACAAACTCCCCTCGCCACAAGTACCACATAACTCCATAACCCCCACCACACAAACTCCCCACGCCACAACTACCACATAACTCCATAACACCCCCACCACACACACTCAACCACAAACTGCCCACGCCACAACTACCACATAACTCCATAACACCCCCACCACACACTCAACCACAAATTCCCCACGCCACAACTACCACAATTTCCCCCTCAGCCCACAAGCAGGAAGCGACATCCAGCAGAATCCCTCCTCGGCCGCGGACAGGCAAACTGCATTAAGCGGGGCTGTTGCGGGAGATGGGTGGCCTCAGATTGGAGGAATGGCTTGGGAGATCTATGGTGATGGTTTGGGTTAACTACGTGGGTTACATATTCTCCTGTAGGCAGCATTCATCAATCTATTTAAGCAACATTTGAGGAGAAGCAATTATTGACAACGTTTCATCTGATCAAATTTGATAGGATTGAGCCCTAAGTGAAATGCTGTTAATAAAGTTCTCCTCCTCCAATGGTGCTTACAGTAATGTTATATGTTCTGAGTTTATTTACAAGGCATTGAAGTCGACAGCATGAGAATAATACACCGTGATGAGGATGGACCTTAATTGTAGTGGAACAGGTTTCGCTTAGTACTTGTCAAGTCAGTAACTTGATAAAGCTTGTACTAAGCGAATCGCTGTGACGTGGGGGTCGTGGTTATTTTGGTGCTGTGTGGTTGTGATCGTGGATATGGAGTTGTGGTTGTAGCGTGGGGGTTGTGGTTGTTGTGTTGTGGTGTGGGGGTTGTGGTGTGGTGTTGTGGTTGTGGCGTGGGGGTTGTGGTGTTGTGGATATGGTGTTGGTGTTGTGGTGTGGGGGTTGTGGTGTTGTTGTAGTTCTGGTGTGGGTGTTGTGGTGTGAGGGTTGTGGTGTGGTCGATAGAGTGCTGTGTGGTTGTAGTGTTGCGGTTGAAGTGTAGGGGTTGTGGTAGCTATGGTGCTGCGTGGTTGTGGTATAGTAGTTGAGGTTTAGGAGTTGTAGAAGTGGTGAAGAAAGACCGTTCTATAGATGTTGCTCCATTCAGGTATCGATTTTTTCCTGGCGAGCGATAGCGAGCCTGCGATTTGAGGGAAACCTGCCTTCGGTTGGGATATTTCTCTACCGAAACAAAAATGCTAATTAATCTTGTAATTGGGTCTAGATACACTTTTCTAGCTTGAAGGGGGAGGGGGGTAGGAGGCAAACTAAAGATACTTATGATGTAGTTTCGCTCTTGAACAGTAATTTTGGTGGGGTTTTGGGTTGTGGGAAGGAGGTAAGGGGAGGAGGTAGTTGTTACAGTGAGGGGAGGTTATTATGGTAGTTGTGGTGGGTTTTGTCTTTGTCTTCGTGGTAATATGGTTTATGGTAGTTTTGCTGATCTTGTGGTGATGGTTGTGGTTGTGGTGGTGGTAGTTGGGGTGGTTGCGGTGGTGGTGGTTGGTGTGGTGGTAGTGTTTGTGGTGGTGGTGGGTGTGGTGGTAGTGTTTGTGAGGGTGGTGGTGGTAGTGGGGGTGGTGGTAGTGGTGGTAGTGGTAGTGTTTGTGATGGTGGTGGTGGTGGTAGGGTGGGTGGGGGTGGTAGTGTTTGTTGTGTTGGTGGTGGTGGTAGTGTTTAAGGGGGTGGTGGTGATGGTGGTGGTAGTGGAGGTGGTTGTGGTGCTGGTGGTATTTGTGGTGGGGGTGGTGGTGCAGTGTCTCTATTGATGGTTCAAGAAGAATGATTCTATGGTAACATAAATCAGCCAACGCTGATATATGCCTCCTTTTGCGTTCAAACATGTGCATGTAGTCGATGGACCAGATCCCCAAATCACACGAACTGGTACCATCCAAAGGGGTTACAAATTCAGCATAAGGCAATGTCACACGAGCACCTTATTCGTCATTTTTTTTAGCAATTCTGGTCTGGCAGCTTCAAATTCAACGTTTTATGATAATACAACTGTTTGAAATCATCTACCTTCAACACCTAGTATACGACATCAATGCAAAACAAACTCAAAATTTTGCGAAAACAAACTTGTTCATCGAAAATTGTAGGAACAAGTGTTCGTGTGACACCGGCTAAGAAATGTGGGAACTCACTAACCAAGGTAATTTATATCGAAGGAACATCTCCACAACAATATGCAAAACGTCTTGTAGTTTATAAGTGTTGCTATAATCCCTATCAGATTAGCATTCCTATTTTTAAAGCTAACAGTCATAATTGTTCATGTTATTTCGTTCACTAACTGCGTTGTGAAGGGAAGGAGTAGTATAGGGATACAAGTGTAATGTGTGTCACCTCTTTTCCCCTCCTTCTTTAACCCCTCCTTCTCGCTCTTGCTTACCCTCTCCGACGCCCACCCCCTCCTTCTTTAACCCCGCCCTCTCCCTCTTGCTTACCCTTTCCGACTCTCACCCCACTCCTTCTTTACCCCCTCCCTCTCCCTCTTGTTTACCCTCTCCGACTCTCACCCCCTCCTTCTTTACCCCTTCCTCTCCCTCTTCGACGCTCACCCCTCTCCTTCTCCCTCTTGCCTACCTTATCCATACTCCCTGCCTCTTCCACTTGTTCACCTTCTCTTTTAGCGCAGATGCAGTCGGCGTTAGTTAATAATTTTGATCTCTTATTTGAGTGTTAAATTAACTGTCCAAACTTTGTTTCTATTAGGTTACGGCAGTGAGTTAGCCCTCTGGTGCCTGAAGAGGTTTTTAGCTTCATGACAGTGCCATTCTCCCAAATGCACGATGACGCTAAAGGCGTCATGGACTTTATGAATATATTCACCAAAGATTAAGTTTTTGTGACGCGCATCTTATTTGGTAGAGATAGTCGGCCTCCAGTTTAGTTCAATGAATGTGGTAACCGTTGTGAGCCACCCTGTGAAGATGCACAAAACAACATAATGTTTTCAGTTTGCATTCTGCCTGGGTTGAGGGAGGATGCTACGTGATACCTTCGGACCTTTACATTTTGGCTCAGCTGCCTTCACCACCCACACCTGTGTAGATGCACAGTGATATTGAGCAATATTTTGTATAATATAGCATTTGCAGTGAGATCATAATTGTGTATTGTTTCATTTTAGCCATTTCAAAGATAATAATTTGAAATTCAAAGCCACAATTATCGCCAACTCCACAGCTTCATAGCCAGAGCAGTCGCAACATCGCTGAAGGATTGGTGAGTGTTATTTCTATATTTCCTTTCTATTATCTCCTTCCTTTATTTTTATGTAATACATGTGCATATTCGTGTGTCCACGGGATGAATAATCAGGGTCTTGTTTGTGTATGACTGAGTCTGCGTTGGCTTCTCCGACTTACTGGGATTTTTTTGTTTTATCCTGTTTGACAGTGTATATAAACAGTGCACCCTTTATGACCCACAATTTCCAGAATAGGTGGGATACGCTATTAGAGGAGTAGTGATGGTGATTTGTGGTGAGCAATAAACTACCCAAAGTACCACATCACCAACTGACCAACAATTTAAAGATTATTTTGAGGAAATACTGAACCCTAGACACATAACTGTGCTAAGTGAATTACAAAATGATGTAAAGAATTACTAAGTAATGTAAAATTAATATACCATTACTAGATGATCCTATATTCCCTCAGGAAGTATCAGATCAGGCAAAGAACTTAAAAGACTAAAACCAACAAAGGTAGCGGCCCAGATGGATTGCCGCCTGGGGTGTTTCGTGTTTCGTATTCAAACTGCTGAATGGTTTTTAACTATAGCATCACTGTTTAATACAGTATTTTTATCAGGCACACACCCTTCTTCTTGACAGACAGCAAATTTAATCACCATGTATAAACAAGGGCCTCGCTCAGTAGTTAATAACTATAGATTTTGTTTAGATCATGAATGGTATTGCAAACTGGTATGACTCTGTTATGACCAGTGAACAAATAGCAGCATTAGAAGCAACTCCTAGAACAGCAGATACAACAGGATTCTTCACCAATGATAACCCAAGAGGTGAGAGCGTAAAAGGGCATATCGGCCACCCATGAGCCACACTTGTACAATGATACTTGGGCGTTCCGACCAAGTAAACTATGACCAGTCCCCATATGCACACCTAGGTGCTCTTTCTTCAAGACAACTAGAGAGAAAAGGAAACCCTTCATGCCCTTACTACCTTAGGAGAAGAAAATTTCAACATACCAGGACAAGTCATGACTATGGAAGAAAAAGTGAGAGAAGCCCCTTCTTCTCCCACTTTAGGCACGAAGCTAGCTCTCCAGGTTACTTGACTGGACGCCCACCTATGTATGATACTAGGGAAAACTCTATGCTGAAGGCTAGAAGTGTAACTTATGTAAATGCCAAGACCAGCCTTTCGTTCCTGAGATTCACCTCTACACTGCCTGCAGATAAGAGTGGTCCGATACCTCTTTGGGATCACAGTTCGACACCTCCCCCTCTTCCAGTTCCAGCACCATGACAATAGACGACCCCGGGGCCCTAAACGCAGAGAGAAGCCAGTCCTAGACACTACTCCAGCCCATCTAGATGCCAGAAGTTCTGTCTCTCCACCATCGCAACCAGGAAAATCTTCTATCCTGCTTGAATAAGTATAAGTTGTCTGTTTTGTTGAGCCCCTATTGTGCTTATGAAAATCGACCCTTTAGGTATCAAAATACATACTCTATCCTTGTCTAAATATATTATATTATGTACGTACACAATTGGATCTTTCCATGCCGACGTCGATGAGCATATATTATATTTCATTACTGGGAGCTAAACCTCTGTTTAAGAGGCTAGACTGTGCCATAGACATAGAATAAAGTGAAAGTCGAGATAAGAGAGAGAACTGTAACGAACGAGAAACTAATCTAGAAAATATATAGATAGCTAAGAAGTGCGAGTCTTATCAATAGTAATAAATATATCTAACACGCAAATTACCATTTCCAGTTGTAGTAATTGATCCAAGTTAGTATTCAGTAAATTATCACAAGCACATTTATAACTTATTCATCCACGTGGTGCATCTTTTCCATAATTCAACCCGTCACCATGTTACATTAAAATTGTACAGTCGTTTTCCGAGCACGTGTAGACTCCACGTGTATTTCACTATTCTAATGTATGTATTCTGTTGCTTGTACAGTATATGTTTATGTATTCTGTTGCTTGTACAGTATATGTTTATGTATTCTGTTGCTTGTACAGTATATGCTTATGTATTATGTTGCTTGTACAGTATATGTTTATGTATTCTGTTGCTTGTACAGTATATGCTTATGTATTCTGTTGCTTGTACAGTATATGCTTATGTATTCTGTTGCTTGTACAGTATATGTTTTTGTATTCTGTTGCTTGTACAGTATATGCTTATGTATTCTGTTGCTTGTACAGTATATGTTTATGTATTCTGTTGCTTGTACAGTATATGCTTATGTATTCTGTTGCTTGTACAGTATATGTTTATGTATTCTGTTGCTTGTACAGTATATGTTTATGTATTCTGTTGCTTGTACAGTATATGCTTATGTATTCTGTTGCTTGTACAGTATATGTTTATGTATTCTGTTGCTTGTACAGTATATGCTTATGTATTATGTTGCTTGTACAGTATATGTTTATGTATTCTGTTGCTTGTACAGTATATGTTTATATATTCTGTTGCTTGTACAGTATATGTTTATGTATTCTGTTGCTTGTACAGTATATGCTTATATATTCTGTTGCTTGTACAGTATATGCTTATGTATTCTGTTGCTTGTACAGTATATGCTTATATATTCTGTTGCTTGTACAGTATATGCTTATGTATTCTGTTGCTTGTACAGTATATGCTTATGTATTCTGTTGCTTGTACAGTATATGTTTATGTATTCTGTTGCTTGTACAGTATATGTTTATGTATTCTGTTGCTTGTACAGTATATGCTTATGTATTCTGTTGCTTGTACAGTATATGTTTATGTATTCTGTTGCTTGTACAGTATATGTTTATGTATTCTGTTGCTTGTACAGTATATGCTTATGTATTCTGTTGCTTGTACAGTATATGTTTATGTATTTGATGTTGTATGTGATTATCTTGTGTTATAACTTATTGTGAATAAAATACTGTTTTGTATTATTCGTATAAATTGACTTTCTTGTGTTGACTTGTAATTATATACCACTTGCTTGTACTTCTCCCCGTTGAGTGTAACCCACACTGACCAGAACTATCCTAGCATAAGAGACTCTACTTCATGAAAGACTAAATTATAGGTTTGAGTCCCAAAGGGATGAAGAAAAACCTAATCAAATATTATTTAGTAGTGGCCCCGGAATCATTGACGATGCACCTTATAAAGAAAATGGCCAATCTTTGAACTCAAGGCTCACCGTTCAAACGACCCGCCTAGGAGAGTAAAATTATTCGGTTGCCAAACATCATGAGTGAAACGCTCTTGAATATAACAAAACCACTCACGGACTCGTCCTTATTATGTGGGTACCACTACTGAAAAAACAGTAAAAAATATAAATAATAATAACATTTTAAAGCATTAAACATGATCTAGCAGTTTGCGCTTCTCATGCGTCTGCTGTTATTTGTACGCGTCATCCAGCTCTTATCTGGCCGCATATGTCCTTCACTGGTATATCAAGACTTTCTAAAAAGATACAGCAGATGACTGGGAAGGGGATGGCGGGAGGGACGAGATCGTGGGACTCAAACCTATAATTTATTAGTGGCCCCTTCATCATTGACGATGCACCTGATGTCACAAGTCTGGAGGGGGACATTCATCAAGAATATCGAAAACCACTAATAAATGACTAAGGTCAATGCAAAAACACACAAAAAGATCAACGTTTAATAGAAAAAATATAACAGAGGTTACAGGCGGCGTTAATTAAGGGTTAGCCTGCGTGTTGGACCTGCAGTTTGATAGAACAGTAGGAAACAACACTCATAAACCATACATTTAGCATATGATAAATAATTAATATTTTACATAAAAAATATTGATTATGTAGGATATCTGATTATATAATCATTCGTAATCAGGTACTCTATTACTAAAATAGTTTGTACTATGCACTTAAAATTATTTCTTAAAATTAATAAGTACAAAAATAAGTACTATTATTGCCAAAGTTAAAGTACTAATAAAGATTTTTCCTTTCTTAAGTCCTAGGAATGGGATATCACATGATCCTTTTACTGCATATCCAGTGTATCACATGGGAGGCAGGTAGGAGGTCTTAGCTAGAACACTTCCCCCCCCCCCTTCTTTGCACAAGGAATTAGCTTAAAATACTAGACTTTCTGCCTAAGAGCTATACATCGTAGATTAGGTTTCATGAGATTCACGGACAGGTAACACGTAATGAATGTATGATTAGACAACCACAAGTTGGTCTTTTGCATATCATCTAAGAAGTAATTCTTGAGAAATCGGAGCGAAGCTGCTCACTTTCTAATATTGTGTGCTCGCCCAAAAGCACCTGGATTACTTTCCCTGATAACTTGAACAATTAACACTGCCAACTGCCGCTTTTGAAGGCGTTTACCTGTCCGCGAGACCCAGAGGGACCCGGCCTGAGCTGGTCGAGATTCCTGCTTATAAGTAATCAGAGCTTTCACCGGACAAAGTAGGTGATGTTTATCGCCGAGCTTGAGTGCTGGGACTTCAAACTCGGAGAACACATGATTAGCATGTTCGTTTTTAGCAACAAAATTAGGACTAGAAGCTATATGTACACTCATATCACACCTAGAGAACCGTAAGCAAGATGGTTCCAAACTCATCGCAGCCAACTCAGAAACCCTGTTACCTGTGGCCAGGGCCATAAGAAAAACAGCCTTCTTTAACTTTAACTCATATGTAGGATTACGACAATACCTATGTGAGTGAAGCATATTAAGGGCTAAATCAAGAGACAAGGTGGGCATGAGTTGGCGCGGTGGGGGACGAAGCCGGAAGCATACACGCATGAACCCCTTCTCCTCCGCCTCAGGTATGGAAAGGCCAGTTAAGTCGAAAAAAGGCATCCTAATAGCCGTGAGGTGATTCCTTAATGTGGTTACTGACAATGAATGCTCTTCAAAGAGGTAATTTAAATATTTAAATATTAAGGCCACTGAGGGCTGCTGTTGGTCAGTTTCTACGATCCAGGTACTAAATGTATTCCAACATGATTGGTACTGTCTTTGTGTTGACGGGGTATATTGATTTATCAACTTGTGAGTCACACTACCTCCAAACAGTGCTAACCACTTGGCCTTCTGAATGTCCACAAGGCAAAAGTCGGCGAGATCTTGAGGTTTCTAATTGTGTATAAATGGAAGTATGAGATCGAGAGTGACACCGGGTTCTCGCACCAAGTCTTCAATTGGTCGTACAACACTTGGGCCGCCCACAGGGGCGCTATCATCGAGACCATCCCCCGATAATCTTGCATTTTGTGAACTACATTGCACATTAAGGATGCGTCTGGTGGTGGAAACAGATAAATGGAGCTCCATTTGATCCAGTCCACCAGAAATGCGTCTGGTCCCCCCGTCAGAGTTTGGCTCCGGCGTGTGAGGAACTGAGATAACTTGTGAGTCGCCTATGACGTGAACAAGTCCACTTGTGGAATTTGCAATCATCTTTTGGAAGATGGTTTGCTTGAGAGACCATTCTACTAGAGTGCTCTGTCTCCGTGACAGAGTGTCTGCCCAGACATTCGCCATGCCGGGCAGATATGTTGCGTGAAGATAAATCTCTAGCCTTGCAGCTAGCCGAAAGATCTTTTCGGACACCCCTTGTAACACTCGAGATCTCACTGACCCTTGCTTCTGAATGCATGAGACTGCAGTCAGATTGTCCATCCTGAAGGCTAAGGACATTCCCGCCAGGGTTCAGCCATGCTCTTTTAAGAAAAACAGGGGGACTAATAACTCTTTGGCATTTATGTGAAGGTGGTTGTACCTGGACCATAGACCCTGACCTTGATGGCCCAGGTTTGACTGCTACCCCCATCCCAGGGTCCCTGACACGTCTGTGTCGATCCAGACCGTCTGAGGAGGAGTTGTCCATGTCAAAGAAGAGTGCAATACTTCTGGCTTCGCCCAAGACGCCAGTAGGTTGTGGATTAATCTCAGGATTTGCCATAGTGTTTCCACGGGCAACAGCGGAAAGCACTTGTTTCCCTCCAAAATAAGCTTTTTGACCTTCAGACGACCTAACGGAACCGTTAACCTTATCCAATCGAGTGACCCCACCAGAGATTCCCAGATTCTCCTCGCGGTGGTCAGAGAATGGATGAACCAAAAGAGTTTCCTGCGAAATCTCTAATGGTTGTCCGAACACTGACTCAGAGAGAGTAACTCGGTGTCCCAGAAAAGACCCACCCATTGGATGGCCCTTATGGGGTTCAAGTTGGACTTCGCCAAGTTCACTTTGAATCCCAGGGCTGTGACATTAGACATTACCTGATGCACATGTTGAAGGCAAGCAATTTTGGACTGAGCTACAATTAACCAATCGTCGAGATACCATAGCACCATGATTCCCTGTTTGAGCAATGGTAGCAAAGCCTGTTGGACTAACTTTGTGAAAATACGGGGTGCTAGATTGAGACCAAAGGGCATCCTTTGAAATACAAACATCTGATTCCCTTGGCGCAGAGCCAGGTACTTTTGAATTTGTTTTTTTATAGGGACGTGCCATTAGGCATCTGTCAGATCTATGGAACACATCCAACCTTGCGGCGGCAGTGTCAGCCTGATCTGATTCACCGTCAGCATCCTGAACGACTGATTGTGAATGAATAGGTTCAGAGAAGACAAGTCGATGACCGGCCTCATCTGAACGCTGTCCCTTTTTGGCACCAGGAATATTCGGGAAGTGAATACGGGCTGAGTTGGCGAAACGGTGATAATGGTCTGCTTTAGTTACCTAAGGTTACCTACCTAAGATTTTGTTCGCCACTCTCCTAGCAGCGCCGAGGAGCGCATCGCCCCTCGCTGTGGGTTGTGTTTTGGTGCAGCAGACTGTTTGAAGAGACAGCACGCTCCCTTGCGAAAATGGGCTCGTCTGGCACTTTTTGCAGTTCGACATCGAAGGCTCTCTTGAAGTTGTCTAAAGAGACGCCCCTCATGTCTCTTACTCGCTGTGGGAGTTTATTGAAGAGACGTGGGCCTCTGTGTGATAACCAGCCCTCTCGCAGAGAGCCCATAGCACCCCTGTTATTCATCCAGGGGATATTGCATTCCCAGCCTCTCCTATCACTGTATTTCATGACTATCGGAGTATTTAGGTTTGGTACTAAACCCTCTGCGATTTTCCACGTGTATATTATTAGGTAACGTTCTCTTCTACGTTCCAGTGAGTACAGTTTCAGTGCTCTTAAATGATCCCAATAGTGTAGCTGTTTTACCGAACTTGTATGAGAAGTGAAATTTCTTTGTACACTCTCTAAGTCATTTATTTCACATGCTTTGTATGGGGATATTAATACGCTACAGTATTCAAGCCGCGGTAGCACTAGAGATTTGAAGAGTGTTATCATAGGTAATTCACCGCATGTTTTAAATGTACGCAGAATCCAACTCGTTAAACGTTTCGCAGCCGCAACTTTGACCTGGTTATGTTCTTTGAAACCCATATTTTCAGACATTAACACCCCAAGGTCTTTCACACTGTCTTTCCGTTCTATTATGTGGTTAGATTCTGTTAGGTAGTTTGTGTTCTCTTTAACGACATTATTATCTCCGTACCTTATTAATTGGAATTTTCCTTCATTGAATTGCATGTTGTTTTTCCTGGTCCACTGGAACACTACATTTATGTCTTCCTGCAGCTTGCCTGTGTCCTCTTGTGTGTTTACTATCTTGCTTAGTTTTGTGTCATCCGCAAAAGACGACACCGTACTGTGTCTTGTGTTGGTATCTATGTCGCAAATTAAAATGAGGAACAGAAGGGGCGCTAGCACTGTTCCTTGGGGCACTGAGCTTTTGACATCCGAAGGCTCAGATGTGACTTGGTTTGCTGCTACTGATTGTTTCCGGTTTACGAGGAAATTGTATATCCACCGTCCGATTTTCCCCGTTATACCTTTTGCTTTTAGTTTGTGGGCTATTATACCATGGTCGCATTTATCAAATGCCTTAGCAAAATCGGTGTAGATGACATCAACGTTTTTCTTTTCTTCTAGCACTTTAAGAATTTTGTCATAATGTTCCAAAAGTTGTGAGAGACATGATCTTCTCGCTCTGAACCCATTTTGACCGGTGTTGTGTAGTTCATTTGCCTCCATGAATACTGAGATTTTGCTTCGCAGGACTCGCTCAAAAACTTTAATGATGTGGGAGGTTAGAGCTACCGGGCGATAGTTTTTTGGTAGTGCTTTGCTCCCGGATGATGGATCCCACCTCTAAAAAAACATGTTTGAACTCTTGGGGAATACGTAAATAGGGTCGCCGGGACCATCTCCACGAGAGACCCTTGTGGACCACTGTCCTTAACCATGTATCTCGGGGCCATGCCCGGTAACAAGCCCGAAAGCTGCCAGTCACTAGACTGGTGTTGTCCGGCAGAGCTACTCTCGGATCCGACTCGCCTTTTCGCGGCGCTGGGAGTGAGAGAGCTTCGTGGTGTCTCAGTTTGTTTAATTGGAGGGTTGTGACTCTGACTGATTGTTAGAGGGACGAGAGGCTTTGCTAGCATTGCTATTCGGCCTATGTTTTGATTGTCCCCTGAACCATCTACCCTTACCCCTGGACTGAGCGCGGCCCCTAGCTGTGCCACTGCTTCCGGGGGTTGTGTGAGTCTTTGATGACTGTGATGACTGAAACTGTCCACAAAAGGGACTCTTAGTGACTTTAGTTTTAAATGTCGACCCACTCTTTGCTGTGGAAGCAGTGGCACTGTTAGAGTCTAATAAGTAATTAACTGTGCGCCAGGCATCTGTGGAGGCAAGGGTTTTAGTGAATACATCAGATAAAATCAACTTTCTACCTATTTCTACCAGCAGCTTCTTCACCAGGTATACTCGTAAATCTTGACGCACCCTCACTACCTCAAATACAGCAGTGCGAGTGTCCCCAAGTGACTGAATTGAGTTCTAGAAAAGAAGGCGCCTAGTGAAAGATAGTGCCTTGTGCGTGCTTGAATCATTAACCGACTCAGTCGTCCTGGCTAGAGAAGCCGCAAGCTGACGGCTGAGCAGATATTGGGATACAAGCCACCAGGTTTTCTGACTCATCTTAAAATCTTTGTCTATTTGTAACTGAGTAGGAGCACTGAAAGGATGACCTAGCTGACACAACGAAACTTTTGGTGCACCCAAAAAATCAAGTTTATTTTGTGGTACTCCTGCCGCCTTACCTACTGGCATGGAAAACCATTGATTATCTTCCGGCGGGAGCTGATGACTGCTCTTATTTGTAATGGTGCTGGCAAACAGCTGGGCCTCCTGTCCCCACGCAACCCACGGCCCAGACTCTTCACCGTCAATGTGAATGACTGGGATACCTGCATCGTCTCTCTGAGGAAGAGTACTAAGTTCTGGGGTGATGCCCTGTAAAAGTTTCACATCATTTAACCTGTCAGAAAAAAGCTTCACAAAAGACACCGAAGGGAAAGCCGGGGATTGCGAGTAGACAAAATACTCAGGACTGTAAAGAGATAGATAGCTTTGATAATTACATCTAACACATCACCAGTTCTGTTCTTGGCCCTTAATTTCTTGGCCTCACTCATCTCCACAAACCAATGTTCAGGTACAGGTAATTCTCCTGCTACCATCGGCTGCACGACATCGGGACGAGTGGGCTTAATAAATGTCCAGGAAGTATCTGGTCCATACAAAAGAGGCATAGGGCCCCTCTTAGAAGGTACAGATTTATCAAAGGGAGGTGGAATAAGATCCGCTAATAAATTTAACTTTGAAGGCAACAAAGATGCGGTACTAGGCGTGGAAACCGCCGGAGTGACATTGATGGGGGGAGGGAGGTTGAACATTAACCTGGGGTTGAACTAGCACTTGCCCAAACGGTCGCACCGCCGGGGTTGCATGTGTAGACACTTTCACCTTACGTTCGTCCTTCACTGATTGCACAAAATTGAGCCACTCCTGGAATTGTTCATGTGTCACCACTATTCCACCTTCCTTGTCGGATGCGGACGTAGGGCGAGAGACTTCCGAGCCCTGCATACCTGCGCTTGAAGGATATATCCGTTGGCCAGACGGAATTTCTTCCCCTTCTGCGAGATATTGTTGCAGAGAGGTAGCACCCGGTGGCCGGGCTGGGGGGGGCTGGGAAAGCCTTTGACCGAGACTCGCCAGCCCGGACAGCAGTGTCATGTGTTCCTGTGTTTGCTGCAGGAGCACCGGGCAGAATTTCCTCGCCCAGGTCAAGATCCGGGATAGGATAGGTTTCCATAATTTCGGCGGCAGAGTCGTCGAACTGCCCAGACGAATAGGAGATAACATCATCTTCTCTGCTAGAGGGACCACTTGTGTGTCGATCAACCCCGAATACCGGATTAAAGGGAAGCACTGGCTGTGCCGCCCGGCGGGGGATCGAAAAATGAGGTGTAGGGTCTATGACGCTCGCATCAGAGTCTTGGGAAGAATCCTGGCGGGACGAAGAAGATTTGGTTTCCGGCTTGGTCTGAGACTTGGCTGGCTTCTTCGTAGATGACCGCTTAGAGGATTTCTTCGAGTCCTTCGATCTTCCATCGCCCAATGCTAGAGCTGAAGTAAAGTTGGGACAGTGCTTTTTCGCCTCTTGTGTCACTAGAGATGATGATGACCTAGGCTTCGCCAAAGGGGAACGTGATCGAGCCCGCCTGGAGGTCGGAGCAGGCAGCCCCGGCGATGGCTCGTCAGAGGCCCTGGGTCTTTTATGGTGGCGGGAGGGAGCTACACAACCGCTAGATGAACTGGAAGTTTTCGACACTGTATTCTGAGCAGGAGAACTACTGGTCACATAAAAAGTAGGCACTGTCTTTGGTAAATCGTCTAGTAAAGGATCATCCAACTGAAGAGATTTATGGGCGACATACTTGCAATACAGCACAAAATTGGATTCATTATGTGAATCTTACATTTACTGTCTGAGTGTGTTAGAAAGCCATTGCGAAGAACTGAACACTGCGAGCATGATTTAGATAGCCACCGACCTCTTGATCTATCTAAGCAGGTTACACACTTAACACACAGTTTATATGTCCTAATACAGCGAGGTTTGCACTGTTGGTACCTGAACAAAATGTAAACCCACTCGGATCCATGGCTCCCTCCCGCCGGGGGATTGCAAACCCTCCTAGGCGTCCCGGGTGGTAACTTGGCTACCGCACCTGAGGATTGAGAAATTTCAAAAATCAATGCTCATAGGGACATGCTAGGCTGGAAAGTTAAAATTAAAATCAACGCTTTATGAGAAAAAAGACTTGAACTAACACTAGACAATCTTATTTCCCTTTACGTTAAGTATCATTCCAGATGCTACTTGAGTATTGTGTATCATACCAGATGCTACTTTGAGTAATAACTTCTTACCTAAGTGACCAACACTGACCTCATCCCATCTAAAAAGAACCTGATCCCGGTGGCCAGCGCCTCTAGAGTCATGCGTCCCATAATTCCGGCGGGCAGTGCCTGAATTTTAAAGCTACACAGTTTACTGAGATAATAAAGATCAGAAGAGGTGAGTTCATACTCGGCTCAGCCTTATATCCCTGCGGAAGCGGCTCCCCACTATTAACCAACCAGGTATGCGTTCTGACTAGCCCCAAACTACGAACGTATTCTGCTAGGCCTGTGGCGGAAATGTCCTGTGGGCGACGGTCAAGCCGGGAACCCCAATAGACAAAGTGAAGTAAAAGTTCGCCTCCCGAAAATTTACCACCGCCGGCAAAACTAGACAGAATAATTTCGACCTATCATGTACCAAACAAAGATAACTCGAAATCAACATAGCTCTAGACACTTCCAGAAATTTCCCGGTGGGGAAACCGCATGAAGTGACTAGAGGCACGTTGGCTCAAGTCTCACTTAATAAATCCCGCCGAAAGGGCCAGCCCTCCTAGCTACTAGATTATGCAATGTGCACACACATTATGGCATAGTTATACATTAATTAATCAATCAATAAATAACACATCCTAGCCATAACTAAAACACCTACAGGAGGCCAACTAGATGGGGGCATGATGTAGAATAAATCACACTCACAAACCTGAGATCCAGCGAAGTCCTCCAACATCCATTGCGTAGCAACAGGAACGTAGACTGAAAAGCATGATGAACCAGTGCCAAGACCCTCACTAAGTGAGATAACTTGAATTGCACATGTTCCTCTCAATGAAGTATAAACCGCTTAACCCACCCGAATAGGTAGCTGAAAAGCGGGCCCCGGATCCTCTAAAAGAATCCTTGTGTCTATAAGAGCTAAAATTGAATACCTAGGGGAATGAAAAAACACACGTGGGAGTCTTACCTTATCACAACAATAGCTCCTGACAAAAACCCTTTGCCAAACACCAGGAAAACAGTCTCCAAAGGTGAGTAGGCAAGGTGTACACAGTCTAGCTAATCTTTAGCATATAGCATGTACATATGAGTCAAGACTCACAAGTTGGAAGGCAGGAGAAGAATGAAGGGAGAGGCTGTGCACACCTCGGACACGTCCGAACCCGACGACGCCTAGGAGAAGAAGGACATATGCGGCCAGATAAGAGCTGGATGACGCGCACAAATAACAGCAGACGCATGAGAAGCGCAAACTGCTAGATCATGTTTAATGCTTTAAAATGTTATTATTATTTTTATTTTTTACTGATTTTTTTAGTAGTGGTACCCACATAATAAGGACAAGTCCGTGAGTGGTTTTGTTATATTCAAGAGCGTTTCACTCACGATGTTTGGCAATCGAATAATTCTACTCTCCTAGGTGAGTCGTTTGAACGGCGAGCCCTGAGTTCAAAGATTGGCCATTATCTTTATAAGGCGCATCGTCAATGATGAAGGGGCCACTAATAAATAGATGGTTTTCTCCCTCTAGAGAGCAAGCTGGCAGTCAAGAGGGGAAGAGGCTGTTTAGAAAATATAGTTATTCTCAGATTATTTACAGATACAGCTAGGAGAAACAAATTTAATTTATATATGACCTTTATAGACTTTTCCCAAGCCTTTCATAGAGTTATGCATATAGTTAATTATCCATATTAAAATTATTAGGATGTGGAATGACAATATTGTTGACAATCGTAGCGATGTACCGAGTAACAAACTGTATCATTGGCAGTACCCTTGTGACAGCAACAACAGAGGTGCGTCAAGGATCACTAACCTCCTTGTCTGCTATTTGTCATATATATTAATAAGCTAATAAGACTTTTAAAACAGAATTGCAGCATGAATGGTTTTCTTGCTTCGATACATATATTGGTGTTCATGGATGCCACTGTTCTCTTAGCAACACCTAGAGAAAGCAGAATAAATACAATAATATATCCAAACCTGTTTTGTGAGTCTCATGGTATGAAATCAACTTATGCAAAACTAAATTTGTTGTTGTAAATGGTAATGCGTTCGATAGGGAGCCCATCAATGCTGGCAGTTTGATAGAGGAACCATGTGAACACTATGTCTACTTGTGGATTCCTTTCACTGTTGATGAGTCCATGTCCTCTGTTATTAAAGTATATACGTCCAAATGAAAATGTGTCATGTCCGAAAATTTACACCTTTTATTCTTTTATTAATCAAAATAATTATATTCCCTTCTATGTAAACGTTTTGGTTTTCGAAGTAGAATGAATGTCAACCATACTATATGGTTGTGAATTTTGGCTCAATGGAAATGTAAAACCATTAAAAAAGCTATATAATTGGTGTATAAAACAATTACTACTGTAGGTGTTCCGAATACTAAAGGTAATAATTTATGCATGGTTGAGTTGGGATTGCTGCCATTGCGTGTTCTGATCACTGCCAAGCAGCGGAAATATTTATATACTGTATTGAGGGAAAGACGTAAAATGGAAGATAACCCTCTTGCTCAAGCAATCCGTATCACTTTGAGTTACAATACTCATACCTCCAGGTACAGTACATGCAGAATCTGTGCCACTGTGAACATTATGACTTTATTACTTGTGTGTGTATGGGTGTGTTGTATTGTTTTTGGAAAAATGTTTGTGAATTGGACTATTTTGTTATATTTAAAGATGTAATTGTGCGGTAATTAACCCGCTATCTATCTATCTATCTACCTATCTACCTACCTATCTATCTATCTATCTATCTATCTATCTGTACTTCCGTTGTGTCTAAATGATTTCCTTGTCTCTAGGGTGACTCAGCAGGATTTCTATAATGAGGTCTCAAAACGTTTTTAGGCTTTATGTCAGTTTCCGTCGCCCGTCACTGTCTGTATATAGGTCTACCTCATTGACTGCTCCCCCCCCCCCCTTCTCTCTCTCTCTCTCTCTCTCTCTCTCTCACACACTCATTCTCTCTCTCTCTCTTTCTTAATCTATCTGTCTTAACCCTTTCAAGCTCCAATACGCATTTCTGTTCTCTTCTCTGGCTACTATTAGACGATTTTATTCAGATTAGTAACGGTATATGGAAGTCAAAGGGTTGATTGAGATAGTATTTACTCTTTGAATACCCACAGATCCTTCCTAAGCTTCATAAAATCGTCTAATGATAGCCCAAATAAACTGCTAAAACGCATCAGAGCTTCAAGGGGTTAAGGTGCGTCCACACTGGCGACAAAACATGTCGGCAACACAAAATACAACATAGTAGGCAATAACCTGTTAAGTTGTTAATGATACAGTGTTGCAGACATGTTGGTACTACACATTATTATCAACATGTCTGCAACACTATAACTAAAAGAACTTAACAGGTTGTTGCCTATTATGTTGTATTTTGTGTTGCCGACATGTTTTGTAGCCAGTGTGGACGCACCTTAAGTTTTACACACTCACACTTTCATTCTCACTCACACTCTCTCTCTCTCTCAATATATATACAGTATATGCTAAATATCCACAGGGAAGGGAAATAAACACGGATTCCCAAGCGCTTTCGTGTATTACATCTTCAGGGGACAGATCAGGACAGACAGAGAATGATCATATACAATGTGATATTATTGAAGTGCGAAAACCTAAACGAAAACAATTAACATCTCATACTAAGTAATATAGAAATATAAAGGAAAGACAGAGTGATATTCATCAATATAAAACTCAAAGGATTATTTGAGGTTTCGATTATACTAAAATCTCGTCATGAAATATATACCGGTTCAGTATATTTAAAAACAAAAAAAATAACGATCAAAAAAACAATTGTTTCGAATTGTGACAAAATGATCGAGTCAATATATATGAGTTAAAATACAGAAGGTATTGTATGTCTGAAGCAGTTATAAAACCAATTACAAATATATAAAACACTAAATTTTGATTTGTTTACAAATACAATTGACAATGAAATGATCTTGTTTGTACATGTCACTGCTTATATTAATGTTTATATTATCTGTATGGTTAATGATATAGTTTGTACAGTACATGTCACTGCTTATATTCATGTTTATATTATCTGTATGGTTAATGATATAGTTTGTACAGTACATGTCACTGCTTATATTCATGTTTATATTATCTGTATGGTTAATGATATAGTTTGTACAGTACATGTCACTGCTTATATTCATGTTTATATTATCTGTATGGTTAATGATATAGTTTGTACAGTACATGTCACTGCTTATATTCATGTTTATATTATATGTATGGTTAATGATATAGTTTGTACAGTACATGTCACTGCTTATATTAATGTTTATATTATCTGTATGGTTAATGATATAGTTTGTACAGTACATGTCACTGCTTATATTCATGTTTATATTATATGTATGGTTAATGATATAGTTTGTACAGTACATGTCACTGCTTATATTCATGTTTATATTATCTGTATGGTTAATGATATAGTTTGTACAGTACATGTCACTGCTTATATTCATGTTTATATTATATGTATGGTTAATGATATAGTTTGTACAGTACATGTCACTGCTTATATTCATGTTTATATTATCTGTATGGTTAATGATATAGTTTGTACATATCACTGCTTATATTAATGTTTATATTATCTGTATGGTTAATGATCTAGTTTGTACATGCCACTGCTTATATTCATGTTTATATTATCTATATGATTAATGAAACTAGATTCTATTATATTCCGGTCAACATATGATTTACATGAAACAATTGATGAAGCATTATCCCAATCAATATTGTGTTCATAATCTCGAACATGTATACAGACACCGTTTGAGACTTGTCCTGTTTGAACTCTTGTCACATGTTGTTTAATTGGAATGGCTAGTTGTTTTCCAGTTTGTCCAATATACTGTCTACCTTAATACAATTTTTGCAAGGGAGTTTATATATACATCCACCGTACATATCAGGAGAATTCTTTATGAGTATATTCTTAACAGTATTGCTGTTACAAAAAACAACATTAACATTAAAAAGTTTCAGCATAGGAAGTAGCTGGAGGAGATTAGCGTTGTATGGTAACTTTAGCATATTATGAAAATTAGTTTCCGGTTTAGGATTAACTATATACAATTATTGTCTTGCTTTTTTGAGAGAAACATCAATGAAAGATTTAGGGTATTTTAACTTTGTACCTGTGTCATATATACAGTACATTGTATTTCATCATCTAAAAACTCTGGACTACAAATACGAAAGGCTCGTAGAAACATGGACGAGAAAACTGAATACTTCACTTTATCATGGTGTGAGGAGTAATAATGAACATAAGATGATACATTAGTCGGCTTCCTATAAACTGAATGCTTCACTTTATCATGGTGTGAAGAGTAATAATGAACATAAGATGATACATTAGTCGGCTTCCTATAAACTGAATGCTTCACTTTATCATGGTGTGAGGAGTAATAATGAACATAAGATGATACATTAGTCGGCTTCCTATAAACTGAATGCTTCACTTTATCATGGTGTGAAGAGTAATAATGAACATAAGATGATACATTAGTCGGCTTCCTATAAACTGAATGCTTCACTTTATCATGGTGTGAAGAGTAATAATGAACATAAGATGATACATTAGTCGGCTTCCTATAAACTGAATGCTTCACTTTATCATGGTGTGAGGAGTAATAATGAACATAAGATGATACATTAGTCGGCTTCCTATAAATGCTATATTTGAATCCACGCAATCTGTGGAAAACGCAATCTAAAAATGGTAAATTATTGTTCTGCTCAACCTCCACAGTAAACTTAATAGAGGGAACCAAGTTATTGAGAGAAACCAAAAATGAATCTAAGTTTGCATCACTTGGCCATAAACACAGGACATCATCAACATAACGAAACCAATATGTATTTGCGGGGAGAATATCACAAAGTAAATTTGTTTAAAAAAAATCCATGTACAAGTTACTCAGGGATTATATTGCAAAAATGAATGACTTATTAAATGATGGATCTACCTACGCAAAACTCAGAAATAACCCTCTTGATATGGTGAACTCTCAATTCAATAACAAAATGAAAACATTACTTAAAGGTCAAGATGAGCTTATAAAGCAGTTGTTTTAATAATGTCGAGATTTCGACTGGTCCCCATATCATTTCAGAGTTGAGTGAGAGCACAGTGAGAGCACACGGGTCCGTTGAGCTCCTCAAAAGAGGGGATTTTCGGAGGGGTATCGTGGGGCTGAGTGACCCATATACGTATCAGAAGATCGGCGATGATACTGTGTTTCGGCACATAGTAAACAGAACTGGTTTCTTGTTTAAACATCGCCCACAAAGCATATTTAGTTTAATCTTGAGAGTGTTATTACCAGTATCAGTGAGGGGACAAGGAGCCGTCAGGCACTAGCCCAGCCCTGCCCAGGCACCATAAACCTCCAGCAGTGACCACAAGGTGAGTGAGGTGACCGTTTATAGGGCAGGCAGTTTCACCCTTATGGTTCCCCACCATAGGCCTCATCTTCCATCTACCCCAAGGACCTGACCCTCGGTCCTTCAACTTCTCAAACAATTCTAACCTTTATGAAGTATTTGCTATAAGGTCCATTTTCATTTCCCTCTCTCTAACCATTTAGGAAATACTTGCTACAAGGTCCATTTTCATTTATCTCTTTTTATCCTTAACATCTTTCCATCCACTTTCAATCACCGCACTTAACCGCCTCATTGCTATTATTTTTTTGGTTATCTATAACTTCAGATCTCTTTTTATCATTTTAGTTACCGGTATTTGTTTTCCTATAACATCTTTCATACCCAACCAGGCCAGCCCCCTCTCCAGCTCGCTTTCTTTCTCCCTCGCCCCCGCCCCTGCTCTCTCTCTCTCTCTCTCTCTCTTAACATTTTGTACAATTTAATAATTTTTCCATAACTGCTGCCCTAGATCCGGTTACCCACTCAGATCCTGGCTCTCGCTCACTCTCTGGCTCTCTCCCTATCTTGATGTTGACAGCATTATTAATATCCTAAGCATCTATTAATACTCAACATCAGGGTGGCGTCGCCAGTGTAAGTAATCATAGGATATAATTGGCGTGCTTCCTTTCAATCAGTTAGATCTTTTAGTTGTACCGGTGCCCAATGCCGAGGATTTATACATTTAACCACTTAGCTTTAGGAGAAGCAGGCCAATTGCCCATCAGAAAGGTTGACTATGATATGTGATGTTTTTTTTTTTTTTTTTTTTTTTACATATCCCATCAGAAAGGTTGACTATGATAAGTGAATTGTTATGCATCCAGCCAATTATACATTAATAACAACAGCAATAATCTAGATATGTGCCAGGAGAGATTTCCCGGGGTTTCTGAAATAAGGGAGACATGGTAGAGATGGAAGCACCACGGGAAGATCAAGAGGACGGCTTGGTAGAGGCAGAGGAACGGATAATCTTGGAAGACTATGGCCTAGCAGATACTAAGTGTCTTAAGTGCGGAACAACCAATGCAAGAAAGAATTCGCGAAAATGTTCCGGCTGTCTTAGATCTATTCATCTATCTTGTGCTAAGCTAACAAAGAAAACATCAGGAGAACAACCAAACTGGAAATGTCTCGCATGCCCAGGGCCCACTGCAGAGCCAACCGGGGCAACACCGGCAACACCGGTCGCCGACTTGACCCAACTGGTGACCAAATGGAAAGCGCGGATCCAGGTCCTTGCCCGGGTACCTAAAGGAGCCAGAATTCAAGTGGCGGAGGCCCTTACAACCATCATAAAGCAGGCCCTACAGCTCAAGACACCCCTCGCATGGGCACGGCTCCTGGGTTTCTCCTATGGGGCCCTCCGAAACCACCCAGAACCAACATACAAGACCATCTTCAGGTTTCACTAGCCACCAGAGTGAAACGTCAAGTAGCACAGTATATGGATGGAAACAAACTGGTGGAACCCCCCGAACAGCAACCAAACAGGGCCCAGAAGCACCAGGACAAGGAAGAGGAAGAGGCTGAACAGCTACGTAAGAGGGTCGCGGCGAAGCTGGCGGATAGTGACATCAAAGGGGCCGTCAGACTGTTGTCCTCTTCAGAAGGTTTTGCTGGTCAAGGCACCGAAGTTGTTGAAGCCCTACAAGAAAAGCACCCACCTACACCTAGGGATCTAAACCTCCCCCCTGCCCAAATGACCAGATGCGCCAACCTTTAGTTGTCACGAAGGAGCAGGTGGTCGCCGCAGTGACTTCATTCCCAGCAGGCTCAGCCGCGGGCCCAGATGGTATCCGACCTGCCCACCTCAAAGGCCTCTTGGGTCAGGGATCAGGAGCTGCTGGGGAGGCACTCTTGGAAACCCTCACCAAATTCATCAACATGGTTTTAAGAGGGGAAGTACCCGACTGTGCCACACCCCTATTTTTTGGGGCATCACTCTGTGCACTGGCAAAAAAAGATGGCGGTGTGCGCCCAATAGCAGTAGGGAACACCTTCCGCCGCCTTGCCACAAAGGTGGGTTTGAAACCACTCTCGAATGGCCTAGGTCAACACTTAAGACCAGTTCAACTAGGTTTCAGAACTCCAGGGGGGTGTGAAGCTGCTGTACACGCAACCCGCACCTACCTCAGCCAAGCCCAAGAAAAACGAGTGCTTCTAAAGATTGACATGCGGAACGCATTCAACAGCATTCGCAGGGATGTCTTCCTCCGTGCAGCTCAAGAACACATCCCCACTCTGTACCCCCTACTTTGGCAGGCTTATTCCAAACCTTCAATCCTGATTTTTGGCGAGACGGTAATCCCATCAGAGACCGGGTTACAGCAGGGAGATCCAGGTGGTCCTGCTCTTTTCTCAATAGGGGTGGATGCAGCAGCTAACAAAGTAAGGTCAGAGCTGAATGTATGGTACCTGGACGATGCAACCTTGGGTGGGTCAGTAGAGAACGTTCTAACTGACCTAAATAACATCATAACTGACCTCGGCCAGGCCGGGCTAGTGATAAATGACACCAAATGTGAACTTGTTCTCCTCAACCACACACGTGAACAAGGAGAAGAGACTCAGGCCCTGTTCCGAAACATATTGCCAGATGTAAAGATCCTTCAGGAGCACCAGCAAACCCTATTAGGTTCCCCACTAACTCTGGCAGCAATCCCACCAGCACTTCAAGTTAAAAAGGAGGAGCTTCAACGTCTCGTGAGTCGCCTGATACACATCGATGCCCACTCAGCTCTGGCCCTGCTCAAGAACTGTTTCTCCATCCCAAAACTCCAATACCTCCTGCGCACATCGATGACTTACACGAACAACGGCGGCCTCCAAGAATTAGACCGCATAATCCGAGATGCAGTGACCAGCATCACCAACGTGGAATTTAAAGAACGGGCCGGGACACAAGCCACCCTTCCTGTCCGCCTCGGGGGCTTGGGCATATGGAGAGCCTCGGATATTGCCTCCCCAGCCTTTATCTCTTCCCTCATCGCGACCAACGACCTCGTATTGTCCATCCTTTATTCTAAACCCGGAATGACACGTAACGGGGACGTAACAGCAGCGATTAACACCTGGAAGGGAAGTACAGGAGTAGAGGAGGAGCCTCAGGGTACCTCCAGGAGCAAGCAGAAAGCGTGGGATACCATCTCGGCGAAGAAAACTCAAGAAAATCTCCTAACCAATGCAGACCAGGTTGCAAAAGCACGCCTCCAGGCAGCCGCCCGTTCGGAGAGTGGCTTGTGGTTACACGCCATCCCCATCCCACCTCTTGGAACTCACTTGGATGCTGAAGCGCTCCAGGTCGCCATCGCGCTCAGAGTGGGTGCGGCAGTTTGTCACCCACACACTTGCAAGTGTGATGGGAGGATGGATGCTCATGGTCACCATGCCTTGTCATGTAATTACAACGCAGGCCGCCTGCCAAGACACTCTGCACTAAATGATGTCATAAAACGGGCCCTGCAGAGTGCTAACTGTGCATCAATCCTCGAACCACATGGACTTCACAGAGAAGACGGCAAACGGCCAGAGGGGATGACCACTTACCCTTACAAGAATGGCCGGTGCCTCGTGTGGGATGCCACATGTGTTGACACTTTCTCCACAACCAACGCCGCCAGAAACGCCGACGAAGCAGGTGAAGCCGCCCGGATAGCAGAAAATAAAAAGCGAGAAAAATATCAAGCCATCGCCAGAATTCATCAGTTCGAGCCCCTGGCATTCGAAACTTCAGGAGTCTTCGGCCCTACCACCCTTAAGATGGTGAATGAAATAGGCCGTAAAATCAGAGAAGTTTCAGGAGAACCCCGGGAAACCCTCTGGCTCAAGCAAAGACTAGGGATGGCTATCCTCCGGGGCAATGCCACCAGCGTCATGAGCTCAGTTCGACAGGACTGGGTCATGCCACTGCGTCAGGCCCCGGCAGGAGTGGTGTATCCGTAGTCTTTCCACAGTAGGGTAAAACAAAACATAAACTTTATTTGTATGTAACATGTGTGATGCACATTAATAAAAGGGGATGTGTCGGATGGTTGAAAGCCACAGTTGCTCGCGCGTTTGGGGCTAGCAACACGTATTATGAAAAACATGCATCCTCCTTCATTCACTGTCCCCCCCTTCACTCACTCAACCCCACAATTTGCCGGAGGATAACAGGTTTTTCACAATACGTAGACGGATTTTTTTTTTTTTTTTTTTTTTTTTTTTATTGCAACGTTATTACAACGTTTTCATACCCAAATATGTTGTAAATTGTGAAAACGTGGTATCAATATGATAGACAGACATAGCACTTTCTTATTTTTCCGTTAATAATCTACAAAATAAACTGCTAATGGAGTCTATTTTTCGCCATGTTAAACAATCGAGCATAGGGTTGATTTGAAGTCCCTAACCTAATTTAAAATAATCTAACCCAATATAATCGGTTCAGTTGATACTAGTTGAGAGCTACTGGTTGACATGGCCTACTACTGGTTGAGTGTTCATTCACTAAAATACAAGCATTTTTATTGCTGGGTCTTATATATATATATATATATATATATATATATATATATATATTGAGTATATATCACAAATACACGTGAGCCACTAAATGTTTCTAATCTCTCAGTGGGGTTCGAACCGCCGACCGTCAGGACGATAGCCGACGCTTTAATCAATAATAGACTGCCGTGGTGTAGTTGATTAAAGCGTCGGTTATCGTCCTGACGGTCGGCGGTTCGAACCCCACTGAGAGATTAGAAATACATATATACCTGTATAATTATATATAATTATATATATATATATATATATATATATATTTTTTTTTTTTTTTTTTTGGTTCAAATTGCAGTCGTCATTTAGGACGTCATAGAACATAGTTAATAGTACCAGATACACTTTGAACATTTAATTGCACGTTTAAGGGGAAATTTCTATTTATTTGTATCTATTTTTCAATTAATTTATTAATATACTAAATATATCTAGTTTCCTCGCAAGACCTCCATCAAGCTTTAAATATTATACTCTCCCCCTTCGATATCAATTTGTAATTTTTTTCGGATGAACAATGTCCCGGACAAACGCCAGGTTTTTCTTTAATTAGTGGCTCGGTATTGCTCGCCATGAAAAAATGATAACTAAATGGCACAACAAGTCTTATAATCGCCAAAGTAATTGGGATAAAAATTAAGGATAAGGGGATTCAGAAAAAAAAAAATCCCCTTAATTTTAACAAAAAACAGTACTCATAAACAGTGTTCTTCAGTTTATCTATTTACATTAGAACACATAAACGATTAAGACACTATTTAGGTGTATCATTTTCGTTACAATCAAGTGTTCATGTCTATAGTGTAGCAGCATTATTAGTGTACTGTTCTACAATAGTAGTATCCAAGGGGTAAGTGAGCAACATCCACACATTGTTAATAATACTGGGTGTGAAAACAGTAATTAAAGTGAACTTTATAATTTAGCCATTAGCCCCTTCTATACCGGCGACGTCTGTTTATTTTATTCTAGTTATATTTAGACGATGTTGTGCAGTTTAAGAAAACAATTGTGGTAGTAAACAGGGTAAAATTTACATAGGTTGAAGCATGTTAATTGCTGGAGGCCCCTTTTAAACTGAATAAAGTCGTCTAGTAGTAGCTACAATAAAGTTAATAAGACGACACCGGTACTGAAAGGGTTAAACATACAGTATACTGATGGTAATAAACCCATCGAATACAAGTAAAGAAAGGTAATCCACTATCAGTATACCCAATGATCTAATGTACCTGTTTCATACACTTTTTATACCCCTGTTTTTGTTTGTTTACAGTGCACTGTTTGGTATATCAATGAAACAATGAAGCCGGCCTCACACAGGCAGTTTTATCGGCTATATGTATTGGAGCATAGAATCCGCTACAAGTTATCATCAGAGTTTGAATAGATTTAGCTGAATCTGAATTGAAATTAAATAAGACTGTACACAATTTGAAGCCTTAAGATACAAAATACGGTTATAATGTACGAGAACATTGTCAAATAGTATACTCAATTTTGTTGGTAGTATATTTACTCGGATACTGCACAGCAGCTCCGACACAGCCACAGCTAAAGTGCAGATAACACCGGCTTTAGGAACACGAAGCCATCTATTTCCAAATTATTTTTGTTTTAATAAATGCAAAAATTTATTCAAAATATTTCCTTCTTCCGGATCGCATATTGACAGTTAGAAGTTTTTGGTTTAATCACTCAAAAATCAAACATAGGTCTTTACGTCTGAAATGTAATAACCAACACATTGCCCACTTCAGCAGGTTACCATTAGACGAATTTCTTTAGCGTATAATCTACCTCTAGGACTCAAAGGGGTGAAAAATATATCAATAAGCTATATGAACAATACAGGTCCTTCATGAACTGCATAAAATCGCCTCATTTTAGTCAAAGGTAAAAATATGTCATCGTGGTGAAGAAGTTAACAGTAGCAATATATGGGACAATTGGATTGACCAATCTCACTCCTATGTCATCTGAGGCTTTTATCATTCAGCGACAATGCCAGAGCATTCTATAGCTTTTGTTTTCGTCATTCAATTCAATTTATTGCACTCCTTATGACAGATGGCGCTATCAAAAGGGGGGGGGGGGATCGGGTGGCAATATTGGCGTTTCATTATTAAGCTGTTCTACGCTAGCAAGCCTGATCGTGTGGGAAGCTAGCTACAGTCAGTCTCCTGTGCGATTTTTGGGCATCAGATTTGTGTGGTCATATTTATTATTTGTTCAGTTATAATTGGTAAGAGAAGCTGGCAAGGAAATAATACCGTCCTCAGGACACCATCTCCAGAATACCCCGGAGGCTGTTCCCAGTACCTTTACTAAAGGATTACTAGGGGTGGGATTCAGTGGCCCTAGTGCACCACAAAGTATATACACTCTAGTTGGAATTCGAGAATCATGTAGGTTTACTTGTTAGTGTATATATAAGTTGGTGCACCCCACCAGAACCAGCCGCAGGGACACACCCCGTGCACGTACACGGCATTGTGGCTGGCCTGGTATTATATACATAATGACAGGGCAGCCTCCTGTGGCACTATCACTGGGGTTTGGGCCCCAATGCAGTCATGCAGAAATGCCAGTTTCGGGAAACTGTGAACTGCACCCTCTGGATCCCTTCGGCCAGGTCGGCCCCAAAGTGCCTGAGGGAGTAACAATCATTGCCTGTGAGCTGTCATTAGGCAACTTGGACTATGGAGCAATGAATTCTGCCACAACACTGCGACTGTGGCCGATTCTGGCGTAAGCCCAACTTTCATCGCCATTACCACCACGGAGGCACCCCCAACCACAGGAACCATGATGAAGGCCAAATGTTGTGTAATCCCATAAATAGGTGGAAGCTGAGTCTTGGATCTTGATTAAAATATCTGATGTAAGCAACCATGGCGGCCGAGACCGCCAAGCTGGACGAAATCCACAATAATGTACAGAACAGAAACAAACTGTAAACTAAAGACACAAGGGAGATGATTAAAAATACAGATATTTCTTTGTATTTTACAAAAAAAGTCTTGCTTTAAAAATAGTATATTTGTAAATGAGCTAGATTTTATTATTTCTATAGAATATATATTTCTATAGAATATATATTTGTAAATGAGCTAGATTATATTATGTCTATAGAATATACTCACAAATACTGTATATTATCTATTTATCTACCTATTGCCGAACGCCGTGATCCCCGAAGAAAAGAAATAAATAGTTCGTGTACAGTGTACCAAGTTCTTAGGGGTGACTATAGACAAAAACATAAACAGGAAGCATCATATAAATAACCTATGCATTAGTTTATCAAAGAAATTAGTATAGTATACAGAGTTCGACATCAATTTACAGTTAAGGCAATGAAAATTATATATTATACATTGTGTTACTCTCGGATGATATATTGTTTGTTAATTTGGGGGTCTACCTGGCCGTTTTATCTGGTCAGTGTATTTAGAGCTCAAAATAAATTTGTAAGAACTATATCATATAATTATACAGTATATAAAACAAAACAAAAACATGTGACCCAACCGACATAATATTCTCATCTCTTAAACTGTTAAAATTCAACTTCACATAGGCTATAAATACTTTCTAATCATGTCCATATATAGAAATATAACGTATGATACCATTAAACATAAGTTATTTATCTTTTTGAAATATGCTCATGATACAAGAGGAAATGCCATTAACTTGGTTTGTTCTCCAGTTAGAACCACCCTCTTTCGTAATTCTATTTTGTGTGCTGGACCTCAAACATGAAATCAATTACCGAACGATATAAAATATATTAGCACCTTATGTACCTATAACATAGTTAAGCAACAAAATAAGGAGTATATGATTAGACTGCAAGAACTAAATTGTTTAAATTTTGGGATTTTTTGTTTTGTTTTAATCACTTGTGCTACTAATGTCAGAGTGTAAACGTGTATACGTTTATAGTGTGAACTGTATTGCCAGGCTCGAATCAGGATACAATAAAAACATTTCCATGTCTGCTGCTAAAGAGCTCCGGCTCAGCAGACTATGCCCTGTTATCTTTATATGTGTTTAATCTTAAGATCAATGTACTATATTATGGCATTAACATTTGAATTTTAATTTGAAGGGGTTGCCACGAACGAAACGCCCCCCTGCACCTCTGTCCACAGTCAGTCGACGTCCCTCCTCCCGTCCAGCACCGCTTTCACACATATACTTCTTAACTCCACCTCTCACTCAATCTACCTCTCCCTCTCTGTAGTTCCACCTCACTCTCGTACACTCTCTTAGTCATTCTCTCGCTTCCCATACGTTCCACATTGCCGAACCATCTCAAGGTGTTCCTTTTCACACTTTCCAGTACATATACATTCACACCACACTTATCTTGTACTTCCTCATTCGTCTGTTATGCCTCCATGTAACTCTGCATGCACTTCTCAAGTAACTCATTTCCACCCCTCTCACTCTTGGCTTGAGTCTCTTCACCAACGTCCATGCTTCGCTCCCGTACGTCAATGTCGGGATTACCACACTGTCATGCAAGGACTTCTTTACTTCCATGCTGACCACCCTATTTCTTGTTACTGCGTTCAGCATTCCTACAACCCTCTTTTACTGTTGAACCCTCTCCCTCACTTCTTCATCCATACTCCCATCTTTACTCAACACACTGCCCAAATACTTATTTGAGCTGACATTCTCCATAGTCTGGCCGTTCAACCTCACCTTACACTCTGTGGCTGCACCCCTTTCAAAGACCATAACCTTGGTTTCCCCGCATTTACCTTCAGATTCCGTTTTTCACACACTGTTCCAAACATATTTACCAGGTCCTGCAACTCCCATCCACTGTTGCTCATCAGAACTATATCATAGGCAAACAGCAGTACAGGCAACTTCCACTCGTTTCCTTCCCTTATCAGCAGTACACCAACATCCACTGCTCTTTCTTGTGTTTCTTTCATGACTCGAACCCAGCAAACATTTTAAGTACGGGCCAATTCCGGCAAGTAGCGGCAAGTCCGGAATGTTGGTGTTTTTGTATCGGGCCAAAATATGTTGGCCATAATATTCCAAAACGGTATTGGTTCAATATATTATTAATAAAAAAAAAAAAAAATCCGTTTTGGGGCAGAATACATGATGCTGGTCCAGCATTAGCAAATGATGGCATTAAGTATAACTTTTTTTGTTTACTGGGCCAATATTTGTCGGCCTGATTAAGGCATAATTATATCGGTCCATTGTAGAAAAAATAATGGGTTTCCATAGTTGATTCAGAAGAGGATGCACAATGTTGGGCCGATACAGTATATACATTCAAGAAATAGATAACTGTCTTTAATTAAAAGGGCCAATATATTGTGGCCGTAAATTGGTAGAACACTGTTGGTCCTACATCATGTTTTAAATAGCTTGCCAATCTCCGCCATTATTATGGAATATTTATGTTGGACCAGTACTGGCATATAGCCTTTACCAAATAATGTCATCTACCTGCATTGGGCCTATATGTATCGGCCATAATGTGGCCAACATATATTGGCCCCCTGTTGATCTTATTAATGATTTCCATAATAGATAGGTTGTTGGATGTTATCTTAAAACTGTTCTTATCATTCATTAGTGAGACCTCATATGGATTATGTTGTCCAATTTTTGTGTCCTTATTGCAGAATGGACATAGATTCGTTGGAGAGAGTACAGCGAAGAATGACACAAATTATTAATATTATAAATCTACCATATGAAGAAAAGTTGACAACAATTAGGCTTACATTTGTTAGAAAGACGCAGAGTTAGAGGGGATATGATAGAAGTGTTCAAGTGGGTTAGTGGGATTAATAAAGGGGATATGAAAAATGTACTGAAGCTCAGTGATAGTAAAGAACTCGAACAAATTATTTCAAATTAGACAAATTTTGTTTCAGAAAAGATATAGGCAAATATTGGAGTGGTAACAGAGAGCCGTGGTGGTCGAGTGGTGAGCACGCTCACGTGTGAATCTGCAAGACCCAGGATCGAATCCCTGCCACGGCGGACATTTAGTGGGTGTGGTATTACGTCCTAGCATATTTTACATGCTCGCACCCAGTCAGGAGACATCCTGACGACGTATACAGACTAAACACACAAAACAAAGCCACTCCAACAGCTTCCTCTCTCTCCAACACCCCTTCTCCCCTCTCTACACTCTTCAGAAAGATAAGAAAAGTAGAATGTAAATACGAGGTGCCGTTGTAAAGGCTTATCCCTCAATTCTTCATCTGATCTGATCTGTAGACATGTGGAATAGGCTACCGAGTGATATGGTATGATCAAGAACAATAGGGAGCTTTAAGATAAAATTAGATAGGCATATGGACGAGAAGGGTTGGGTATGAGGGGGAATCTGCCGGGTGTGGGCCAATCGGCGCTCTGCAGACCCCTGTAATCCAGTGTTGATCTCTGACCGTTTTGGTTAGGTCAGTCCTCAAGGTATTAGTGAGTTGGGTCTATAATTAGGCCTTGTAATTGGGGTTGGGTGTGACAGGGACCTGCCTTGTGTGACCCGATCGGCTTCCTGCAGACTTCCATTTTCTTATGTTCTTATATTGGGCCAATAATGGCAACTACATGAATGTAAAATATGTTCGCTTTTTTTTATCGGGTCAAAATATGTTGGCCATAATATTCTAAAGCGGTATTGATTCAATATATTATTTATAAATGTTTTCCTTTGTCCGTTTTGTGGCAGGATTCATGATGTTATTAAGTATTACTTATTTTGTTTACTGGGCCAATATTTATCGGCCTGATTAAGGCATAATTATATCGGTCCATTGTAGAAATAATAATGGGTTTCCATAGTTGATTCAGAAGAGGATGCACAATGTTGGGCCGATACAGTATATACATTCAAGAAATGGATAACTATCTTTAATTAAAAGGGCCAATATATTGTGGCCGTAAATTGGTAGAATATTGTTGGTCCTACATTATAATTTAAATGGCTTGCCAATCTCCGCCATCATTATGGAATATTTATGTTGGGCCAGTACTGGCATATTGCCTTTACCAAATAATCTCATCTACCTGCATTGGGCCTATATATATCAGCCATAATGTGGCCAACATATATTGGCCCCCTGTTGATCATATTAATGATTTCCATAATAGATAGGTTGTTGGATGATAGATATTGGGCCAATAATAGCAACTACATGAAGGTAAAATATGTTGGCTTTTTTGTATCGGGCCAAAATATGTTGGCCATAATCTTCTAAAGCGATATTGGTTGAATATATTATTTATAAAAAGTTTCCTTTGTCCATTTTGGGGCAGAATACATGATGCTGGTCCAGCATTAGCAAATGATGTTATTAAGTATAACTTATTTTGTTTATTGGGCCAATATTTATCGGCCTGATTAAGGCATAATGATATCGGTCCATTGTAGAAATAATAATGGGTTTCCATAGTTGATTCAGAAGAGAATGCACATGTTGGGCCGATACAGTAAATACATTCAATAAATGGATAACTATTTTTAATAATAGGGCCAATGGATCCATCCATATATATATATATTGAACAACCATGGGGACATCACACACCCTTGCTTTAACCCAACATTCAGATCAAAGAACTCGCTCTGTTCATTCTCCACATGCACCGACGCCTTTGCACCCTCATACATGCTCTCCACTGCTTTCAGCAACTTGCCATCTACTCCAAAATAATATTCTCAGCTGATCTACATATCCTCTTCCTTTCCTAAACCCACCCTGCTCGTCACCTACCCATTTCTCCGTTCTCGCTCTCACTCTCTCTATCACTACCCTACTGTACGCCTTCCCTACTATGCTTAACAGACATATCCCCCGATGGTTACCACACACACCTCTTTCCCCTTTATTCTTATACAGGGGGACTATTATGCCTGTCTTCCAGTCATCAGGCGCCCTTCCCTTTTCCCATGCTAGTTTACCCATTTTCCAAACCCATTTGATCACTATCTCACAACCATACCTCAGGTTTTCCCCACACACTCCATCTATTCCTGATACTTTCCATATCTTCACTCTATTCATGGCTTCTCACACTTCCGACCTCATGATCCCCACCTCCTCCTCCACTCCTTTTCTTCTTCTCCCTCCCATACCCCATCTAACTATGTTTGCTGGCGTTTCATTCCTTACGTTTAACAATCCGTTGAAGTACTCCCTCCATCTCTCGACTCTCTCTTGCTTCTCGGCTAATAGTTGCCCATTCTTATCTTTCACACCCCAACTATTTCCCTTGCTAGCCTCCCTAACTTGCTTGACCTCTTTCCAGAACAGTTTCTTACACTCCTTCCATTTTACACTTAAATTCCTTCCAAATTCCTCATCTGCTCTTCTATTACTTTCCTTCACTACTCTCTTCACCACTCTCTTTTTCTCCAAGTACCTCTCTCTTTTCTGTCTCTCCATATCTTCGTTCACTCTACTACCCAACCACTCTCTATATGCTTTCTTCTTGTCTTCAACGGATATTTTTACCTCTTTAATCCATCATGCTGTACCCTTCACTCCCCTCCCTATTCTCCTTACTCCACATACCTCCTCACACGCTCCACATTTCTCTTCCTTAAACACTCTGCTTACCTGTTCCACTTCCTCCATACTCTCCTAGTCAAACTTACCTAGTTGTCTCTCTACAGCTCTCTTGAACTGTAAATTATGTATACAGAAAATATCTGTGTCAATTAACAGAGATTATCTATAAAAACGACATACATTTGTGTACAGTGATGGCGCCAAACAGCGCCCAAGCAAAACTAGTAGAGTCCACTGAGGCGCCTGTCCGCTCCTCAGCAGGCTCGGCAGTGCCATACCAAGGCAGCGCCAATAGCAAGGCTTCATATTATAGTAATGGCTGTTGGTCCAAAAGTCTAACGCCATCCCTCCTATTAGTCGCCTTATACGACACACGCAGTAGGGTGCGTGGGGAATATATTGTTTTCCTCCAAAATAGATGATAGTTAAACAGCTTGGAAAATAAAACTATATTGAGAAGATATTTCCATTTACATTTTATTAGTTATGGATATCACACATCTTCCGTGCTGGCTACACACTATTCTCACAAACGTTATCATACACAATCAATAATAAAGTTGTATATAAAAGTAGGACGAAAGCCGGTATCACACGAGAGCTATATCCCTTAACACTATCTGGTCCGACGTCCCGTGGGTTATTATGATACATTGTGTAATTATTGAGGATTTTGCTAGTTTTGCCGTTTTCGAGCACTGCATTATTCGGTAGTCCCCTATGCTGACAAAATGCCTTCCCCGACTTCCTTCAAGCTAAATATGTAACTTTTTCTATAGGAAAATGTCCCAACCGAAGGCCGATTTCTTCAAAGTTACAGGTTTGCTATCGCTCGCTCGGGAAAAAAATTGACACCTGAATAGGGTGAAACATATTAAAATCTCCAAACTAATGGAGCGAAAAGTGGAGGTCCAAAACAAATCTCCCTCGGACCAAATAGGGTTAACATATATCCTCAACACTGGTCTGGCAGCTTATGAGGTTAACTTTTAACATAAGTCTACTTCCTAAATTAATCTATCATCAAACTACACTGTAAATATTTGAACACTTAACCTCTTCAGGATTATGAGGCATTTTAAAAGTATTTTCTGGCTATCACTAGACGATATTATTGAATTTTGGAAGCCCCTAAGGGCTAATAGCTATCTCAATCATCCCTCTGACTCACACAATACCTTCCCAAGCTGAGTAAAATCGTCTACTAAAAAAATAGAGACAGGAATACATGTTCGTATCTTGAAATGGTTAACTATAAAACAAATGGTAAACCAAAACAGTGTTGTTCGGTTTATCTATTCATATTAGAACACATAGACGATTATAATACTGTTTGATGTGTACCATTTTGGTTACAATTAAGTGTTCATTAATAACAGTGGTCTCCGATAGCTGCGTAAAAGATAGAGGTTGACCATAGAATGTTGACAATAAAAGCTCTCGTGTGATACGGGCTTAAGGGGAGGTTTGTATAAATCTGTCAATTTATTTTTGTATTTTTTCTGGTTTTTTTAGTTTCCTCCCAAGACCTCTATCCAGCTTAAAATATATACCCCAATCACCACCCTTCGAGATAAATTTGTAATTTTGTTTATAAAAAAAAATCCCGGCCAAAGGCCGTTTTTTTTTAAAATTACAGGCTCGCTATCGCTCGTGAGGAGAAAATAGACACCTAAATGGCATGAAAGATCCTATAATTGACAATTAAATAGGGCGAAATATCTTAAAATTGCCAAACTAAGGGGGCAAACATCTATAATCTCATAATTAATGGAGCAAAACATATGGAGAAGGGGATCCAGAAAAAACAAGCCTCCCCTTAACAGTTAAATATTTTCTAAACACATCCGAATCCTATTGAATGTTTTAATGAGTTATTCAGAAATGATGACAAATAATAAATGCAACTATATAATAGAGTTAAAGTAACTTGATATATTTGGTATATACAGTATTGTAGGCCTACACGTAACATCATGTGTTCAGTTCACGTTCCTTAAATATGTTTTGGTAATAATTTATAATACAAAATGTTCTAGGTTGACTTATTGTGCCCTAGAGATCCTGTATTAAGAGAGAGCGGCCATCTTTATCCTTGGACGACAGTTTGTGCCTCAATTATCAAAGAACAAGATTATATTATATATTTGATTGTGTAGAATGCAAATTCAAAGTATAAATGATGTATCCTGTACCAGTATTCCCAAATGTTTATGATGTTTAAGCCCCTTTCACACAGCCGTCCTAACACTCCCAGACCGCCAGCAGACCGGCATTCTCGTGCTGTCTGGTGAACAGTGGTGCATTATGCATTGTGCAGTGTTTGGGGGCGGTCCTGGGTTTCTGTGGATAGCCCCGATATTTTTGGTGATACCCGACCAAATCGGGAGGTACGGCCCGACCATAGCGGTCGTATTATTGAGGGAGGGAGGCAGTCAGAACAAGTATGAGGAGACTTATTACATTAGATAGAGTATTTCCCAGGGTCAAACAACAATAAGGTAGACAAAAGTAAGAGATATATTGAACAAAATGAATTAAAAGATCCGTAAAAACATTCAGGTCCCAAAACATTACAAAATCTAAATAAGAGAAAACAAGAATATAATGAAACAAAAACAATAATTATATATTTTGATTATGGAACTTATAACACACGACTATAAGCTACTACACATGCAAACAACCACAACATACAAACACATAACTGGAGATAAACACCCATATAAATGCACACACACACACACACACAATCACACCGACACACACATACACACAGACACAAGGCAAACATATACACATGCAGATACTCAATGACCTCTCACACACATATACTGTACACAGACAGGCGCTCACTGACACCCACACACACAAACACACGTACAGACTTTGGGGAGGTGTGGTGGAGTGGTCTTGCCACTGGCCTGGTAATCCAAAGGTCCCGGGTTCAAATCCCGATGTATCAATGGGAAGATATTATTGGGATAGAATTTGTGCTGTACCTGGTATCAGTGCATTACCACAAGCCCACCGAAACGTCAATAAAATACCCTCATTGGTCCCTGATTAAATAGCACTGTATGAATATTCCCATATTCAAAATATGCTATAGGGGTACAATGCCTGGTGAGTTATCTGCTCAACAGGTGGCGTTGTGTGTGTGTAAGTGTGAGAGTCCGAGTGTAGGGGTGAGACAGTGAAGCACGGGAACGAGGTGGCTTCAGAGATGGGGTCGTTTCGGGCCATGAGTGAGCACCGTGCCTCATGTGAAGGCAAGATGGCAGGTGCTCGTTGTACTCTACGTGCTTCACATGTCTCACTCCCTAGACTGGAACAAGACCTCACGGGCTTCACTGTTCATTGTAAAGCGGTGAATGTTAAGGCTCTCAGCCTATGCCCGAGAGGAAGTAAGTTGGAATATAGAAAAAAAAAAAAAAAAAAAAACACTCACTCACCCCCCACCCGCCCCCACTCTCACTTATACACAGACAGGCACTCACTGACACCCACACACACAACCACATCGATGCACACACACACACACACACACGCACACATGGCACATATATACATGTACAGACACTCACTGATCCCCACCCGCCCCCACTCTCTCATAAACTATTATACACAGACAGGCACTTATTGGCACCCACACACACAAACACACCGACACACACACACACGAGGCATGCATATACACATACAGACACTCACTGACCGCCACCCCAACCCCGCAGTCACACATATACACAGACAGGCTCTCACTGACACCCACACACACAAACACACCGACACACACACACACACACGAGGCATGCATATACACATACAGACACTCACTGACCGCCACCCCAACCCCGCAGTCACACATATACACAGACAGGTACTCACTGACACCCACACACACAAACACACCGACACACACACACACACACACAAACACACCGACACATACACAATCACATGCACCAACATACTCATACCTACCCACACAAACACGAACACACACTTTATCCCTGTCATTATGTGGTCGAGAGCCAATCATACATGTTGGGGGGCTGTTGGGAGGCTGTTTTCTGCCTGTCGTTCACGTTCTCGTCAAATTTATGTTCTGACTGTTTAGATGTTTGTTCTGTCGTCTTGCTGACGTGTGTGTGTCGACCCGTTGGCGGGGTCTTACGGGATCTTACGGTATGCTATGCGGTCGATTTACGTACGCCTGGCTGTCTTACTACACCATTGTCGTCTGGCTGCCTCCCATAAACTTACACAACAATCCAATTATGCTCATTGGGAGTGTCAGGACGGCTGTGTGAAAGGGGTTTCATGGGTATATTTTAGTGAAAAGGAGGGAATATATCACCAGTGGCACCAAGATGGCGGAGGTTAGCCGAAATTGTGATCTACTGACCACTAAATAACAAACTGCTGTACACTGCACAAATGTAAGTCATAAAGGGGTAAACAAAAAGTATATATAACCATTGGTTATATTTATAGTGATTTACCTTTCCATCCTTGTGTTATATGGGTTATACCCTAACCTGCAGACTGCCAACTCCATATATATATGTCAAACCGATTGAACACAGCTTGTGCCAACAACTTACAGTATAATACATCTGGAACTAAATAAAACAAATAATGTAAATAATTCGTAAATCGGATTTCGTGAACACGAATCAGGCAAGTCATGGGCAGACCCCTGACTGACCAGTACCCAAAGTATGAGTCACCTCTGACTTGGCATGCCCGCTCCAAAGCCGAAATCGACAGCCGAGTTTGAGACCTATTTATGACTCTCTTATGCTGACTTCTTGTGTGAAAGAAATGCAACAGTGTAAATAGATAAGTGTGATTATGTATTTGTAATTACATTTTAGTGATGGGGGAATACCATTATTAAAACAAAAAATACTAGTGTGAACAAACAAGTGTCACCCTACTTATTCATTATTAGCTTATGTACATATTGTAGTGTAACAGCACAAGTGCATTCATTGGTTTCAAGAACAATCATAAATATGCATAGGAAATACAAAAACTTTATTATTTACTCCAACATAATAAAACAATGAGTCTCATTGTGTTCGAGCAGCAAGTTTCGGGTACTAAAATACATGTTTAGAGGGCTAAAGTTCCACAAACATGGGAACAAATATCTCGAAAAAATCTCCAGCACTGGCTGCGTCGTGGTAGGTGGGTGGGGATTAATCACGGCACCACGCGGGTTTCATGGCTAGATTATTATGGACACTTAATCACCCTGTTCACACCTATTATTTTCTACAATGTACAGTCACATACAAAATCATGGTCCACTTTTAAAACTTGAACTTTGACTTCAAATCTTGATAAAGATAGAAAGGTAAATAACTATCAATATACCCAAAGATTGTATGTACCTTTTTCATTCTCTGTTTATGCATCTTGACCTTTTACATTGTAGTGATAGCTCTAACAGCCCCTTCCTATTCAAATCGTCTAGAGGTAGCTAGAAAATAAACCAATATAAGAATAAATATAAGATAAATATAAGGATAAAATATAAGAATACACAAAATCCTTAAAATTCCTTAGAAGTTAGAAATAAACATACTGAAGGACCATATTCACACTTTTAAAATGTAGTATGACTTAAAAACAAGTAATTTCTTTAACTGCATGTGAATGCTTTGATAAGCTGGAGTATATGTTATACATCTATGGCGATCAGTAATCCAAATCCAATTTTCTAACTTGACTTTTTGTGCACCTTTCCATATTTGTGCGTTGTACAGTCAACTCGTTTAATCCGCGGAGTTTCAGATATTGTAGTTATGCAATTATATGTTTTCAGGGTTAATGTAGGAAACAGTATTGCATATATTGATTCATTATATTTTCACTTTGTATGCTGTAAATATCTTACATACATTAACGTTTAAGCTTCAAATAAGCCTAAGCAATATTCTGAGACTGCGGATTATACGAGTAGACTGTACAGTAAATTATTATACGAGTAGACTGTACAGTAAATTATTATACGAGTAGACTGTACAGTAAATCATTATACGAGTAGACTGTACAGTAAATTATTATACGAGTAGACTGTACAGTAAATCATTATACGAGTAGACTGTACAGTAAATTATTATACGAGTAGACTGTACAGTAAATCATTATACGAGTAGACTGTACAGTAAATTATTATACGAGTAGACTGTACAGTAAATCATTATACGAGTAGACTGTACAGTAAATTATTATACGAGTAGACTGTACAGTAAATTATTATACGAGTAGACTGTACAGTAAATCATTATACGAGTAGACTGTACAGTAAATTATTATACGAGTAGACTGTACAGTAAATCATTATACGAGTAGACTGTACAGTAAATTATTATACGAGTAGACTGTACAGTAAATTATTATACGAGTAGACTGTACAGTAACTTATTATACGAGTAGACTGTACAGTAAATTATTATACGAGTAGACTGTACAGTAAATTATTATACGAGTAGACTGTACAGTAAATTATTATACGAGTAGACTGTACAGTAACTTATTATACGAGTAGACTGTACAGTAAATTATTATATGAGTAGACTGTACAGTAAATTATTTTTCTTTAAACATGAATTAAACTTTCATAATCTCAATGTATTCAATTTCATTGGGATATGTATTTTTTCCTTAGGTCAAAATAGGAAAATATAGTTGGTGGGACACGACTTTTGAGCGTTAATGTATAATTATAGTGAGGACTGCTTCAACAAATATAGTTGGTGGGACACGACTTTTGAGCGTTAATGTATAATTATAGTGAGGACTGCTTCAACAAATCTTTATGAGAAAACAATACAATTAGCAACAATTAGAGATGTTCAGTATTCATATCAATATTTCAATATACTACGTCCTTGTTACAAAGCTTTGTTCAATCCAAGTCTATGATATTGTTGCTAGGTTTGGATGGCAGATGGTTAATTTGATTAGGAGGATTTTTCAGTATAGCTGGTTTGATCAATTTTATAAGCTGTATGCGATTCATCCCCTGAAAAGATAGTTTGAGCCATTTATGCCTGATACATTAATCTGTGAGGGCCCAACCTATATTACGGGAAGGAATCTGGTACTTGCGCATTTCCAAAGAACATCTGAAAACTGAGGAGCAAGGCCATGGTACTTGGAGTACATGCAGTCTTGACTGCTGTTACTGTATGGCAAATTGGTAATTTAATAATTGGTATAGGACCGGTAAGACTACAACACTGCTCAGTGGGCCAGGGTAGGTGTATGTTTATATTTGACCTTGTGCAAATTAAATAATACCATTTAACAAGCCTTAGAGTGGAGTTGCTGTATGCCTGCAGTCGTGGGCGATTCTCTCCAGGACTGAAGATTCCGTGGTTTTATATACGGTACTCTTAGTCAATTCCTGCAGCAGTGGTCCAGCTGTCTTTCACTCAGCTTTATTGTTTTCTTCCATGCTGTCACGCTTCATCTTCCTTGCCTTGTGATCATCTCTCCATGCCGGCGTTTAGATATTTATGTTATTTTGTTTATTTTGAAGAATTGGGGGATTGCTACATCCGACTGACAGTGATCAGCAGATGAGTACTGGAGAGCCTGCTTCCATGGTAGTTGGCTCTGGGCCCAACGAATCCGTGATTTACTTTGGGACTCTTCTTGGGGACCCTATCTTCCTATTAGTGACCCGAGTTTCCCTCTGCCTCTTGGGGTGTAATTGGTTCCCTCGTCCATGTCTCTTCTCTTCACCTCGCTAATTCATCCTGTTGAGTGTCGTCACCGTTGAATCAATTCTTCCCTCCATTCCATCCATCACACCTCCCCAAGTCTTGTTGCCCCTGAGTAGCCCCTTACAAGTCCCCGTTGACCTGGCTGGCTGCTTTCTTGATGGCCTCTTCGGATCTACAAATTCGGTGTTCGACAGCCCTACAACAACAGGTTTTAGAGTTTGAATTCCACCAATGAAGTAAATAACTAAACAAATTTTAACCTTCTGGGTCTTCGTGAAACAAAGTCATTTGTTTCAGTGCACCAGGACACACAACAGGAACTATTGTGACCTTTTAAACATCTATGATGAACATTATTATGTATATGGGATTCTATTCAAGACCAGGTCAAGTGTAGTGGAGGACATGCAAGTGTTCTAGCACATACTCTTTACATACTTGCATTAATTATATTTAGGGTCAGGCAGTATAATGAGAGTCACTGGATAACATCTATTAGAAGTGTTAAGATAACTTAATGTAACTTTACAGATAATGCAATCATGCTGGCTGAGTCACTTGAGATGTCTATGATGGATTTTGTAATATTGCACGAGAAGCTTTAGCAAGTATTGGAATAATGCCTAACTTGAGCCAATTAAGGACTTTTTGCATGATACAGTACAATATGTTGATGTATGTAATTAGTAAAACAATCCTTTGAATAAATTTTCTTAAACAATGTTCATAATAGGCGTCATATCAACCTACCATATGATTTTAAGGACACTCAAAGGTTATCCCCTTCAGCACGATGACGCCATTTTACCATTGATTCTGGATAAAATTAGATGATTTTATACAGTTTAAGAATGACCTATGTTCTCAAGGGGGTTTATTGCGATTGTATTTACCCCTTTGAGTCGTAAATTATAAACTAAAGAAAATCGTCTAATGATAACAAGAATATGATGATAATTATGTAATGGTGGTGAAGGGATTAATCTTGGTGTTGCTATATGTGCAGAAGAATCATGTGGTCCTCCTCTTGCTACACGGATGTTGGTCCTTCTCTTGCTACACGGATGTTGGTCCTTCTCTTGCTACACGGATGTTGGTCCCTCTCTTGCTACACGGATGTTGGTCCTCCTCTTGCTACACGGATGTTGGTCCTTCTCTTGCTACACGGATGTTGGTCCTCCTCTTGCTACACGGATGTTGGTCCTTCTCTTGCTACACGGATGTTGGTCCTTCTCTTGCTATACGGATGTTGGTCCTTCTCTTGCTATACGGATGTTGGTCCTTCTCTTGCTATACGGATGTTGGTCCTTCTCTTGCTATACGGATGTTGGTCCTTCTCTTGCTATACGGATGTTGGTCCTTCTCTTGCTATACGGATGTTGGTCCTTCTCTTGCTATACGGATGTTGGTCCTTCTCTTGCTATACGGATGTTGGTCCTTCTCTTCCTATACGGAAGTTGGTCCTTCTCTTGCTACACGGATGTTGGTCCTTCTCTTGCTACACGGATGTTGGTCCTTCTCTTGCTATACGGATGTTGGTCCTTCTCTTGCTATACGGATGTTGGTCCTTCTCTTGCTACACGGATGTTGGTCCTTCTCTTGCTATACGGATGTTGGTCCTTCTCTTGCTATACGGATGTTGGTCCTTCTCTTGCTACACGGATGTTGGTCCTTCTCTTGCTATACGGATGTTGGTCCTTCTCTTGCTATACGGATGTTGGTCCTTCTCTTGCTACACGGATGTTGGTCCTTCTCTTGCTATACGGAAGTTGGTCCTTCTCTTGCTACACGGATGTTGGTCCTTCTCTTGCTACACGGATGTTGGTCCTTCTCTTGCTACACGGATGTTGGTCCTTCTCTTGCTATACGGATGTTGGTCCTCTTCCTATACGGAAGTTGGTCCTTCTCTTGCTACACGGATGTTGGTCCTTCTCTTGCTACACTGATGTTGGTCCTTCTCTTGCTATACGGATGTTGGTCCTCTTCCTATACGGAAGTTGGTCCTTCTCTTGCTACACGGATGTTGGTCCTTCTCTTGCTATACGGATGTTGGTCCTTCTCTTGCTCTTGCTACGGATGTTTGGTCCTTCTCTTCCTATACGGAAGTTGGTCCTTCTCTTGCTACATGGATGTTGGTCCTTCTCTTGCTATACGGATGTTGGTCCTTCTCTTGCTACACGGATGTTGGTCCTTCTCTTCCTATACGGAAGTTGGTCCTTCTCTTGCTACACGGATGTTGGTCCTTCTCTTGCTACACGGATGTTGGTCCTTCTCTTGCTATACGGATGTTTGATGCTTTACGGTGATTTGAAGAAGTGCGTCAACTCCTTAAGGGAGCCCACCTCGCTTATTTTCTCTTTCTCTCCCTCTCTCTTTGGCTTGTATCCATTCGGCCCGATTCAGCCTACTGTTTTAAAACGTTTACCCCTATCCAGGTGTCAATAATTTCCTGGCGAGCGGTAGCGAGCCAGCATATATATATATTTGTTTTGACAGCAAGCTAAATTTGTAAATTTTTCGATAGAAATTTTTTTCCGGCGAAGCCGGATTTCTCCATACAATGCTGGCTCGCTATCGCTCGCCAGGAAGAAACCGACACCTGGATGAGGATAAACGTCTTAAAACAGTTGGTTGAATGGGGCCGAATGGATACAAGCTAGGGAAAGAGAGAAAAGGAAAGAAATCTAAAAAAAGCAGGTGACCCCCCCTAATACGAAATCCCTTCCCAAGTTCATGGATTAATGATGTGTAGGTGCATATCAAACCAATGAATACTCTCTGAAACTAGTTTGAGGTGTATGAGTTAAATTATTCAACACTGCCAACTTTGGCTATATGGGTATATGGGTCACCTCCTTAACACTATCTGGTTCAACGTCTTGTTGGTTATTATGAATTTCTGTTCAATATCGTTGATGATTTTGCTTCCTTTGACTAATTTCGAGTACTGTAGTATACAGTAGTTAGTGTTCCCCTAGGGCCTAGGCTGACAAAAGCGCCTTTCAAGAATTCCTTCAAACTTAAAAATGCCCAACCAAACCCCTTTCAAACTAATTTTGTACATTTTTCGGTATAACAATAACCCAGGGAAATATCAATCTCTTCTAAGTTACAGGCCCGCTATCGCTCGTTTTGAAACAAAACAATTTTACACTTGAATGGAGTGAAGCTGCTTACTATCACCAAAATAATGGGGTGAAACGTCTTTAAATCTCGAAACTTATGCAGCGAAACCATGGAGGTCCAAAAAGAGCCCCCTTGGGCTAAAAAAGATTGAAGTTGATCTTCTCATAGGGAGTCACCTAAAGAGAGGTGGCCTAATATAAGGGAGCAGGACGATAGGCATGGTTGAAACAAGTCGATTAACCCCTTCATAACTGTGTTAACACATTGTGAGTCTTAAAGGGGATATATATATATATATATATATATATATATATATATATATATATATATATATATATATATATATATATATATATATATATATATATATATATATATATATATATATATATATATATATATATATATATATATAATATATATATATATATATATATATATATATATATATATATATATATATATATATACACATATATATATATATATATATATATATATATATATATATATATATATTATATATATATATACCTCCATCAACTTAGAACTACATCTCCAAGATTCTCTTTTCAAATATATTTGTACATTTTTCGGTAGGAAAATATCCCGTCCCAAGGCCAGTTCCTCCAAATTGCAGGCTCGCTGTCGCTTACCAGGATATAACCGACACCTAAATTGAATGAAAGATCATATAGTTGACAAAGAAATAGGGGGAAGGACTTAAAACTGCCAAACAAATGGGCAGAACGTCTTAAAATCGCATAATTAATGGGGCTACACATGGTGGAGAAGGGGGTCCAGAATGTCCATATACCCCCCTTTAAAAAGTATTTTCCTTTCAAGTGGTTTACTACATATTTTTATAATTATTGTTTCAAGTAATTTACAATGAACATATATTTTACTGAAATACCAAAATAAGACTAGAAGATATTAACATGGTACCTAATATTTTCAATGGTGTTACATTATCCAGTTTCTATTGTTTGGTTAATATAGTAATAACTACTTTTTTACCTTCATATTCTGGCTAACAATAGATGATTGTAGGCAGTTATGATGGACCAGTATTATTCTAATAGTGTATGGAAATATTATTTAACCCTTTAAATCCTAGAAATATGTTATAAGCTAAAGAAAATCGCTCAATATACTGATATTTACGTCTAAGTGCTGAAAGGTTTAGCAATGGTATTAGTTATAAAGAATGGGAAATACATCATCTTTTTCCAAATGCTTGAGTTGGGGGTTGAAAAGACGATCGAGTCCTTGCATATACTCCTATTGATTGTTATAGTTTAATAAATCTAATATAAATATGGGAGGACAAAAAACAACATATATTCTGTGCACAAGATAGTTAATGTATATTGCACATTCTTAGCAACCAGTCCTCACTTGTAGGTTTGAAAATATGTTGATGAATGTAGTATTCGGTTATACAGTATGGAGGATAATGTTACCATTGTATTGTATACATATACTAAATTATTAAGTAAATGCATTGCTATAATTTGCATTTCCATGTATTTTTCCTTTTGTTTTGATTTCATTATATGGCTATTAAACGGTACGTATGACTTGGTGTTCATATCACGATCTTATACTTGACATATGATGCAGAATTGATCATTAAACAATAAATATTAAGATTTAATTGAGGATCATAAATTCTTCCAACAAATATACAGTATATGATGATTCTTTACATGACCTTAAGCTTCACTAAATGATACACATGGAGCAACACAGATAGGGAAAATGGCTTTGTCAGTGTCTATTGAAAAGGCATTTGAATTAGAATAAAATCATACAGGTATCTCTGTATCATATGCCTTCTAGTAAATATACGTGGAAGCAACTAATTGCTTCACATGTCTACGGTACAAAGTGAAAGAGTGCATTGTACAATTGACCACATGAATTATGCATACACTCGGGGATTTTTATTATGGTTGGAAAATTAGTATGATTGATCTAGAGGTGTACAGTAGTTTGCTTAGCAATAGGTAATTAATATGATAAATTCGCGGTATTCTACCAAATTACTCTTGTAAGTCATCCATACTGTATTTTCTTCCACACATAACATTACGGAGTGGATGCAGATTCATGTGTCCAACTGTACATTTTTCTTATTTTAACTGTATCACTTCTCATACTTGCTCATCGTTTTATATTATCAATCAATGTTACTTGGTCTGTACAAAACAGTTTATTATATTTGCAGAAGATTACCATATAAACACCACAACAAAGACAAACATTGTCACATAAATCTGCAGAAGCAGATTTTAACCCTTTTAAGAGTTCGAAAATGCACATATTTATATAATTATGGCTATCATTAGATGATCTTATGAAAATTAGGAAGGATCTGTGGGAGTTTAAGGGTTACTTGAACAAAGTTTTACCTCTCTGATTGCTCGAGATTCTTCGTAAACTGTATAAGATCTTTTAATGTTAGCCAAAATAGACTGTTAAACGTGTCATAATGCTCAAGGGGTTAAAATTTGTGTTAGACTGAGCACTCTTTTTCTGAGTTAACAGAGGTGGGGTTGTCACTGCGGCTCACGGAGTTTTCCCGTATTCTGAGAACATCTTGCCCTTGATTGGCCGGGCTGCCTCTTTTGAGGGTTCCAGTGTTCAGTATTTGATTTTTGTCCGGCATGAAGGTTGGGTTGGAGGCGAATACTGTCACTGGTTTGTACAGCGGTGACATCTTGCCCTCCTGTGGGACCGAGAATGAGGAGGAGTTTGAGAGGTTACCCCGTGGCAAAGTAGTGTACGAGGACGATGTCGTTGGGGCTTTCTTCGCAACACGTAATTGAGCGGTGTTGTTGTGAGCTAAAGGCATTGAAGATATGTACTGCAGGCTTGTGTGGCCTCCTTTATTGTTTGCCACTGGGTACCCAGCAGAAGAGGGTACGCGGTTCTCGGGAAAGCCAGCCTGGACTAGAGTGTAACCTGACTGTGTTCTCTGGTGCCCGTGAGATTGGTAACCCTGATTATGTGAATGACCCGCTGTGTACGGTGCCTGGTAGCCCTGGTTGTAAGCAGCTGGAGGAGGGACGGTCATCTCCAGCAGTTCGTTGTCACCTTCCACCTTCGCAGAGGAGTACGTCACCTGCCTGCGTGGGGCAGCGTTGGTTATCAGGACCTGTGGCACCACCGCATCTTGGCCCTGATTAGGATTGTATATTCTGGCACCACCGTAACACAAGCTTGGATCCCTCGACTCCACCTGCATCGGAGAATCAGTTTTAACCTTATATACTTCATTATGCTAATTAATATATGCAACATGCCTGAAAACTAAAGAGAAAAGGACAAATCTACTATAACCTTGAAATTGTTTTAAATGTTATATGTGTCATTATACTATTATATACAGTATATGCAATAGTATAAACATGACTAAACTATGAACACGTTTTATAATATAGTTAGAGCAGTAAAATAAGGTAACCTGTGTGTTGGAGTGTGGTGGAGTAGACCTGAGTGTGGTGGTGGTAGTATTAGGGGTCATGGCTCCTGTGATGGTGGTGATGTCTGCAACACCATCATCACACGAACCAGGATGACCTGAGGGGGATTACATAGGGTTACAAAGGATTACATGGGGTTACAAAGAATTACATGGGGTTACAAAGGATTACATGGGGTTACAAAGGATTATATGGGGTTACAAAGAATTACATGGGGTTACAAAAGATTACATGGGGTTACACAGGACTACATGGGGTTACAAAGGATTACATGTGGTTACAAAGGATTAATTGGGGCTACAAAGAATTACATGGGGTTACAAAGGATTACATGAGGTTACAAAGAATTACATGAGGTGACAAAGGATTACAAGGGGTTACAAAGGATTACATGGGGCTACACAGGATTAACCCATTCTGTACCGGCGACGTCTTTTTTATTATATTCTAGCTTTATTTAGACGGCTTTATGCAGTTTAATAAGGATCTGTGGTAGTAAACAGGGTAAAGTGAGATAATTTTAAGCCTGTTGATTGCTGGGGGGCCCTTTGTAAACTGATTAAAATCGTCTAATAGTAGCCAGAATAAAGTTAATAGAACGTTGCGGTACGGAGGGGGTTAAATGGGGATGCAAAGGATTACATGGGGTTACAAAGGATTACATGGGGTTGCAAAGGATTACATGGGGTTACAAAGGATTACATGGGGTTACAAAGGATTACATGGGGTTACAAAGGATTACATGGTGTTCCAAAGGATTACAAAGGATGACATAGGGTTACAAATTATTACATTCGGTTACACAGGATTACATAGAGTAACAAAGGATTAAATGGAGATACAAAGGATTACATGGGGTTGCAAAGGATTACATGGGGTTACAAAAATTACATGGGGTTACAAAGGATTAATTTGGGTTACAAAGGATTGCTTTGGGCTACAGAGGATTACATGGGGTTACAAAGGATTACATACGGTTACAAAGGATTACATAAGATACAAATTAATATTTGGGTCTACAAAGGATTACATGGGGTTACAAATGATTACATAGGGGTACAAAGGATTACATAGAGTAACAAAGGATTAAATGGAGGTACAAAGGATTACATGAAGTTACAAAGGATTACATAGGGTTACAAAGGATTACATAGGGTTACAAAAGATTACATGGGGTTATAAAGGATTACATAGGGTTGCAAAGGATTACATGGGGTTACAAAGGGTGACAAGGGAACTCGAACAACAACATAGCTGTTTGTTATAGGGAATTCATGGTTGTAACCCTCTGAAGATTATGACGCTTTTCGACAGTTGATTCTGGTTATCATTATGCGATTGTATGCAGTTTAGGAAGGACCTGTTGGAATTAAAAGAGGAAAGACTATTTTTTAATAACTCTCTGACTTCCGTGTACCCTTTCTAATCTGATTAACAGCGTCTAATAATAGCCAGAAAACAGAACAGAATTGTGTAATCGGACTTTGAAAAGGTTGGGTAGTGACCATTACCGAAGTAATTGGAAAGGCAAAGAACATGAGCTACCAACAGATGGACTGGACCTACAAACAGGATCCACCCGTGACCTTAGACCAGGACCAGCTACAGAACCATCACCATCTATTCACGAGAAGCCCAAGGTTATCCCAAACGCCACACTTAAGCCGATGTCAACAGAGCGCATTTTCCGTAATTTCTTTACGAGCAATTGTAGTCTGGCATCTTTAAAATTTAAGATATATCAGAATTCAGCAATCTTATATAATCTACCTTCCATCTAGTTTCACATTCCAATGAAATAAAGCCTCAACATAGTACGAAAAGAAAACTTGTTCATAGAAAATTTACCCGAAAAATCGCTCGTGTGACATCGCTTTTATGTAGGCCACTCCAGGCTATAATAGGAAGTGAGAGAGGTTGGCAATCTCAATGTAAACATTGCACACAGTTTATAATTATATGTCCTTAACACATATACACCCTCAGTATGATAAAGCCACCATCAATTAATACTACCTCTGTTTGGATTTATCAGCCAAGGGGGTCAATTCATATAACGTCAGCGCGATAAGGGTAGAATTGATTGTCGTGCGTTATTTTTAAATTAGTCGCACATCAAACTTTTGTGAACCATATGGAGCAAGACACATTAATTGGATAAACATTCAGGCATCAAGGATTTAGGCAATATATTTACCTTGGCAATTATGAAGGCTAGAACTATGCCACCATGCTGTGAGTATTTAAGAAGTCGTTTTCTTTCAAGTGGTTTAATATTTGTTTTCTTCTAATTTTTGTGTCAAGTAATTTACATTGAACAACTATTAAACTTATTGAAATAAGATTAGCAGATATTTGATATGGTACTGTACCTAATATTTTTAGTTATTGCACATTAGCCAGAATCTAGTTTTTGGTTAATACATTGATTTGCACAGTCTTTGGGAAATTAATTATTAGTGAACATAGAACAAAAAACACACACTCACTCACTCTCTCTCTCTCTCTTCTTTCCTTTACCTTGGGCCTCAAACACCACTTCCTTCTCCACCTCCCCTGCATCACGTCCCTCCCTTCTTCTCCGTTTGGCACTGTACACCCTCGCGCCCATCACACCCACCACTATCATTACCGGTAACACGCAGGCTAGCATGGCGCCGGCAATCACGCCCACCGCTACCTCTGTCCCGCTCTCACGCCCACGAGTCGGCTCTGTGGGTGGTAAGGCTTAAATTGTAAGGGTCATATTGTAAGGGTTATATTGTAAGGGTTAAATTGTAAGGGTTTTATTGTAAGGGTTATATTGTATGGGTTAAATTGTAAGGGTTAAATTATAAGGGTTTTATTGTAAGGGTTATATTGTAAGGGTTAAATTGTAAAGGTTTTATTGTAAGGGCTATATTGTAAGGGTTTAAATGTAAGAGTTAAATTGTAAGGGTTAAATTGTAAGGGTTAAATTGTAAGGGTTAAATTGTAAGGGTTAAATTGTAAGGATAAAATTGTAAGGGTTAAATTGAAAGGGTTAAATTGTAAGGATAAAATTGTAAGGGTTAAATTGTAAGGGTTAAATTGTAGGGGTTACATTGTAAGGGTTACATTGTAAGGGTTACATTGTAAGAATAAAATTGTAAGGGTTAAATTGTAAGGATAACATTGTAAGGGTTAAATTGTAAGGGTTAAATTGTAAGGGTTACATTGTAAGGGTTACATTGTAAGGATAAAATTGTAAGGGTTAAATTGTAAGGGTTACATTGTAAGGGTTAAATTGTAAGGATAAAATTGTAAGGGTTAAATTGTAAGGGTTACATTGTAAGGGTTAAATTGTAAGGATAAAATTGTAAGGGTTACATTGTAAGGATACAATTGTAAGGGTTAAATTGAAAGGGTTACATTATAAGGGTTACATTGTAAGGGTTACATTGTAAGGATAAAATTGTAAGGGTTAAATTGTAAGGGTTACATTGTAAGGGTTACATTGTAAGGGTTAAATTGTAAGGGTTACATTGTAAGGGTTACATTGTAAGGATAAAATTGTAAGGGTTAAATTGTAAGGGTTAAATTGTAAGGGCTAAATTGTAAGGATAAAATTGTAAGGGTTACATTGTAAGGGTTAAATTGTAAGGATAAAATTGTAAGGGTTACATTGTAATTAGGGATGATTTGCAAGGGATATATTGTAAGGGTTAAATTGTAAGTGTTAAATTGTAAGGGGTATATTATTAGGGTTAAATTGTAAAGGTTAAATTATAGGGATATTTTATAAGGGATAAATTGTAAAGGTTAAATTGTAAGGGATAGGTAGTAAGGGTTAAAATATTAGGGTTAAATTGTGAAGGTTTAATTGTAAGGGTTAGGTTGTAATGGATATATTGTAAGGGTTAAAATGTAAGCGTTAAATTGTAAAGGATATAAGGTAAGGGTTAAATTGTAAGTAATTCATTATACATATACATACGATGGTTTAACATCGTTTTCCATTACATACATTGCAACGGCTCAGACGTGGTTGCCTTTTCTTCAGTTGGAATATACTATATTGAGACGGTGTATATATTATAAGGGTTCAATTGTAAGGGTTAACTTATAGGGGCTGATTTGTGAGGGTTAAATTTAACGGGTCTAAGTGTAAACATTAATGTGTAAGGGTTAAATTGTTAGTATTATAGTATAAATGTTAAGTTGTAGTCGACAAATCGCAAATTTGTTTCCTCTTTCCCCCCCCCCCCACCCAAAAAAAAAATGGCACAAAATATGTAAAAACATTTGTACAAGTCAGATTGTAAGGGCTAACATGTAAGCAATACTGAATAAATGTCAATATCCAAGGATCAAATAGCAAAGAATATATTGTAAGCGATAATTTATAAAGGTCAATTTGTAAGGTCCAAATTGCAATTGTAGGGGTTTAATTGTTTCCGTTTTCGTGATGTGGTAGATTGTAAGGTTTAAGTTGTAAGGGCATGATTGTAAGAGTCAGATAATAAGACATAAATTGTAAAGAAGAAATGTAGGGATTAAGCCGCTTCTGTTTCCGTAATGTAGCAAATTGTAAGCAATAAATTGCAAGCGATAATTTGTAAAGGTCAAATTGCAAGGGCTATATTGTAAAGATTCAGTTATAAGGCTTAAATTGAATCCGTGTTGGTGATGTGGCAGATTGTGCACTATAAATCTTGTTGGGGTGGTAGCTGCCGGCTCTCTCGTTTATTGGAAAGAGGCCTATTGATTTTAGAGTGTGTGTATTTGGTCTATGGTGTGTGTGTGTGTGAGTATGAGTCTATGGTCTGTGTGTGTGTGTGTTGGTTAGTGTGTGTGTGTGTGTGTGTGAGCGAGTATGAGTCTATGGCATGTGTGTGTGTGTTTGTGTGATCATCAACATCAGCATCATTAACTGTGACTATAATCAAAGCCATCATTACCATATAAATATACTCTTCGTTATTTTATTTGATATGTACTAAGAGAGATTGAGGCATACTCTATCAATCGAATTAAACTACTGGAGGTCTAGATTGGTCTGCATATATTAGATGGTTAGATTGACTATACTCGATTATATTTTTCACCTGTCAGGGTATAGTCCCTTTGCAGCTGATATCTCGATTAACCCTTTGAAGATTATGACGCATTCTATCAATAGACGATTTTATGCAGCTAATGGAGCTGAGGGAATTGGAAATGCAAAGACTACTTAAAGTAACCCTCTGAGTTCCATATACATTTCCTAATGTTTTTTCTGTCTCAACCTCGAGAATGTAGGCTTTTCAGTACCGCGTAACTCTCGCGAGGCCCCGAGAATATCAATTGAAGCTTCAAGATGTTGGGTGCTTGATGTGTGTTGCGTTTGATGGTCACAGTGGAGCTTCAAGATGTTGGTTGCTTGATGTGTGTCGCGTTAGATGGTCACAGTGGAGCTTCAAGATGTTGGGTGCTTGATGTGTGTCGCATTAGATGGTCACAGTGGAGCTTCAAGATGTTGGGTGCTTGATGTGTGTCGCGTTAGATGGTCACAGTGGAGCTTCAAGATGTTGGGTGCTTGATGTGTGTCGCGTTAGATGGTCACAGTGGAGCTTCAAGATGTTGGGTGCTTGATGTGTGTCGCATTAGATGGTCACAGTGGAGCTTCAAGATGTTGGGTGCTTGATGTGTGTCACGTTAGATGGTCACAGTGGAGCTTCAAGATGTTGGGTGCTTGATGTGTGTCACGTTAGATGGTCACAGTGGAGCTTCAAGATGTTGGGTGCTTGATGTGTGTCGCGTTAGATGGTCACAGTGGAGCTTCAAGATGTTGGGTGCTTGATGTGTGTCGTGTTAGATGGTCACAGTGGAGCTTCAAGATGTTGGGTGCTTGATGTGTGTCGCGTTAGGTGGTCACAGTGGAGCTTCAAGGTGTTGGTTGCTTCTTTTCTGCCACACTAGATGACGACACCTTATTTTTATACACGTCACTTGATTTGGAGAGAGCAGCTATACGGTCGTTCACAGCATTTTCGAATATGGACGGCCATATGAATTGGTGACGATATAGAGAGTATTATCTTGACGTGTCAGTGTACCCAGAATATTTGTAGAGCATCAAGAACGATCAGATATCCTAAGGAAAAAACTCTGATGTTTGGCTGGACTCGATCCATTTGGTCTGCAGTTGACCACGCTATCTCCTGCGCTATCGTTTCCCTCATCTATTACAAGGTTAAGAGATACTCTCTTAACCTTGATCTATTATAGCCAGAAAACAGAAACAAATGCGTTATCGTATCTTAAAAGCGTTAATGATTTAACTATAAGAAACCGCTGTGTCTTTTTTTTTTTTTTTTTTCTATATTCCAATTTACTTCCTCTCGGGCATAGGCTGAGAGCCTTAACATTCACCGCTTTACAATGAACAGTGAAGCCCGTGAGGTCTTGTTCCAGTCTAGGGAGTGAGACATGTGAAGCACGTAGAGTACAACGAGCACCTGCCATCTTGCCTTCACATGAGGCACGGTGCTCACTCATGGCCCGAAACGACCCCATCTCTGAAGCCACCTCGTTCCCGTGCTTCACTGTCTCACTCCCTACACTCGGACTCTCACACTTACACACACACAACGCCACCTGTTGAGCAGATAACTCACCAGGCATTGCACCCCTATAGCATATTTTGAATATGGGAATATTCATACAGTGCTATTTAATCAGGGAACAATGAGGGTATTTTATTGACGTTTCGGTGGGCTTTGTGGTAATGCACTGATACTAGGTACAGCACAAATTCCATCCCAATTATATCTTCCCATTGATACATCGGGATTTGAACCCGGGACCTTTGGATTACCAGGCCAGTGGCAAGACCACTCCACCACACCTCCCCTGTATCATATAATGCCAAGGTTTCTTAACTGTTTTGCTATAACAGTTTTATAATAACTAAATAGTTAGGTTGGGGTCTTGGAGATTTACTAGTGAAAAAAAAAAATATATATGATCCGGAATCAATTAGATATGTTATGTTGAACAAATCTGTAATAATATTCAACAGCCATTTGGATCCCAGGAAGATAATTGTGTTAACGCGTGCTACGAAACAGTTGAAAGAAGATGCTGAAAATTGGTTTGTAGAAATAGGCAAATAATACTGTAATAGATGCATATACAGCCAGGGATGAATAGATATATACTGTAATAGATGCATATACAGCCAAGGATGAATATATATATATATATACTGTAATAGATGCATATACAGCCAGGGATGAAGAGATATATACTGTAATAGATGCATATACAGCCAGGGATGAATAGATATATACTGTAATAGATGCATATACAGCCAGGGATGAATAGATATATACTGTAATAGATGCATATACAGCCAGGGATGAATATATATATACTGTAATAGATGCATATACAGCCAAGGATGAATATATATATATATATATACTGTAATAGATGCATATACAGCCAGGGATGAATAGATATATACTGTAATAGATGCATATACAGCCAAGGATGAATATATATATATATACTGTAATAGATGCATATACAGCCAGGGATGAATAGATATATACTGTAATAGATGCATATACAGCCAGGGATGAATATATATATACTGTAATAGATGCATATACAGCCAGGGATGAATAGATATATACTGTAATAGATGCATATACAGCCAGGGATGAATAGATATATACTGTAATAGATGCATATACAGCCAGGGATGAATAGATATATATAAAACAAAAAACAAAACAAAAATCAATGTAAATTGATAAGCTTTTCCAGTTAACCCTTTCAAGATTAGAACACATTTTCCTTTTATTTTTTATATCAGTTGGCGATTTTTTCAGTTTAGGAATACATTTTGGAATTTAAAAGGTAAATTGTGAAAGCTTAAGTTTTTAGATTTGAGTAGAACTTCCTAAGTTGCATAACACCATCTAATGAAAGCGAACACAAATGATAAACGTGTTCTCGTATACTGAAAATGTTAAGTAGAATTCCTATACTGTAAAACATCTAGGCTATACAAACGGGTATAAAAGCGTTATATAAGATCATTGGGTATACCTAGATGTGTGTGAATTTGTATTTTGTGTTTGCGTGTTCATTGTTTCCTGTTGTGTTTTGTGTTGTTTCTATTCTGGCTCTGTCTTGAGTCGCCCCCCAAAAAAATAAATAGAAAAAATAAATAAATAAATATATAATAATAATTACAGTAATAATAGGAAAAGTGGGGATTGTGCCTGAATATACTGTATAGATAGTATATACTGTAGATAGATAGATAATATATTGATAGTTCTCTACCTCTCTAACTTATTTTCCTATAAGTATGAAGGAGACAAAAGACAAGGCTGCCTGTAAAAAGTGTCTCCCCAAAAGTTGAAAGAGTGAGAGAGCCAAATTTAGCCTTTTTTGTGTGTACAGTATTGGAAAGTAGAGTGGTGTGCTTGTTTAGTGTGATGAAATGGATAGGAAGAGGTGTTTGTGAGAGCTAGCTGGATTAATATCTGTGTACAGTAGGTGAGACAAACAGAAACAGTGAAGGAAGCCTGACAAAAGAAACAGGAGTTCCAGCAACTTCTTATCACACACTTATGAGGTCTTCCCGGGGTATTGCCCTGCTCGATTTATGTCTGCTGGTATAAAATAGGTTTATCACCAGCAATAAACCTTTACCCCATTTAGCACCAAGAGGCATTTTTATATTTGATTCTTTGTTGTTGTTTTTCTATGTGAGTGAGGGTGACAAAATACTGAACTGCCTGTGATGAGTGCCTCCCCCAGAGTTGAAAGAGTGACAGGGCCAAGAACAAGGGATGTTCGAGCCAAAATGCCTGGACACACAGAGTTTGAAGCAATTAAAGTCATAGGATGAGGGAAAGACTGATTCTAGGAGAGAGTTTCAGAGCTCAGCTGTTGAATAGAAGATAGATTGAACATAACGTTGCATTCTTGGGTTGGAGAGTTGCACAGAGTAGGGGTGGGATTGTATTGCATGACGGGTGCTACGTGCTCTACGAAGAGGGGGTGGTATACACTGAGAGAGCTCTGAGGAACACTGATTATTGTAATAGCAGTAGAATAGTGAGAGAGCTGCAACATTGTGGCGAAGAGAGAGAGACTTAAGAGAATTGGTGAGTGGACGTGAGTTAAGGAGACGGAAGGCTTTCTTTTCTACTTCGTCTAAAACTGCTGTGTGAGAGGATCCTCCCCACACGTGTGAACAATACTCAATTCATAGATACAATGTGCCCCTGTACAGAGCAAGAAGCTGCACAGGGGTAAAGAACCCACGGAGGCAATTGAGCACACCCAGCTTCTGGGAGGCTGTTTTAGAAATAGTGGTAATATGATCTTTCCAAGAAAGATCAGAAGAAAAAGAGACACCTAGAATATTATGAGAAGACAAAGGGTTAATTTGTATGTTGTTGAAGAGTAAGTCATAATTTTATGGAAAGGGCGACGAGTAGACAGATGGAGAAATTGAGTTTTGGCAGCTTTGAAAGTAACAAGGTTTTCTCTGCCCCAATTAGAGATAGTAGAGAGATCAGAAGATAGGTGCCTTATGGCCTCCTTATATAGTTTTGGAGTTCCTGCTGTGAATGCTGTTGTGGAAGGCTAGTTGTGTAGTGTAATGTAGAGTCGTCAGCATATGAGTGAATGAGGCTGGATTTGCTGTTGAGAAGGTCGTTAATTAGTAATAGGAAGATAATTGGAGATAGGACAGAACTCTGAGGAACACCGGAGTTGATAGGCTGAGGAAGTGAACGGTGGCCGTCCGTCCACAACCGCAGCTATGAAACGGCCGGAAAATATATTAGAAATAATTGCACAGATGGAGGGATAGAAACCGAAGGAGAGTAGTTTGGAAATGAGGGATTTGTGCCAGACTCTATCGAAGCCTGTCGATATGTCTAGAGCAATAGAAAACGTAGACGATTAAATGCAGTTTAAGAAGGACCTATGTTATTCAGAGGGTTTATTGAGATCATACTTACCCCTTTGATTCATTTCAGCAAACGAAAATCGTTAAATGGTACTCAAATTACGATGAAAATTACGTCATCGTGTTGAAGGCGTTAACAGGTTATAATATAATGGACATTTTATATACGCTTTCCGTACCCATAATTTTTTTAGAGAGTATTCTGAGGAAAAGGTATCGCTTAGTGTCTGTTGGTAACTATATCCAATGATCTATATTACAGCTATATTACTATATTACAGCGACCATCGTACGATAACTTTCACTTTAAAGTTTACTAGTAACGAACCAAATAGTAGCATCGAAAAAGTCCCTAATTTCAAGAAAGCAAACTTCCATAAACTTAGAGCTATGTTTAAAGAAACTGACTGGAGCTTTTTAATTAACAATAACGACATAAATACATCTTGGAAGTTATTCGAAACCACTTACCTAAAAGCAGTGCAAGACTGCATACCATCGAAAATACGGCGTCCAGGCCATAATAATAAGCCCAAATGGTGGAATAAAGATATTTCAAACTGCCTGCTTGCTAAAAAATTTGCTAATGATAGATTAAAATCCTCACAAAATGACGAAGAACGGGTGAAATTTGTAGAGCTACGACGCAAAGCCAAACAGTTAATTAAGCAAAGTAAAAAGACCTTAGAGTTACATATTGCGAATCAAAGTAAAACAAACCCGAAAGAATTCTATAGTTATATCAGAAAGAAAAAGTAGTTACTTCAACTGTTGGACCGTTAGTCGATGAAAATGGAGAATATACCAAAGACGAAGTAAAAATGGGTAATGCCCTCAATACCTTCTTTGCATCAGTTTTTACAACAGAAGACCTTAGTAATATCCCTACACCATCGCCGATTCAGATTGATAATTCAGATGTTCTAAGCAATATCACCGTTACAGAGAGAGAAGTATTGAATTGTTTAGATAAACTCAAGGTAAAAAAAACGCCTGGACCTGATACAATCTCGCCTAGAGTTCTGAAGGAAGCTAACGATGAGCTCTCCAAACCACTGACATTACTATTCAATAAATCCTTGCAGTCTGGAACTATGCCTGATCAGTGGAAGCTAGCCAACGTAACACCGATATTCAAAAAAGGCAGCAAATCCCTACCCAGTAACTATCGTCCAATTAGATTAACCTCAGTTGTATGTAAAATGCTAGAAACAGTCATACGAGACAGACTCGTAAATCACTTAGAGAAAAATAACATACTTAAAGATACTCAACATGGCTTTCGTAAAAAACGTTTCTGTTTAACAAACCTCTTAGACTTCTTCCACGATATCCTCAACCTCTACGATGAGAGTAAAGCTGTAGATATTATATACCTTGATTTTCAAAAGGCCTTTGACAAAGTTCCCCACAAACGTTTACTGCTAAAACTAAAAGCGCATGGAATACAAGACGGTGTGTTGAAATGGATAGAAAATTGGCTCAGCAACAGAAAGCAAAGAGTAGTCATAAACGGTAAGGCATCTAAATGGACCAATGTAAGTAGCGGGGTACCCCAGGGATCGGTACTAGGACAAATTATCTTTCTAATTTACATCAATGACATAGATGAGGGTCTCACCTGTATAATCTCAAAATTTGCTGACGATAAAAAAATTGCAAATAGCATACTCTCAAAAGAACATGTTGACGATATGCAACACAATCTAGATAAATTGTCATGTTGGGCCCAAATTTGGCAAATGAGTTTCAATGCGGATAAATGTAAAGTACTACATATCGGATACCTAAATGAGAAAGCAAACTATTCGATGAATGGCACTCAGCTTAAGAATGTAAACAGAGAAACCGATCTGGGAGTAACAATATCGAGTAACCTAAAACCGAGTCAACAATGTTCAGAAGTTGTTAAGAAGGCAAACAAAATAATTGGCTTTATAGGCAGGTCATTTGAGCATAAATCCAAAGAAGTTATCCTAACCCTTTACAATTCCTTAGTCCGCCCTCTTCTGGAATACTGCGTTCAATCCTGGTGCCCTTATTACCAAAAAGATATAAACAAGCTAGAACGAGTTCAACGTAGAGTTACCAAAATGATACCTAGCCTAAAGAACAAACCATACGAAGAGCGTCGTAGATAATTAAATCAATTTCCTTTAACCCAGCGCAGATTAAGAGGTGACTTAATTCAAGTGTTCATAATCATCAAAGGCATCGACAATATGAACTGTAGTAAGTACTTCACTATCGACCAATCTAATTACACGCGGGGAAACGGTTGCAAAATTATTGGTAAATCTTTTAACTCGCACGAATCTAAGAATTTCTTCTTCAATCGAGTTGTCAACTTGTGGAGTGGGCTTCCCCGAAACGTTATAGACTGCATCACCGTTGATTCATTTAAACTCCGCATAGACAAATATCTCGCATCAAACCCGGGACTGACTGGGTTTGTAAATTAATAACTTTATTTTATCCCCCCCTCAGTTACTAACCCATCTGTCCTCTACTAACTTCCAAATCCTGCCACGGACATTAGTTCCAGGGCAGTAATTCCCTTTCCAATGTTCCCTTACCCACTCTAAACCACTGTATGGACACTTGATCCTCAGTGTTTTGGAGGACAAGCAACCTAGAAGGGTCACTAGAACTGTTGTTGCTTGATTTCCTTTGTACTCCTTTGTACTCCTTTGATTTCTTACACCTTTGTCACACCCTATTTATATACTAGAGTATTCTCAGGTCCAGAAAAGTTTATGTTGGTACAACTAATATACCCAATGATCTTATAAGCCTTTCCCATACCCACTTTATACCCTTGTGTATTGTAGTGTTGTCTGTTGATACTATCAATATACCCGATGGTCTGTTATACATTTATCACACCCATTTTATACCCAAGTGTATATTCTGAGGTCCAGGGAAGTGTTTCTCTGTGCGTCTGTTGGTAACTCTCTGGGGGCCCTGAAGTAGAACTGAAAGCGCTCCCAACAATCCGATTTCCATTTATTCACTTTGCCGATGGTATTGGCAGATGGTGTTGCCAGTGTGTGTGTGTGTGTGTGTGCGTTTGTGTAATAGCTTGGTGTGTCGTGTGTGTGTGTGTGTGTGTGTGATAGTTTGCTGTGTCATGTGTGTGTGTGCGTGTGTGTGTGTGTGGGATACCTTGGTGTGTCGTGTGTGTGTGTGTGTGCGCGAGTGTTGGGGGGAAGGGAGGGGGTGACTGGTGGGCCATGTAAAGATGTATATATGTGTTTGTGTGCGTTGAAAGTACATCTGAGAGAGAGAGAGAGATAGAAAAAGAGAGAGAGAGAGAAAGAGAGAGAGAGAGAGAGAGAGAGAGAGAGAGAGAGAGAGAGAGGTAGGTAGCTTCAGAACGAGATAGAGAGATTCAGATCGGGACAGCAAGCAAGAGAATGATTTAAGGGAATATTTTCACTGTCGTTTTTTCTTGACCCCCTTCCATTCGTGTAATCATTAGGCTATCATAATGCAGTTGGGTGTATGTACATGATTAGATTAATGTCCACTATTCGAGAATGGATAATATATCGTAGGCTTGTGCATAAGCCCTTAATTAACTGTCTTGATAGCGTAATGGTTAGTGCGCAGAATTTCGGTGTGAGTATCCTAGGTTCGAATCCTTGGAGTACCACATGTATTCATTAGTTTCATTGATTTCATTAATTAGGTTTATTTGTATGTCAATTGGTGGATTGGTGATAATATGAACTTAACACTTTTTGAGATTTCAAGACATTTATCTCATTATTTTGGCTATTTTAAGACCTTTCGCCCTACTTTTTTCTCAATTTTATGACCTTTTGTGCCATTTAGGTGTCGATATTTTCCTGGCGTGCATTAGAGAGCCTGTAATTTAGGAGGATCGGGCTTTGGCCGGGGCATTTTTCTACCGAGAAATGCTCAAGCTTAACACGAAGGGGTATTTTTTTCATTATCGATGGAGGTCTAGGGATGAAACTAAAAAGAATAATGAATAAATAATATGAACACAATATATAAATAAAAACAACTCCCTTTAAGGTGGAGGAACACGGTAGACAAGGGAGGTGTGGTGGAGTGATCTTGCCACTGTATTGGTAATCCAATGGTCCCAGGTTCTAATCCGATGTATCAATGGGAAGATATTATTGGGATGAAATTTGTGCTGTACCTAGTATCAGTGCATTACCACAAAGCCCACCGAAATCCCCCCCCCCCCCCCCTTCCCCCACATTGTTCCCTGAATAAATATCACTGTATGAATATTCTCACATTCAAAATATGCTACAGGAGGGCAATGCCTAGTGAGTTAATTGCTCAATAGGTGGTCTTCTAAGAGTAATGGTCCGAATCTGTGGGGTGAGACAGTGAGGCACGAAGGCGAGGCAGCTCCATAGATGGGGCTGTTTTGAGCCGTGAGTGAGCAACCAAGCGCCGTGCGAAGGCAAGATGGCAAAGGCTGGTTGCAGCTCTCAGTACTTCACATATCTCACTTCCCAGACTGGAACGAGACCTCACAGGCTTTACAGCGGTTGAATGTACAGGTTCTCAGCCTATGCCCGAGAGGGAGTTAGTTGGAATATAGGAAAAAAAAAAAAAAAAAAAACGAGAACCAAGAGAGCGGTCATCTCTGTCCACAGAGGCCAATTTGATGATTCCATAGACCACTTGCGAGTTTCGAGCTTTAAGGAAGTTGGAGCTGTAGTTATCGATATTAGGCAGAATTTCCCGCTATAATACGGTTGTAGTGTACATATTATTACATACGATCAAATTCAGCACACGTTCGATCTTACACAAACTTACATATTGTTAAAATTGCTGCTAGTTATCCATGTTTATGGCTCCAACTTCCTTATAGACTGAAACTCATAAATAGTCAATTATACAACCTACCTTACATGGTTCTATATTACTTCTGACCATGAAGAATGTATACCCAAATACCAAAGTACATATCTTGTACCATTATACACATTTTCTATGCTAATGGTGGGTTCACACATTCACGTATATTGCTCCCGTCAGCTCCCGTCTGTTGTAAACGAAGGTATATTGGTAGTTGGCAACCGATTACGTAAAACGTAATGGCATAATACGCAAAACTTTAATGAAATTACGGCCAGTCGGGGGGGGGGGGGGGGGGTACTCTCGCATGGCGCGAGTAGAAACGAGTAGCCCACGTGGGTCGGGAATGTTGTGGGTGCGGCCAAGGCCGCGCGGTTGCTGATTCGAGTCGAATCAGGAACGTGGCTCGCCCTCACGTATGTCAAAAGACGGGGAAACTTACGACCGACCAGGCCACCACGGTCGTCTGACCAGAGCATCCTCGTCGGACATAGCAGCTACCACGTGAGACGAGAGCTGCTCTCGTCAAATCGTAGAAAGTTCCAGTCGAACGTGGAAGTATACGTTAGTTAGGCCGCATCTGGCAGAACCGCCGCACTGCGGGTTGGCGGGAAGACGCGGCATCGTTGTACGAGGGGACAACGGGACCAGCGAGGGACCCTCCAGTCACACCTCACCACACCGGAGCAGCAACCAACAAGCCAACCCTGCCACCCTCTGCACCCTGCCGAAAACAAATCGTAGCAGCGAAACGACTGCACCTATGGCTTTCATATTTTTACCACATGTACCTTACCCTTTAGGCTACCCACCACAAAAATCCCAAATCCCTCCTCCCACCCACTCGCTGACTGTCGGTCCCGTCAGAAGGAAAAAAAAGGAAAATCTGTGGCGGCGAAACGACTGCACCAATCGGTTCCATATTTGTGTGACAAGTCTCTTACCCTTCTGCCTTCCCCCCACCACACCCCCAACCTCCTCCCACCACCCACTTCTAGCGTATCCGTACGAAGAAAAGGAAAAAAAAGGAAAATCTGTGGCGGCGAAACGACTGCACCAATCGGTTCCATATTTGTGTGACAAGTCTCTTACCCTTCTGCCTTCCCCCCACCACACCCCCAACCTCCTCCCACCACCCACTTCTAGCGTATCCGTACGAAGGAAAGGAAAAAAAGGAAAATCCGTGGTGGCGAAACTACCACACCAATCGGCTTCATATGTGTAACACAAGTCAATTACCCTTCTACCTTCCCCCAACCAACCCCAAAACCACCCTCCCACCCATACATTCCGATACCATAAAAGTCTCTGTAGTCTATAGTGTCTTTTCAGCTACTTTCGGGACCATCGGGGACCTGATTTCTGGCGAGGGGAGTGTTTTTTTTTACCATTTCTCTCCCAACTTAATAGATTTAGCCAAAAAAAAAAAAAAAAATATGGCACTGGCAGAAGCACACCGTCAAAATTGGCTGGCACTCAGCGGGTTACTCCTCCAGGATGAATTCCTCGATGTTACTCCTCCAGGATGAATTCCTCGATGTTGTTCATGGTGCCGATGAAGGACTGGGAATGGGAATGGTGTGGCCATTCCTGCCCTTTTGTAGTTCCCAGATTCCAACCCAGACCTACGTGGTTGACAAAGACTGTCTTTGTCTGTGTTTGGTCAGACGGGGTGTGCCTACGATTGGCCAGAACCGGTCCAGGTACGACCTAACAAATCCCAAGACATGCGGCCTCATCTACGCCGGTCTTGAGGGGGCGTGGCATGGGCGTGGCCTGTGTTCCCGCAAATCGTGCAGCCCATGAGGTCGAACGGGGCTATGCTTACGCACGTCGCAAACACGTACGTAGTTCAATACGACTCCATTACGTCTGACGTAACACTGGCCCCGTTACGCTACGTCTGTCGGTAAGTGCAATAGACGTGGAAGAACGGGCGTTCAACGGCAGAAACTACTCGCGTCTTTACATAAATTGGCGATACGCCGGACGGGAGCAATATACGTGAATGTGTGAACCCACCATAATGGCTCCAACTTCCTTCTAACCCGAAACTCGCAGACAGTTTTTATTGTCGGGTTTACATCGGAGTCGGTTACCGGTAAAGTTTAAGTGTTACACGAGCCGTTGTATTCTATAATTTGAATATGAGTCTGGTATCCATACTAATTTAGTAGTGTATATTTTGAGTGTATTTGTAATTTATTCGCGTTTCAGGGTTTCTGTTCATGTTTTAAAGTACACACTTTAAAATAACATTGATATGGTAGTTGCATTGGTCAAATACCATCCTTTTCTTTGGAATACTTGGAAACCGATAAAGCTACTCCGAGCTACGTTTCCGATACATGACCTCGTGTGACACCCCCTTCAGTTTGACCGATTAATGATAATTAGTAATGTGCAAACTAGCATGGGAGAAGGGGAGTGCACCTGATGACTGGAAGACAGGCATAATAGTCCCCCTATATAAGGGTAAAGGGGAAAGGGGAGTGTTTGGTAACCACCGAGGAATATGTCTTCTAAGCGTAGTAGGGAAGGTGTACAGTAGGGTAGTGATTGAGAGAGTGAGAGTGAGAACGGAGAAATGGATAGGCGACGAGCAGGGAGGTTTTAGGAAGGGAATAGGATGTGTAGATCAGATTTTTACCCTGAATTGTGTTGTGGAGAAATATCTGGAGAAGCAACAAAAGGTGTATGTTGCCTTTATGGACTTGGAGAAGGCCTATGACAGAGTGGATAGAGAAGGCATGTGAAAAGAACTTAGAATATATGGAGCAGATGGCAAGTTGCTGAAAGCAGTGAAGAGCATGTATGAGGGTGCAAAGGTGGCAGTATGTGTGGAGAATGAGCAGAGCGAGTTCTTTGACCTGAATGTTGGGTTGAAATAGGGGTGTGTGATGTCCCTGTGGTTGTTTACTGTATATATGGATGGAGTCATGAAAGAAATACAATGAAGTGCAGTGGATGTTTGTGTATCGCTGATAAGGGAGGGAAATGAGTGGAAGCTGCCTGTACTGCTGTTTGCTGATGATACAGTTCTGATGAGCGATAATGAATGGGAGTTGCAGGGTCTGGTAAATGTGTTTGGAACAGTGTGAGAAAAACGGAATTTGAAGGTAAATGCGGGGAAGAGCAAGGTTATGGTCTTTGAAAAGGGTGAAGCCACAGAGTGTGAGGTTAAGTTGAAAGGTCAGGTCAAAGGAAGATTGTCAGCTCATTTAAGTATCTGGGCAGTGTGTTGAGTAAAGATGGGACTATGGATGAAGAAGTGCGGGAGAGGGTGCAACAGGGGAAGAGGATTGTAGGAATGCTGAAAGCAGTAGCAAGAAATAGGGTGGTCAGTATGGAAGTGATGAAGTCCTTGCATGACAGTGTGGTAATGCCGATACTGACTTACGGAAACGAAGCATGGACGTTTGAGAAGAGACTCAGACCAAGAGTGAGAGGGGTGGAAATGAGTTACTTGAGAAGTGCGTGCAGAGTTACATGGAGGGATAGACAGACGAATGAGGAAATAAGAAGGAGGTGTGGTGTGGAGGTAGATATGCTGAAAAGTGTGAAAAGGAACACCTTGAGATGGTTCGGCCATATAGAACGTATGGGAAGCGAGAGAATGACTAAGAAGGTGTACGAGAGCGAGGTTGAAGGACAGAGGGGGAGAGGTAGGCCGAAAGAGAGGTGGAAGGATGGAGTGAGGAACTAAATGGATGAAGGCGGTGCTGGTTGGGAGGAGGGGCGTCGACTGACTGGGGACAGAGGTGCATGGGGCGGTTCGTTTGTGGCCACCCATTAGGGGATCACGGCGTCAGGCAATAGATAGATAGATAGATAGTATTGTCTCAAGCAGATTATTTAAGATGATTAGCTACAACATTTATAATAGTCGTATTAGAGCTAAACATCATTAATACATAGTTGTAATTTTGGCATAGTTTATACTCCGATGCTGTGACTCTGATACAATCCATCGCTAAAGGTGGCGTCACATGTATCCGATACTATTCTCGGAGGCAATGTATCATATTAACATCTTAAGGATAATGACACTTTTTGACAGTTTATTTTGGCTATCATTTGATGATTTAATACAACTAAGGAAGGATCTGTAGTAATTAAAAGGGTAAAGACTATCTCAAATAACTCGCTGACTTTCATATATCCTTCTTAATTTGAATAAAATCGTATAATAATAGCCAGAACACAGAAAATAAATGCGTAATCGTATCTTGAATGTGTAAAAAATTATACTAAAGAAAAGACTGCTATTCGATCAATGCCACTTTCAAGTTGACGTTAATTTAAAGTTTGTAAAATCTATCTATCTATTGCCGGAAGCATTACTCCCCTTTATGAGGGTGGCCATACACATAATGCCCCCTAGCGGACCTATTCCCTGTAAGAGGGACAACCCGAGCCAGTTTACTGAAGGACTTACAGTACATGATTGACCACTCAATTTAGGATTCGTCAGACTCCAAGGCCCTCTGTGTATCTTGTTTGCACTATTTTTCTACAGTGGTGTTCGGCTAGTCCACCCACTAACCTGCCTTACCTTTAGGTAAGCTGTACGGATTTGTATAAGGTTGTCTCCCCTAGATGGGTTGCCCACCAAAGCTAATGAGTCCCATCCACCCGTAAGTTTGTAGAATAAACTCAGTAAAAAAACACCTTTAACCACTAAATGAACCAAACAGTATAATCTATTTTTATTAATTTCACTCCAACACCAAAGACCTCCCAAAGAAATTAATGAAAGAAAGCATGTGATCCACCGGGATTCGAACCTGGGTTACCACATTCAGATTTTAAACACTCTAACCATTACACCATCATGGCAGTAGTAGACGAATAAGCCTTTTGGATACCAGCCTCTGATACAGATTATCGGAGTTCGTGTACGTGTTGTGTGTGTACGTTTTCGTGTACGTGTTGTGTGTACGTGTAGTGTGTGTGCATGTGTGCGTACGTGCTGTGTGTACGTGTCGTGTGTGTACTAGTTGTGTGTGTATGTGTTGTGTGTGTACGTGTTGTGTGAACGTGTTGTGTATGTGTATGTGTTGTGTGTGTACGTGTTGTGTGTGTACGTGTTGTGTATGTACGTGTTGTGTGTGTACGTGTTGTGTTTATGCGTTTGTGTGTACGTGTTGTGTGTATACGTGTGTGTGTACGTGTTGTGTGTATACGTGTGTGTGTACGTGTTGTATGTATACGTAAGTGTGTACGTGTTGTGTGTATACGTGAGTGTGTATCGTGTTATGTGTATACGTGTGTGTGTACGTGTTGTGTGTATACGTGTGCGTGTACGTGTTATGTGTGTACGTATTGAGCATGTACGTGTTGTGAGTATGGTGCACTCCTAAAAGTTGATGATCTCATAGAGCTGATCATTATACATGTAGTCAATAGTCAATTATACCAGTTTACGGATGAAATTGTCTACTTTCATTAAAATAATATAATTTGCGATTAAATGAATACACATTTATATACAAGGATATTAATACCAATAGTGAGTGAGTTACACAAGCCGAGAGAGAGAGAGAGAGAGAGAGAGAGAGAGAGAGAGAGAGAGAGAGAGAGAGAGAGAGAGAGAGAGAGAGAGAAAGAGACAGGTAAATAAATAGATAGATAGAGATATACTATAACATAATCCTTCAAACCTGCAGGTGTCTCCAGCTGCGGGTGATTTAGCGCCACAGTATAAGCGCTGAGTTCCGCCGGCCGAGACTCCCCCTTGATGTTACTGGCCATGACTATGAGGCGGTAGGCGGTGGCGGGGCGGAGGTTGGCCACGGAGAAGGAAGGTTGTTCTCGGGACACCACTACGGCAGGAGGGGGACTGTCCGCGTTGGGGCTGGGCTCTTCTCCAGTACTCTCCACCACCTGGAGGAAAGGAAAGTTGGTGTATGGTTAGTTTAGTAGAGGGGTAGATTTGTAGGTACGGAGGAGGGTATTGGTTGTTCCCGTAGAGAGCGTTACATGGGCTATTGGGTAATTTTACACCCGGCCAAAAAGTAGAAAAAAAATGACCTTCTCAGGGAGATGAAGTCTACGGGTATTACAGTGATACTTTCGCATCGCGAGACTGCCTCAAAGGACTCTCAACTACAATGTTCCCACCTTCTGTGAGTACTTTTATGGCTGTTTAACATGTTTTATAATGTGTCTAAGTCAATTTAGCTCATAAGAGTAAATATGCTAAAATTTACTGGCAGCGTCAGAGTATTTTGTAAAACAAAAACAAGCTGGCAGACTAAGGGGTAATGTTATAGTCAGCTTTATCATTCCTTGCAAAACATTCACAAGGTTGTCCATCTACATCTTGCTCCTAGATGTTTTCAGAAGTTATTTCTGGTGGCCAACATTTTACAGTACACCATGACCGTTTTTATATAAATCTGTGGTTTACCCCCTGGGTATCTTATATAGAAGGGTAAAAACGGTAATGGTTAGTTTACCTGAAGAGTGAAGGTTTGTGTTAGTCCCCCGTCGTCCCCCGGTAGACAAGACACCTGCAGGGAGCTGATGGTTACGTCATACGCCCGGCAGTTGTGTGGGGGATCAGGTTTACCTGGCAAACATAAGCACGTGATTTGATGTTAACACAATACTGTACATTCTAAGACACTCAATGCTACCCTGATCTTTCCTAAGTACTCTCAAACTAAATAAAATCATTATGTAAACATATTTACGTAGTCTATGCATTTCGGGGGCTCAAAATGAGCACTGGGAAGAGTAAAAAATTGCGATTATTGGTGTCAGAGTGTCCACTCTGAACGATAGTAGGTTTACATCCATAAGGACTATTGAGCCTAAATAACCAATATATATAACATTATGTATGGCTTCAATACAGTCTTTAATGAGTACAGGATTATTACAGCTAGTGAGAGTACATGGTGAAATTTGTTCAACAAAAGATATAACAAGGAAATATCTGCTTATTTTGTTATTATTATTATTATTATTATTATTATTATTATTAGTAGTAGTAGTAGTAGTATAAGTAGTAGTAGTAGTATTTTTATAATTATAATTGTTATTATTATGATTATTATGATTATTATTCATGTAGTAATTAAACTTAAAATTACTATTCTACTAAGGTTGGAATAATTTGACAGTTGCTTGAAAGTTCGAGTTTTATTTAACAAACTCCCAAGGAAACCATAACCCGCTTAGCAACTGATTTTCTGTTCGGGTCAAAATGGGTTCAAACTCAAGAGTTGAATGCCTACGACTATACAGCATAGAGTGTACTTCAGAATAATTACATTCCCATTATTACCTATCTGTACAATCGCTATTCAGAGTTTTGCCTACTTCGGCTCCGAGCCAAAGGCACATCACAATATTCACAATGATTGACAATACGTACTATACATTATTTTTACCTCAATATGTCCTTGAATCACCTTAGCAATATCAGGACCGATTATTCGATTGATATGTTCTCGAATCACCTTGACAATATCATACACTATTATTTCATCATCTGTTCTTAAATAACTTCAACAATATCAGAAATCATTATTCAATTACATGTTCTTAAGTCATCTTAATAATAACAGAAACTATTAATAAATCAAATATCCCCTTAAGTCATCTTAACAATATCAGGAACTTATTATTCAATTACACGTTCTTAATTCACCTTAACAATATCAGAAACTATTACTAAATCAAAAATCTTCTTAGATCATCTTAACAATATCAGAACTCATTATTCAATTACACGTTCTTAAATCGCCTAAGCAATATTAGTAACGATTACTAAATCAGTATGTACTTACATCACCTTGACAATATCAGAACTATTACTCAATCAACGTGTCCCAAAAACACCTTAACAATGATTATGTTTTTTCCACCAACCAACTTCACCTCTAAACTCAATTAATGAAATCAACAAATACATGTGGCACTCCAAGGACTCGAACCTAGACTATAAACTCTTTCTCCATCACTATATCCTTAAATTACTTTATTAGATATTACGCGCGATCGAAAGTATGCTAACGACGAGGTGAATATATAATTAACGAAGAATGTGTCCTGGTAAGAAAAAGAGTGTTTCCAAATGGTCGGGAATAGCGGCCTTTCCTAACTATTTCTCCAGCTAGGTCTATCCTAAGGTAAATCCTAGCTCTCTATTCCACATGATTTGTGAACTTCATGACTTTATTAACCCTTTAATCTTAGTCCTAGACTCCCGGAGAACTGAGTATAGAGCCCTTTTGTCTCAGTTACATAAACTTAGTCAACTAATCTCTCTCTATTATTTATCCCGAAAACTCCCTGGTTTTCACTCTCCAAATTTGTCTGTCTGGCTGATGTGGCTCCGCCCACCTCTCTTTATACCCGCCCCCGGCGCAACGAGGGCCTGTTAATGGCCGAGACGCGCGCTCGGGGCAGGATTGTGTCGGTCCAGCCGCTTTGAATTATAAGAGCTCCCACTTGCCTGTTCTCATCTTCGTAATATCTTTCCGGAAGCTTATTTGTGACATTCTTTAGTGGTTGACGGGAGTCAGAGGGAGGCACGATTGTATTTGAATGTTTTTTACCGGGATAGAATATATTAGTGTAAACTGAGGGTAAGTTATGAGCCGGGCGTTTGCAGTGCGACGCTTATCAAAATTTGCTATTTCTCGGTTATTACATGTACTCGAATATATCCTCTAGAGTCTAGACCTTAACAGGGTCCATTTCTTAACCCGGCGAAGGTAATTTGGTTAATTCTTGACAAAAATCGTCATATTTATCATTTACATCATAATTATTTATCCATATTCGCCTGTTTTACTTTTAATATGAACATATGAACATTGAAAAGCAATAAAACAAGTGGTAACAGCAATTGGCTGGTGAAAATTGTATATTTTAGCCCCGCGGTCATAATTTGACCCAAACCGGTGAGAGAGACACAGTACCATGCAAGACATGAGAGAGGGAGCGGAGCCTAGGGAGGTCTGAGACTGGCTTAGAGGGTCGGAGATATACTCCCCCATCCTCCACCCTCTCTCCCAGCCGTCCTCGCACGAAAATACTCGATAAATATCGGGAATAATAAGGAAAATACCGGATAATTGAGGAGGGGGAAAAGGGTGGGGAAAGGAGGGGAAGGGGGATTGGGACACATGTGGAGGAGTGATAGGAGGTATGGAGGGGAATTATCTCACTTAATCACATATTGCTTTGTTTTGAGTGCCAATGGGGTGTTTTGAAAGGCATTTCTTATGTCTAAACTCTTAAGAGTCCCGGCGCCTTCACCTAGTAAACTCTCGTAAGAGTCCTGGCGTCTTTCCCGGGTTAAATTTCGTTCTGGGCGCCCTGCTAATTGGCGATTTCTGCGGTAGTGGTGAAAAGTGAAATGGCCACCTGTTTGGAAATTGCTAAGGCATATTTTATAAAACTCCACATGCATAGACTCTTGCTAATTGTTCAGGCTGTAAGAGGGCACTTATAAAATACTTTGCCCTTGGCAATTAACTATAGGGCCCCTTCTACAGGAGTTGATGGAAAATTTAATCGGCTGTCTTTTGGGATCTTTGCTTTGCCAATTTTATTCACAAGCATACTGTATACTGTATTCTGATCTATTCCTTAACCACAACGGAGTCCAATCTTCAACTTTAGCCCAGGGCTCCTCGCTAATGTCTCCCTTCTACAGGAGTGGCGTAACATGAGATCGGATATTTCTATGTGATTAATGAACCACATAATTATATAATGTACATATACATATACTTTCAATATATAATTAGATCCAACATATCGACCATGGCACCCCACCACAGGCCACCTTCTACAGGGGTAACGGAAAGTGAAAACGGTTATATTTTGAGGATAATACTCATTTTAACTTGCACGTGTACATAATTTCATCTATTTCTTAGACATAATGGTCGGAGTCCTATTTTCAAGTTTTGCCCAGGGCGCCCCGCTGTTGCTTCCCTACTGCAGGAGTGACAGAATATGTGATCCGGTATATATGAAATACATTATGTGTAACTGCACACGATTTTCAATACCTCCGCCAAAGAAGATGGAGGAGGTTATGTTTTTGCCTTCATTTGTTTGTCTTTTTGTCTGTTTATGTGTTTGTCTGTCTGTAAACAAGATATAGCCTATCAAAAAGCTATGCACAGATTGTCACGAAAGTTGGAGGCCAGATAGGATATACACCAAGGAAGAAGCCATGTAATAGTGGATAGTAATAGTGATTGGCAGAGCGCATACCTCTGCCAGCGTAGACGGCTCACAAAGTTATGAACCAATGTACACGAAAATTGGTGGGCAGATAGGATATTTACCAAGGGGGAAGACATTTAATTTAGGAGGCGATCGGTAGAGCACATACCTCCACCAGCTTGGGCGGAGGTATGCGCTTTCCAGAGTGTCCCTCTAGTTACCTCCGTCAACAAAGTTGGACGGAAGTTATGTTTTTGCCTCCGCTTGTCTGATTGTCTATACAAAAAATATCTCAAAAGTTATGAAGCGATGACCTCGAAATTTGGTGAACAGATAGGATATGCTCCAAGTAAGATGTGATTAAACGTTGGAGGCGATAAATATAGTGCATACCTCCGCCAGCGTTCGCAGCTCTCAAAGTTATGACCCGATTTTCACGAAATTTGGTGGTTATTATTGAACCAAATTTAATTATCTTCCGCTTGTATATACTCTAATCTATCCTCTAGGCCGTAATGGAGACCATTACTTTTACATTTCATCCTGTGCGTCGCACCACGCGCCTCGGAGTTAAAACGGCCGTACGTACATACCTGTAGTCCAGCTTGGATTTGTTAATCAAGTACTGTACTTGCGATAATAGATGAGTTAAGAGAATTTCTGTCTAGTGCCTTTATACATTACGAAAATGCACTTGACATGAAATTTAAGAGAGCTACGCCCAAGTTTTAGAAAACATGTTTTGTGATGGGACAAAACCAATACAGCTGCACAATACAACTGAGGCACGACCAGTTAAGGGAGCCCGCCTCGCTTTTTTTATCTTTCTCTCCTTTTCTCTCTTTCTCTGGCTTGTATCCATTCGGGCCCACTCAGTCAACTGTTTTAAGACGTTTATCCCCATCCAGGTGTCGATATCTTCCTGGCGAGCGATAGCGAGCCAGCAATGCATGGAGAAATCCGGCTTCCCCGGAGACATTTTTCTATCGAAAATTTACAAATTAAGCCTGCTGTCAAAATCATTTAAAACAAATATGCTTGCTCGCTACTGCTCGCTAGGAAAAAAATTACACCTGCATGGGGATAAGCGTCTTAAAACAGTAGCCTGAATGGGCACGAATGGATACAAGCCAGAGAAAGAGAGAAAAGGAGAGAAAAAAGGCAGGTCACCCCCCTTAATTTAAGGGGGGAAGGTAAAATATATTGGTCGATTTATTTTATTTAGTTTTATAGTGATATGTTTTTTTTATTTTTCTATCTAGACCTCCAACAAGCTTATAAATACATCCCCAAGATCCACTTTCTAGGTAAATCTGTACATTTTTCGGTAGAAAAATGTCCCGGCCGAAAACTGGTTCCTCCTAAATTACAGGGTCGCTATTGCTTGCCAGGAAACATATCGACACCTAAATGGCACAAAAAGGTCTTAATATTGCTAAATAAATGGGGAGAAAGGTTTTAAAATCGCCAAACTAATGGGCCGAACGTCTTAAAATCTCAAAACTAATGGGGGTAAACATGAGGGAGAAGGGGTCCAGAGAAAACAACTAGGAGGTATAAAAGGGCGACGCAATTTAAAGAAAGCCATTCACTGCTAGTTTGAAAGGCATATTTAGGAATCTGTCATGAATTGATAAGGGAATAAACTGTAATGACGTATACTTAAGGGGAAACTTGTATATATTTGTCATGTATTTATTTATTTATACATTATTTTTAGTTTCCTCCCAACACCTCCACAAGCTTTAACAAATACCACCACGACCCCCCTTCAAGATAAATGTGTACATTTTTTTGGTAGAAAGGTTTTAGGTTCTTCCTAAACTACAAGCTCGCTATCGCTCACCAAGAAAATAATCGACACCTAAATGGCAGAAAAGGTCTTGAAATCGCCAAACTAATAGGGCCAAACACGAGAGAGAATGGGCTACAGAAAAACCAAGCCTTCCCTTAAGCAATCTTGAAATCGTTGATGACAGTCTTTGGTACGTTGATGACAAGAGTAAATGATGGAAGATCTAAACACAGAGAACCATAAACTAAGTTTAAAAATGAACAGAAATATAACCAAAATTATATTTAATTATGTTGCACAGCCACTGCAACTAAAAATTAACGATGAAATGATTAAACAGTTGACGAAAACGTTTACAAAGGCAAACTCAGATCACAATAGGGAAATCAAGCGTACAATAGGCATGGAATGGAATGCATTAGGTAAACAGAGCTCTGGTATGACAACAACGCTACCTCTTTCCTCTAAAAAAAAAAAATAAACAACGTACATCCCATCTTTCTTCCTAATAACAATTTAATACTGATTTATGGATCAGAAACTTGGGGTATAACAAAGTCTTTAGAGGGTAAACTTAGAAGTGGCCAAAGATATATGGAGCGAATGTTAGGCATAACTTGGGAAAACAAGAATAGATACTTTCTGGGAAAAGAGATCAGCGATAAGTAAAATACCTTTCTATTACTATAAAAAGAAGAAGCGATGTTGGGCATATATATATATATATATATATATATATATATATATATATATATATATACAGTCTATACATATATATATACAGTATATATATTTTGTTCTATATTCCAACTACTCCCTCTCGGGCATAGGCTGATAGCCTTTACACTCTACCGCTGAACACGGTGAGGCCCGTGAGGTCTTGCTCCAGTCTAGGTAGTGAGACATGCGAAGCTTTACGGCTCGAAACAACTCCATCTCTGAAGCTGCCTCGCCTCTGCGTTTCACAGTCTCATCTCCCACACTCGGACCCTCACTTTCAGAACGCCACCTATTGAGCAATTAACTCACTAGGCATGGCCCCCTATATCATATTTTTGAATATGGGAATATTCATACAATGCTATTTAATCAGGGAACAATGAGGATATACTTCAAGTTAATCTCACAAATGCACGTGAGCTAATAAATGTTTAAATAGTCCCAGCCGGGATCGAACCTCCAAATTCAGAACGAGTACCCAGGCTTTTAATCCACTAACTATACCATGGCATGATAAAGGAATTTTAACTTTTTCCTATTTATATTAAGGAGAAGGGAAATCCTACTTGGTGAAGGTATTTCAATTCATGCACAAGTCGTAGGATTCATATTCCATTATACCATACAGGGAAATGTTTTTTTTTTTGTCTTCTATTTGAGTGAAGGAGACAAAGGGTAGAACTGCCTGTAGCGAGTGCCTTCCCCAGAGTTGAAAGAGTGACAGGGCCAAAATCAAGGGATGTTCTAGCCAAAATGCCTGGACACATGGAGTTTGAAGCGATTTAAGTCATAGGAAGAGGGAAAGACTGATTCTGGAAGAGACTTCCAGAGCTCAGCTGTTGAATAGAAGAAAATTGGGAGTATCATTTCACTCTTGAGTTGGAGAGTTGCACAGAGTAGGGGTAGGATTGTGTTGCAAGACGGGTACTACATACCCTACGTAGAGTAGGTGGTATACACTAGGAGAGCTCTGAGGAACACTGATTATTGTAGTAGCGATAGAATAGCGAAAGAGATGCAACATTGCGGCGAAGAGAGAGAGGTTGCAGTGAGTTGGTGAGTAGACGGGAGGTAGTGATACGAAAGGCCTTCCTTTCTACATTTTTCTAGGAGTGCGGTGTGTGAGGATTCTCCCAACACATGTGAACAATACTCAATACAAGAACGCACTGTGCCCCTGTACAGAGCAAATAGTTGTGCAGAGGTAAAGAACCCCTTGAGGCGGTTGAGCATACCCAGCTTCTGGGAGGCTGCCTTAGCAAGACTGGTAATATGGTCCTTCCAAGAGAGAGTAGAAGAGAAAGAGACACCGAGGATATTGAAAGAAGATGTAGGACTGATTTTTGTATTGTTGAAGTACAGTATAATGGATAGTCCTCTGGGAGTTTACGACGGTTAGTAAGATGGAGATATTGGTTTTTGGAAGCATTAAAGGCACAAGGTTTTCTCTGCCCCAATTGGAAATGGTAGTTAGATCAGAAGAAATATATATATATATATATATATATATATATACAGTATATACCGGTATATATATATATATATATATATATATATATATATATATATATATATATACAGTATATTTAATATATATATATATATACAGATTATATACAGTATATATATAAATATATATATACATATATACTGTATTTATATACTGTATATATATATATAATTCTTAGATGTCACAGAATAATGTCGGCAAACCAAAACCACAACCATAATAGTCAAGCTTTGCAGAGGCGTTTACAAAAATTAGTGTTTTCTGTTAACTAAATATAAAATTAGTGTTTTCTGATAACTAAAGATAAAATTGTATTAAAATGGTTTGTGACTTTGCTGGCGAGTGCAAAATCATGCAACACAATGGTCTCATTCCGTATTTTTTCAAATATTGAACAATTTCTTTTATGTATTCGTTGGATGACATGACACCAGTAATACAATAGAATTGACAGGTTTAAAGTAGTGTCACATGGGCGCGTTCTCCGGCAATTTATGACAAACAAGTTATTCCTTGTACTATTTTGAGGCTCTTTTGAATCGAAATCGGAAACTAGAACGAAAAAAGATACTGTTACCTTGTTGAATTCGTATGGAACTTATATTTTCAAACTGCCAGACAACAATTGCCCGTAAAAATTGACGGACAATTCGCTCGTGTGACACCACCTTTAATATTAGCTGGTGCTGGTTCTCTCCTTGACTATAATTATTATAATGGCTGTATTTTGTGGACAACATTGTTATCATTTATGATTTATTATAAATCATGCATAGCAGAAATGACACAACGATAGCTCAACCAGAACAAGCTGTAAAGTGAAACATGGTCACAATAGAGGTGAATATAAACACCATATGAGGAGGAGCACTTTACTGACAACATTTATCACAGAGCTTGTCTATAAAGTACTCCTCCTCGTATGGTGGTTATATTTATTCTCTCAACTTTTCGGGGTAAATTTTATCATAAGGAAGGTGCATCCTCATTTTAGCTCCCAATTTATGTCCAACCTGTCTCCTCCATCAGGTTATATACTGTATATATATATATATATATATATATATATATATATATATATATATATATATATATATATATATATATATATATATATATATATATATATATATAACACAATAACAAATAATTAACCTTCCTCTTCGCGATATATTTGTACAATCTTCGGTAGACAAATATCCCTCTTAGATTGCAGGCTCACTTTTGTTAGCCAGGAAGAAATCGACACAAAGGGTCTAAAATTGACAAAGCATTGTGAGCCAATACAAATTAACACATTTCATTGGCTCAGCCTGGCTATATAGTATTATGTAGATATTTCTCAATGTATTTTATATATATTTTGAGGCTAAATAAAGTTATTATTATTTTAGTAGTAGTATTTGAAAGTGGCAAATCGTCTTAAACATGCCAAACTATTGGGGCAAACATATTACAAACTCAAAACTAAATGAGGCTAAACACGAGGGAGAAAGGGGTCAAGAAAAATCAATCTCATAACCTGCAAACTGATGGCGACTTTCAAATGTTATTCGGCTAAACCAAACGGATATTATTTCCTTTAGGAATCAAGTAGATAAGGAAAAGGTATATCAATTCAATGAATAAATTGATAGTGATTTACCTTCCTATCATTATATTATATGTAAATTGATAGTGATTTACCTTCCTATCAATTGATAGTGATTTACCTTCCTATCATTATATTATATGTAAATTGATAGTGATTTACCTTCCTATCATTATATTATATGTAAATTGAATTTCTACTGAATGTGCCTTTATAAGGATAGATCATTATGGACACTTTACTTTGTCTTTTAATAAATTTGTAAATTTTCGGATTAAACGGTTCTCCTAAATTACAGGTTTGCTATCGCTCGCCAGGAAATATATTGACACCTAAATAGCACGAAGGTGTTCAAATTAACAAAGAAATGGGGCGAAAGATCTTAAGATCGTGAAACTAATGGGGCGAACGTCCTAAAATTTCAAAACTAGTAGGGCTAAGCATAAGGGAGAAGGGAGTCCAGAAAAAAAAACTTTATTACCTTGTTCACACCATTAATTCCTTTTACAGTGTGCTGGAATGATTAACACACAATTTTGTTTAAGTTTGTAGGAGACGATGGCGCATTTCTTTTCTGTTTTCTGGCTATTATTAGACGATTTTTATTGAGATTAAGAAAGGTATATGGAAGTCAGGGGGTTAATTGGGATAGTATCTACCCATCAGCTGTAAAAACGTCTAATGATAGCCGGAATGTACTATTTAATTGCATGACAATCTTCAAGGGGTTGAGTCTGTAAGTATAATTTGGAAAATTCGTTGATAGTCAATAGTGAAAACATATGAGAACCATTATCCAGAACTGTTAAGTATTAATTGTACCCAACACAAATAATAAACCAGACATTTTCTTGCCTTCCTTGGTATACCATATAATCAGTCGAAATTGCAAGTATTATTCACCACAACCATATACAGTAAGTGACATATGTACGGTCGCGCTTATAAGTCATTACCCTGCTGTCATTACGTTTGGCCTGCTCTATGCTGTATTACTGTCTGTCAGATGTTGAATAGGGTGGGTAAGTGTAGGAACATGCTTGTATATCTCACTCGAAACGAATACATCAAGACAGCGCTGATACCAACTATTGATCGAAATATACTTGGTGCTGAGACATAACTTATTAGCGACGCAGCCATTTGACTCAGTATCGAACACAAAGAAGGCAATACCATGCTTTATTATAACCTAGATACTTCAGAGCTTGGCTTTATTGGTTCAAAGATTCAAAATGGTGTAACTATATAAAGTGTCCTTAATAACATACCCTTTTAAACGTATATTGTCAACTATCAACCCATGTTATACAAGGAGAGAAAGGTGTTTCACCATCAATATACCCAATGATCTTATATACCTTTTTCATACCCTTTGAACAGACTAGGCCTATCTTTAAAAAAAAAAAAAAAAAAAAAAAATATATAATCAAATAAAATTAAATAAATGCCAGTAAGCGTACATTTCAGCTGACCCTCCCCCCAAAAAGAAACAAATTTTTGTTGTCAGGTGAATGTTTGAACATTAAAAATTACTTCACCGTGAATGTTTTACCAATATATAAATATTATCTCTCCTTCTCTCATTCACCCTATCTGTGCATGTGTGTGCGTGCGTGTTTGGGTGTGTGTGTGTGCTCGCACGCGTGTGCGTATGTGTGTGTAGCTTAACCCCTGCCCCCTATCAGTGTATTTGTAATGGTGTGTGTGTGTGTGCGTGTGTGTGTGTGTGTGTGTGTGTGTGTGCAAGTGTGCGTGTATGTGTATTTACGCGTCTTTATATGTACAGTACATGCGCGCTCGTGTGTGTTTGTGTAGGCTAAACCCTCCTCTCAAACCTTGCCAGTATATTCGTCTTGGTGTGTGTGTGTGTGTGAGTGTGTGTGTATGTGCGTCTGTGTGTGTGTGTGTGTGTGTGTGTGTTTGTGTGTGTTAAACCCCCGGCCCCCTTCACCCTACCAGTATATTTGTGGCCCTGTGTGTGTTTTATCCGTAGAGGCGTTTAATATTCGCGAACGCCGGGGCTCGAATTCCCGGCATAACTCACACGGTTTGGTGTTTTCGGTATTTCCTACGCTTGTTCCACCTCTCTCTACCTCTCTTTACCGCTCTCTCTTTATCTCTCTCTCACGCTCACTCTCTTTCTCTCTCTCTCTCTCTCTCTCCAGTCACTTCTGGAGTTTCACAGAGCTCTGTCCTTGGCCCACTACTGTTTATCAAATATGTCAATGACATCGATATTGGCCTGTTGGGTGTGATCTCAAAGTTTGCAGATGACAAAAAGCTTGGAATGAATGTGAAAGACTCCAAAGGAGTTGAACAACAGGATGGACCTCAACAGGCTGGGTGAATGGTCGGAGACATGACAGATGCCTCTAAACTTGGAAAAGTGCAAGGTGATGCATATCGGCCAAGTAAACCCCAATTCAGGCTATTTACTATTAGGAATGCCCCTGGAAGTGACTGACTTGGAAAAGGATTTGGGCGTTCTGATTAGCAGTAACCTAAAGTTTTCCAAGCAGTGCAAAGAAGTAGAGAAGAAACCTCAGAAATGATTGGGCTATAATAAGAGGCAATATAAGTATCGAAATAAGGAAGTAGTCCTCACACTATACAACGCTCTGATACGGCCTCTCCTGGAGTATGCTGTTCAATTCTGGTCTCCAGCACTCAGGAAAGATATAGAGCGACTGGAAAGAGTACAAGCTAGGGCTACAAAGCTTATTCCATCGCTTAGAAGAATGATCTACGAGGACCGGTTGAGAGCTCTTGATCTCTTCCCGTTGGAGACACCAGACTACGAGGTCAGCTCATTGAAGTTTTTAAAATACTTAATAGGTTTGACAATGTGGGTTATAGCAAAATGTTTAGTCTCAATATGAATACAACATGCAATCATTGTTGGAAATTAGAATTGGAAAGGTTGGGCACTAGTATTTGTGGGAATATTTTCACATATAAGATCTGTTCTACCTGGAACAGACTTCCCTCCGAAGTTGTAAATAGTTCTTCAGTAGAGCAGATTAAGAAGAGATTAGATAGTATTTTGCACACTCTGTAAACAGTGTAGTGCACTAAACAGTCTCTCTCCTTCCACTTCGATTATCTCCTCGGAATGGATCGCAAGGTCGCTGAAATAATAACTATTCCTTGTAACTCCTTGTAACTTCCATTCTCACTCTCTTTCTCAGCTCACTGATATTTTTTTAAATGGAGTGGAAGTGGAGTGGTTGCATTGAGGCAGTTGGATAAAATTCAAAATAAAGCTATTAGATTAATCAATAACCCTGCAATCACACAGGACCTTCCTACATTATCCATACGAAGAAACGTTGCATCCCTTGCATTATTCTACAGATATTTTCACAGCAATTGTTCCGAGGAACTTGCTTCAATTGTGCCGCCTCTCCACATCTTTCCCCGTAGAACTAGGGCAGCTGAGAGCGCCCATGAATTTACACTTTCTCATCCACAATGCAGAACTTCTGCTTATCAAAATTCATTTATCCCTAGAACTACTACTCTTTGGAATTCACTTCCCTCGAGTTGCTTTCCACAAACTTACAATCTACAAAAGTTTAAATCCAGTTGTTACAAACATTTTATGAATGGAGGATGCCTTTAGGCACAAGGACCTTTTTGTTTTATCTGTGTTTTTCCTTCCTCCGTTCATTGTCTCTTAAAACAAAAAAAAAAAAAAAAAATCAATGGGTTTGACAACGTGGATTATAGCAAAATGTTGAGCCTCAATACGAATATAACACGCAACCATGGCTAGAAATTAGAATTGAAAAGGTTCAGCACTAGTATTAGTGGACACTTTTTCACATATAAGATGTATTCTACCTGGAACAAACTGCCCTCAGAAGTTGTAAACAGTTCTTCAGTAAAGCAGTTCAAGAAGAGAGTAGATAGTATGTTGCACACTCTGTAATGAGTGTAGTGCACTAAACAGTCTCTCTCCTTCCACTTCCAGTATATCCCCAGAATGGACCGCAAGGTTTCTGAGATACTAACTATGCATTGTAACTCCTTGTAAATATATATCTCTCACACTTTAAATATAAGGTTAGACTCATACCATAGAGAAGTTGGTCTGGAGTAGGTAATGATTACTGATAAGAGAGCCTGGCAGAAATTAGCATAGTGTATTATTATATTGTTGAAATGAGCAGAAGGGGAAAATAATAAAAAGTTGAAGGTATGCATGACATATCCTTACCATTTCAAACTATTCTGTATATTCCTTGGGTAATTTCTAAGCCCTGCAAGGTTATTCATTTCTAAGTGTTTTCATGTTCGGAAAATTGCTGGAAAGAATTGAGGGTGGGAAGAGAGCCTTCATCATGAACTATACTATGCTTTCTATTATTTTTAGACAAATCTGGTATTGGTGAGCTCTTCTAACGGGGAAAAACTTAGAAGTCTATATATAAATGGAATTAAAACACAAGGCGAGTTGTACAATAGGAACAGAACAAAACTTTTATTGATACGCAGAGTATGTGGTTTCACACAAAATGCAATAGGATATCAAATCGTACCTAAGATACACAATAGAAAATACAATCACAGGTTACTTCAGTTAGTGCTTAAACGCTGATGTGCTGGAATATGTAACTAGTGATACGCTACCATCAGGCATAAATGTATTTATGGAATTATATCTTTACATAGGTTCTTAGACTGAATCCAACTTAATTTATATATATAGTGATGTTAATACGATGGAATCATACAAATGGAAATGGTGAATATGAATACTTGATTTTCTAGCTTCAAGAATTGATTTATAGAATAGTTAGCCTGCCCGCATCTATATGCGTGCATGCTTTCTCTAGTCGCTCAAAATTATATAGTTATGATTATCATATTTGCGAGGAACAATAATTATTTATCTATTTTGAAGTCACTAAGTATAAAGTGAATGCATCAGGTGTTGTATGTCAGAGTGAGATTCCTGCCAGCCATCCAGCTGGCTCAGTTGATAGCGTGCCTGATTCCCATCTAGCAGGTCTCGCGTTCAATCCCTGCTCAGGTTAAAAAGTTTTTCTGGGATATAGCCGGCGGTTACCATCTCCCCATAAGCAAGGGGGATGGGTAATGGTCTCTGGTAGACTAAAGAAAACCAAGTGCTTGTGAATCCTCGAAGGATTATTATTATTATCATTATTATTAAATATCTTATATTTACATTGATAAAAGAATGTCCATTCGTAAACATAGAGTATTCAATAGGGGATAGCAAAGACAGTACGTGTGTCGTGTATTCCTGAAGGGAGAAATACTTGAAGGCAAGAAAGGGACTCTAAAAGTTAGAGACGCACTACTTGATATTTATATTAGTGACTTTCCTGGTGTCAAGGGGGACTTAAGGATTTTCGCTTCATGATGGTGATGGGGCTCTAGGTCTTCATTTATCATCAGGTTTCGTTCTGCCAGGCCTCGAATTATGGACTGGGAAGTCTTCAGTTTCCTCTCTCCTCGCTGGTGTCAGGTCTCAAACCACAGGCTGTGCCAGGTATCAAACCACAGGCTAAAGAGGGTGCAGAGGTGAGTTTGATGTGGTGAGATGACCCGCTGTGTGAGCTTCGTGCCTCACGGGTACCACAGGTAAAACATTTGTCAGTGTCACACACAACTTATTGTCATTACACTTGGCAGGGTCAGTCTTAGACCTGATAGAGCTAGTATCATACTAACAGGGTTACTATCAAGCTTAGCAGGGCTAGTATCAAACTTAGCAAGGCTAATGTCAAACTTAGCAGGACTAGTATCACACCTAGCAGGGGTGTCAGTCATGGACCTGACATTGCTAGTATCAAACTTAGCAACGCTAGTATCACACCTAGCAGTGATCATAATTATATTGCAATGGAAAGTTTTGATGCTGGTTGCTTGTTTGATGCACATAGTGTCTCGTCCTTCTGCGTTGTTCAGTTGGTAGGTGTTGAGAACTATAATGGTTCACTCTGACTCTGTGGTGGTTTTGGTGGTTGTCGAAGGCATAATGTTTTGGTGGTGGTTGGCGCAGTAGCTGTACTGCAAGTGAAAGGCGCTCTGGGCCTCTCTCATGGCGGATTATGTGTCCTTCTGGTCTGGTAGTTGGCTTGGTGGTAATAGAAGCTAATATAATTGTTGACTTAATACTTTCTTTCCACTTTCCCTTACTCTTAGGGTTGCTATCTCCTCTAGGATTAAGTCCTGGCCACCTCGCAGGGATCGTAAAATCTGTAAATTAATCAAATTATCTCTCTCCCTCTCTCTCAATAACATACACTGATTATCACTCTCACTCTCCCCCCCACCCCCCCTCAGAAACACACACTTATTCTCACTCTCTACCTGTTTTTTCTCTCTCACCGATTCTCACTCTTCTTCACACACACTCAGGCACACACTTAATCTCACTCTCACGCTCTCTCTCTTTGCTTTCTTACTCCCTTTCCTTTGTTTCTCTCTCCACCTCTCTTTCTCTTTCTTTACCTGTCTTCACCCCGCCACCCTACTGTCTCTCTCTCTCTCTCATTTGCTTATGAATTACACTTGCTTCTTTATATCTTTTTTTCTTTTTATTTATAGGTGCCTTTTATCTGTTTCTCTTCTTGCGAATTTCTCTTTTGTATAAATTGTGTTTCTCTTCATCATTTGCTTCTCTTCATGATCTGTTTACCTTCTTCACCAGTTTCTCTTCATCATCTGTTTACCTTCTTCACCAGTTTCTCTTCATCATCTGTTTACCTTCTTCACCAGTTTCTCTTCATCATCTGTTTATCTTCTTCATCTGTTTCTCTTCATCATCTGTTTCTCTTCATCATCTGTTTCTCTTCATCATCTGTTTCTCTTCTTCATCTGTTTCTCTTCATCATCTGTTTATCTTCATCATCTGTTTCTCTTCATCATCTGTTTCTCTTCATCATCTGTTTCTCTTCATCATCTGTTTCTCTTCATCATCTGTTTCTCTTCATCATCTGTTTATCTTCATCATCTGTTTATCTTCATCATCTGTTTCTCTTCATCATCTGTTTATCTTCATCATCTGTTTATCTTCTTCATCTGTTTCTCTTCTTCATCTGTTTCTCTTCATCATCTGTTTATCTTCATCATCTGTTTATCTTCATCATCTGTTTCTCTTCATCATCTGTTTCTCTTCATCATTTTTTTCTCTTCATCATCTGTTTCTCTTCATCATCTGTTTCTCTTTACCATCTGTGTCTCTTAATCATACGTTTCAGTTCATCTCCTACTCTCTAACCTTTCCTCTGTTTCTCTTCATCATCTGTTTCTCTTTACCACCTGTCTCTTAATCATACGTTTCAGTTCATCTCCTGCTCTCTAACCTTTCCTCTGTTTCTCTTCTATGTATATTTATCTTCTTCTATTTATCTCTATGTATTTCTCCCCCTCACCCATTTCTCTTCTTCTTTCGTTTCTCTTTTTCTTTCATTTCTCTTCTTCTGTTTCTCTTCGCCACTTTCTCTTCTGAACGACTCTTTCTCTCTCTCTCTCTCTCTCTCTCTCTCTCTCTCTCTCTCTCTCTCTAACATCTCTCTTTTTTCTCTCTTGCTCTCCACTCCCCTTTCTCGCTTCAAACTCGTATTAGGAACTTTTTCATGTATGCTATGTTGTGTGCATGCGGGTCTATGTATGTATGTATGTGTGTGCGTGGATGAGCGAGAGAAAGAGATAGAGAGAGAGAGAGAGAGAGGTGTGTGTCTGTGTGTGTGGGGGGGGGGGGGGGGGGTGTGCGATAAATCAATGACCTCAACAGCTTTAATGAATATATTTTCTAGTGGACAATCAAATTAGGAAACACACTCAATGTAATCTGTATCCCAAATAATTCCCATAAAATTGCCTTATAAATGAGGCCCTAGTCCACTATGATGCAGGTTTATTATAGCCCATACACTACAATCAATTAGTGAGGGCTCTTGGCTGTGTGGTGGAGTGGTCTTGCCACTGGACTGGTAATCCAATGGACCCGGGTTCAAGTCCCGATACGTCATATAGGAAGATATTATTGGGATGGAGTTTGTGTTGTACCTACAGTCTAGATACCAAAACACCTGTATGCCCTGGATTAACAAAACACCTGTATGCCCTGGATTAACACCTGTATGCCCTGGATTAACACCTGTATGCCCTGGATTAACACCTGTATGCCCTGGATTAACAAAGGCAAAAGGGCTTGCCGGACTAATTTCGTGAAAAGTAGTATCAGTGCATTACCACAAAGCCCACCGAAATGCCAAATAAGTACCCTCATTGTTCCCTGATTAAATAGCACTGTATTAATATTCCCATATTCAAAATATGCAACAGGGGGACAATGCCTAGTGAGTTCATTGCTCAATAGGTGGCGTTCTGAGAGTGAGGGTCTGAGTCTAGGAGATGAGACAGTGAAGCACTGGAGCGAGGCAGCTTCAGAGATGGGGATGCTTCGAGCCATGAGTGAGCAACTAAGCCCAACGCATCCTGCGAAGGCAAGATGGCAGGGGCTAGTTGCAGCTAAAAGTGCTTCACATGTCTCACCCCCTAGACTGGAACGACACCTCACGGGCTTCACCGTCCATAACGGTTGAATGTACAGGCTCTCAGCCTATGCCCGAGAATGAGTAGTTGGAATATAGAAGAAAAACACTATTTGGCTGGAGGGGGATCATTTGGATCTCCCTTGTTTCGCTTCATTACAGTAGTTGGGAAATATTACATCTTACTCTATTAGTTTGGCAATAGTAAGACACTTCACCTTATTGAGGTGTCAACATTTTCCTCTTAAGGCCTGTAAAGTCGAGTGCGAGGGAGCGAGAGTGCGGCAGTCCACCCGTCCTCCTCCCAGGCAGCTGCCCGGTACACTGAAGGGTCTGAGTCAGAGTCTCGCTAGATATACAATGCTGCCAAAGGTAAAAATACCGCGACATTAGCTAGAATTGCTAATTTTAGCGAATGTCTATGGTAGCGCTGCGGCTGAACCCCGCGAGCTACGAAGCGCGTTCTAGCTTCATTTTGAAGCTATTTTCTTCTACATTTCTACATTTCATTTCATGAAGCCACTTGCGTAATCAATCAGGAGTGCCTGAATGAGCGCTAATATGGCGGAAATAGGCGGAAACATGCCCGCACCGTAAGTGTTAACCCGTACTCTACCGTAGAATACAGTAATAAAAGTCCCCTGCAGTCCCAAGCACTGTGGCCAAAAGGGCAAGAGAGAACAACTTTCCCCCTCAAGAGATGAAGTAACACTGGCCCTCCCACCCTTCAGTGGGTCTTATATAAGCTGAGAAGTGTTGCCATATCGAGAGCAGTGCTCAATCGGTCATGGTACCAGGTACAGGCTTGTACAGGCAGTTACAAAGTAAGTAAATTACTGACGGCGATTCGCCGTCTCTGGGACTGGGGAGTGACTTATCTACTGATGCGAATTGTAGTAACCTTTGACTGATACACTTTTTTATCTAAAAAGAGTAGGCTACTGCTTTACTAGGCTACAGCGACACCAGGTCCATCTGTTGACACAGTATAATTATTAACCCCTTGTGTGCAGTCACACTTTATTTTTATATAATCTCTACTTGGTGAATTGTATATTTAGTTACATATTCTGTTATATATATATTTGTTTAAGGTTAGGTTATTTTTGTTTTTGGTTAGTCTAGGCTACCATCCCTGGTGGCCTATTTTTGTGTACTTCAATTTTTAAATTTTCAGTTAGGCTATCACCGCTGGTGGCCTATTTCTGCGTACCAGTATTTAATAATTTTTGTTTTCGGTTATTTTTGTTTTCGGTTAGTCTAGGCTATTATCCCTGGTGGCCTATTTCTGCGTACTTAAATTTTTAAATTTTCAGTTAGGCTATCATCGCTGGTGGCCTATTTCTGCGTACCGGTATTTCATAAAATTTTGTTTTTGGTTATTTTTGTTTTCAGTTAGGATAGGCTATCACCCCTGGTGGCCTATTTCTGTTTAAATAAAAATAAAAAAAAATTCGGTTCGGTTATCACTGCGTATTTAAAATTCATTTTGTTTTGTTTTAATTTGCGGTTAGGCTATCACCGCTGATAACCTATTTGTGCGTATTTCAAATTTTTTGTTTTCGGTTAGGCCTATTTATTTAAGTGAAGTGACCTGAAGTGAGTTAAGTGTTTTTAAAGTGAGATAAGTGTTTTTTAAAGTGGGTTTAGTGTTTTTAAAGTGAGTTAAGTGTTTTTAAGTGAGTGAAGTGATCTGAAGAAAGTGATCATCACCATGCCTCGTGCCTGTACCAACTGCGCCGGTAGGTTTGGTGCTTCCATGTTTGCTCCTGCCGATCCACAAGTCTGCCGACTCTGCCAGCAACGAGAGGATTTGACAGCAAAATTGGATGAAGCCCATAACAAGATCAACGCCGTCACCAGGAAGCTGGAATCACTCCAAGAATTTGTAACACTCAACGTTGGAGTATCACTAACTCCAATTGTTTCAACTCCAGCATCCACCACCGTCCCAACGTCATCTGCCAACAATCCAACACCTGCAGTAGCCACTGCACCAGATGCTTCTGATGAACCTGAGCCGATATCAAACCAGGACAGCCGCCCTGTTCACCTTAGTCTCTCCCCCACTCCTCGTGCAAGAAGCCTGCTAGCACAAACAGTACCAACCCCTCGCCCCCGTTCTAACCACTCCTCTCCCCGACCTGTACGCAGAGTCTCGCCACCACAGATTTCCGGATTTACACCAGTGAGGAACGGTGCACGACCAACGCAGAAAAGGTCTCATCTACCAGTCACAATGTCAAACAGATTTGAGATCTTGGTAGAGATGGAAGACGAACCAGAAGAGACCAGGCTCGTCGGGGATTCCATCCTACGAGGACAGGTCGAAGAGTTCTGCGACAGAGTCCCAAATCGACGAAAAAGATTTTGCATCCCAGGAGCTGGACTGGACGACATTGTGGAATCCTTCGAAGATACCACAAAGGATGCAAACGAAAATACCCTTTTTGTCATCCATGCTGGTTCAAATGACATCATGCGCACCAGATCCGAAGAGTTGATGGAGAAATATCGCAAGATGATCCAGCACTACAAAAACAAGTCAAGGAATATCATCATCTCAGGCATTCTCCCCAAGATCAACGCACCTGACAAATTCTACGAAAAGGCCTTCAGCACAAATAGCCGACTAAAATATTTGTGTCTGAAGGAAGAAGTTGAATTCATCAACCTCTGGGATAATTTCTATAACCAGCCTACTCTGTTCCGCAAGGATGGCACTCATCTAAACCCTGTGGGTTCAGCACGCATGGGTCGTCTCCTACACGAAGCAGTCCACAGCCATGGATCAAAAAACTCCATCCGAGAAGAAGCAGCAGTGACATAAATCATCCAACGCCAAGCAAAGAACAGAGGCAACCGAGGACCACCAGCGATAAGGACCGAAGACAGCGAGGACCGAGGACAGCCATGAACATACATGTAGATCCGACAAGAACCAACAATATTATTAAAGAGTGTTCCGTGAGTTCTAAAATAACAAATTTAAAGGTTTTCTATGCAAACGCTCGTAGCATACGCAATAAATTTTCAGATTTAGAGGAGCTAGTGTTTACAGAAAATTATGATGTGATTGGCATAACAGAATCTTGGCTCAATATAGAAGATAGATACTTTTTAGCAGAGTAATCACTTACCGGTTATGGAATGTTTGAGAAAAGCCGAATAAATCGAAATGGAGGTGGCGTTTTACTTTATACCCTCTTGTCAAAACCTCAAATTGTGAACGTCGACACATCTTTTGTGCTAATAAAGAATAATAAAGGTACAAAAATAATACTTGCGTTAATATACAGACCTCCAGCTCAATCAGTGCAAACTGACCGAGAAATTTACGAACAAATTGCAGATGTAAGTAACTCACAAGATACCGTAATTTTTGGCGACTTTAATTTACCTGTGACCAAGTGGGGCGATACTCTTACTTCACACTCCAGACATGACTTGTATACGAACATGCAAGAGAGTTCGCTTTATCAATTTGTTCGAACACCGACCCGTGGTAATAACGTTCTTGACATTGTACTTGCAATAAAAGAAGAATTAATAGAGAATTTGAATGTTGGTGATATATTCATTAACAGCGACCATCGTACGATAACTTTCACTTTAAACTTTACTAGTAACGAACCAAATAGTAGCATCGAAAAAGTCCCTAACTTCAAGAAAGCAAACTTTCATAAACTTAGAGCTATGTTTAAAGAAACTGACTGGAGCTTTTTAATTAACAATAACGACATAAATACATCTTGGAAGTTATTCGAAACCACTTACCTAAAAGCAGTGCAAGACTGCATACCATCGAAAATACGGCGTCCAGGCCATAATAATAAGCCCAAATGGTGGAATAAAGATATTTCAAACTGCCAGCTTGCTAAAAAAATGTGCTAATGATAGATTAAAGTCCTCACAAAATGACGAAGAACGGGTGAAATTTGTAGAGCTACGACGCAAAGCCAAAAAGTTAATTAAGCAAAGTAAAAAGACCTTAGAGTTACATATTGCGAATCAAAGTAAAACAAACCCGAAAGAATTCTATAGTTATATCAAAAAGAAAAAAGTAGTTACTTCAACTGTTGGACCGTTAGTCGATGAAAATGGAGAATACACCAAAGACGAAGTACAAATGAGTAATGCCCTCAATACCTTCTTTGCATCAGTTTTTACAACAGAAGACCTCAGTGATATCCCTACACCATCGCCGATTCAGATTGATAATTCAGATGTTCTAAGCAATATCACCGTTACAGAGAGAGAAGTGTTGAATTGTTTAGATAAACTCAAGGTAAATAAAACGCCTGGACCTGATACAATCTCGCCTAGAGTTCTAAAGGAAGCTAAGGATGAGCTCTCCAAACCACTGACATTACTATTCAATAAATCCTTGCAGTCTGGAACTATGCCTGATCAGTGGAAGATAGCCAACGTAACACCGATATTAAAAAAAGGCAGCAAATCCCTACCCAGTAACTATCGTCCAATTAGCTTAACCTCATTTGTATGTAAAATGCTAGAAACGGTCATAAGAGACAGACTCGTAAATCACTTAGAGGAAAATAACATACTTAAAGATACTCAACACGGCTTTCGTAAAAAACGTTCCTGTTTAACAAACCTCTTAGACTTCTTCCACGATATCCTCAACCTCTACATGAGAGTAAAGCTGTAGATATTATATACCTTGATTTTCAAAAGGCCTTTGACAAAGTTCCCCACAAACGTCTACTGCTAAAACTAAAAGCGCATGGAATACAAGACGGTGTGAGGAAATGGATAGAAAATTGGCTCAGCGACAGAAAGCAAAGAGTAGTCATAAACGGTAAGGCATCTAAATGGAACAATGTAAATAGCGGGGTACCCCAGGGATCGGTACTAGGACCAATTCTCTTTCTAATTTACATCAATGACATAGATGAGGGTCTCACCTGTACAATCTCAAAATTTGCTGACGATACAAAAATTGCAAATAGAGTACTCTCAAAAGAACAAGTTGACGATATGCAACACAATCTAGATAAATTGTCACATTGGGCCCAAATTTGGCAAATGAGTTTCAATGCGGATAAATGTAAAGTACTACATATCGGATACCTGAATGAGAAAGCAAACTATTCGATGAATGGCACTCAGCTTAAGAATGTAAACAGAGAAACAGATCTGGGAGTAACAATATCGAGTAACCTAAAACCGAGTCAACAATGTTCAGAAGGTGTTAAGAAGGCAAACAAAATAATTGGCTTTATAGGCAGGTCATTTGAGCATAAATCCAAAGACGTTTTCCTAACCCTTTACAATTCCTTAGTCCGCCCTCTTCTGGAATACTGCGTTCAATGCTGGTGCCCTTATTACCAAAAAGACATAAACAAGCTAGAAGGAGTTCAACGTAGAGTTACCAAAATGATACCTAGCCTAAAGAACAAACCATACGAAGAGCGAGCGTCTTAGAGAATTAAATCTATTTCCTTTAACCCAGCGCAGATTAAGAGGTGACTTAATTCAAGTGTTCAAAATCATCAAAGGCATCGACAATATGAACTGTAGTAAGTACTTCACTATCGACCAATCTAATTACACGCGGGGAAACGGTTGCAAAATTATTGGTAAATCTTTTAACTCACACGAATCTAAGAATTTCTTCTTCAATCGAGTTGTCAACTTGTGGAATGGGCTTCCCCGAGACGTTATAGACTGCAGCACCGTTGATTCATTTAAACTCCGCCTAGACAAATATGTTGCATCAAACCCGCGACTGACTGCGTTTGTAAATGAATAACTTTATTTTATCCTCCCCTCAGTTACTAACCCATATGTCCCCTACTAACTTCCTAGTCCTGCCACGGACATTAGTTCCAGGGCAGTAGTTCCCTTTCCAATGTTCCCTTACCCACTCTAAACCACTGTTTGGACACTTGATCCTCAGTGTTTTGGAGGATAAGCAGCCTAGAAGGGTCACTAGAACTATTGTTGCTTGATTTTCTTTGTACTCCTTTGTACTCTCTCTCTCTCTCTCTTTTTATATATATATATATATATATATATATATATATATATATAATATATATATATACTGTATATATATATATATATATATATATACTGTATATACAGTATATATATATATATACATAAGAACATAAGAACATAAGAAAATGGGAGTCTGCAGAAAGCCGATTGGCCTAAGCAAGGCAGATCCCTGTCCCACACAACCCCAGTTCAATTACAAAGCCCAATTATAGGCTCAACACTCTAATACCCTGAGGATCATCTTACCAAAACGGTTAGAGATTAACGCAGGATTATGGGGGTATGCAGAGTGCTGATTGGCCCAACCCGGCTGATCCCCCTTCACACCCAAACCTTCTCGTCCAATTTTATCTTAAAGCTCCCTACCGTTTTAGACCCCACTATAGCACTTGGTAGTCTATTCCACCCATCTACAACTCTGTTACCAAACCAATATTTGCCTATATCTTTTCTGAAACGAAATTTATCTAATTTGAAACCATTGGTACGAGTTCTTTCGCTATCACTGAGCTTTAGTACATTTGTCATGTCCCCTTTGTTAATCCCACTAACCCACTTGAACACCTCTATCATATCCCCTCTAACTCTGCGTCTCTCTAACGAATGTAAACCTAATTTCTTCAACCTTTCTTCATACGAAAGATTTCTAATATTATGGATCATTTTTGTCATTCTACGCTGTACTCTCTCCAATGAATCTATGTCCATTCTGTAATAAGGACACCAAAATTGGACAGCATAATCCATATGGGGTCTCACTAATGACAAGTAAAGTTTTAAGATAACATCAGCAGTTCTGTTACTCACACTCCTAGAGATGAACCCGAGAATCCTGTTTGCCTTATTACGAACGCTTATACACTGTTTTCTAGGCTTCAAATCATTGCTAACAAACACACCTAGATCTTTCTCACAGTCTGAGTTTTCTAATTCTAAATTAGCTAGTTTATATTTAACATTTGTATGCATCTTCCCTATCTTTAATACCTTGCATTTGTCAATGTTAAACTTCATCTGCCAATTTACTGACCATTCATGTAAGGTATCTAGATCCCTTTGGAGGCACTCTATATCGCTATCTGAATCAATTGATCTCCCCATTTTAGTATCGCCTGCGAATTTACTTATCCTACTAGTTATACCTAAATCTAGGTCATTTATGTATATAAGAAACAACAGGGGACCTAATACCGATCCCTGGATGACACCACTTTTGACTGCTCCCCACTCTGACTTGGTACCATTTATGCTGACTCTCTGTTTCCTACCAATTAGCCATGACCTAATCCATCCATATATATATATATATATATATATATATATATATATATATATATATATATACTGTATATATATGCAGTATGGGAATTGTATATAATTAACTGCATGTCTGTGTACCTACCCCTCTTGATCTAATGATTTAGTTTTCTGAATATTTTACCCTACTTAATTATATCTGCCTATTTTGACCACACAGTCTTTGTTTTTTATAGTATGCACACTCTGTATTCATCTATTAATGAACCAACTCTACAACTCTTTAAGGGGAGGTGTGGTGGAGTGGTCTTGCCACTGGCCTGGTAATCCAAAGGTCCCGGGTTCAAATCCCGATGTATCAATTGGAAGATATTATTGGGATGGAATTTGTGCTGTACCTGGTATCAGTGCATTACCACAAGCCCACCGAAACGTCAATAAAATACCCTCATTGTTCCCTGATTAAATAGCACTGTATGAATATTCCCATATTCAAAATATGCTATAGGGGTGCAATGCCTGGTGAGTTATCTGCTCAACAGGTGGCGTTGTGTGTGTGTAAGTGTGAGAGTCCGAGTGTATGGGTTGAGACAGTGAAGCACGGGAACGAGGCGGCTTCAGAGATGGGGTCGTTTCGGGCCATGAGTGAGCACCGTGCCTCATGTGAAGGCAAGATGGCAGGTGCTCGTTGTACTCTACGTGCTTCACATGTCTCACTCCCTAGACTGGAACAAGACCTCACGGGCTTCACTGTTCATTGTAAAGCGGTGAATGTTAAGGCTCTCAGCCTATGCCCAAGAGGAAGTAAGTTGGAATATAGAAAAAAAAAAAAAAAAAAAAAAAAAATGCAACAATTATATACATGACATCTATCTAACTAGCATTCTTCCTGCCTATTCAAAAATATACTTAACCTCCTTTAGGATTATGACGTATTTTGACAGTGTGTTTTGGTTATCATTAGGCGATTTTATATAATTTAAGAAGGATCTGTGGGAGTTAAAAGGGTAAATTCTGTTTCAATTAACCCTCTGACTGCCATTTACCTTTGCTAATCTGAATAAAATCGTCTAATAATTGCCAGATTAAATTATCAAACCGCGCCATAATCCTTAAGGGGTTGAATAGTGGAATAGTGTAATACTGGAAGCTGCACAATCGGAAAAACTGAATGACATCAACTTTTGTTATTAAGCAAATACGTTAATTACACAGGGTGTAAACGCTATTAACCCCTTCAACACGATGACCCCTAGTTTAACTTTAATTATGGCTAACATTAGACGACTGTATATGAAAAACAAAATTATATTGAATATTTATCCGAGCGTTTGTTGGATATTCTGGCTTTATTAACCCCTTCTGCAGGATAACGGCTATATTACCTTTTATTTTGGCTAACTTTAGACAACTTTATGCAATTTACGAAGGAATATGTTACTCAGATGGTATATTGGGATAGTGTTTACCTCTTTTAGTCCTAGATATAGATTATAAGCTTAAACAAATCATGTATTGGTAACCCCTTTCTTTCGCTGCCTCTGTACATGGGAATAACATGTCTACCAGTAATGTTTAAGGCCGGATCACCTCCTTGGGGCCAAATGGCCTGTGTGGTCTGTGTATATATGTAACTCTACGTAACTATTTCTTACCAGCGGCTACGATCTGGAAGACACAGGGTCGGATCTGCCTGCCGATGTCGTTCTTGGCCCAACACAACAGTGTACCGTAGTCCAGCTCTGTCACCGGGGTATAGTTCACCACAGACTCCGTGCCCTTCATCACGTACCTGGGGGAGATACGGTACGGTAACGTAAGTTATGGTGTACGAAGGTAAAGGTATGGCATGGTAAGGTATGGTAAAGTGTGTTATGGTAAAGGTCTATCTATCTAACAATTGCCGGACGCCTTACTCCCCTTACGAGGGTGGCCATACACAGAATGCCCCCAAGCAGACCTATCCCCTGTGAGAGGGACAACCCGAGCCAGTTTAGTGAAGGACTTACAGGATTGACCACTCAATTGAAAACTTGCGAGTTTCAAGCTGTAAGGAAGTTGGAGCAGTAAATATCGGCATAAAATAGAAAAGCCAATATAATGTAGGTTTATAATGGATAGGATTTGGTTTCATATATTTATATATGTACTACAACCGCATTTCAGCTGGTAATTCTGCTAACTGTTGATGTCTACAGCTCCAACTTCCTTATAGAATGAAACTTGCAAGGGGTCAATTTAGGATCCGTCCGACTCCGAGGCCCTCTGTGTATCTTGTTAGCACTATTTGTCTACAGTGGTGTTCGGCTAATCCATCCACTAACCTGTCTTACCCTTAGGTAAGCAGTACGGATTTGTATCAGGTTTATTCCCCTAGACAGGTTGCCAACCAAGGCTGACGAGTCCCATCCACCCGGATTTGTATAAGGTTGTCTCCCCTAGATGAGTTGCCGACCAAGGCTAACGAGTCCCATCCATCCGAGTTAAAGGTAAAGGTACGGCATGGTAAGGTATGGTGTGGTATGGTAAGGTACGGTAAGGTATGGTATGGTAAGGTATGGTATGGTAAGGTATGGTATGGTACCGGTAAGGTATGGTGTGGTATGGTAAGGTATGGTATGGTAAGGTATGGTGAGGTGTGGTATGGTAAGGTATGGTGAGGTGTGGTATGGTAAGGTATGGAGGGAGGTATGGTATGGTGAAGTATGGTAAGGTATGGTGAGGTGTGGTATGGTATGGTAAGGTATGGTGAGGTGTGGTATGGTAAGGTATGGTATGGTGTGGTATGGTATGGTAAGTTATGGTGAGGTGTGGTATGGTATGGTAAGGTAAGGTATAGTGAGGTGTGGTATGGTAAGGTATGGTGAGGTGTGGTATGGTAAGGTATGGTATGGTGAGGTGTGGTATGGTAAGGTATGGTGAGGTGTGGTATGGTAAGGTATGGTATGGTAAGGTATGGTGAGGTGTGGTATGGTAAGGTAAGGTATAGTGAGGTGTGGTATGGTAAGGTATGGTGAGGTGTGGTATGGTATGGTAAGGTATAGTGAGGTGTGGTATGGTATGGTAAGGTATGGTGAGGTGTGGTATTGTATGGTGAGGTGTGGTATGGTGAGGTGTGGTATGGTAAGGTAAGGTATGGTGAGGTGTGGTATGGTAAGGTATGGTGAGGTGTGGTATGGTAAGGTATGGTATGGTAATGTATGGTGAGGTGTGGTATGGTAAGGTATGGTGAGGTGTGGTATGGTAAGGTATGGTATGGTATGGTAAGGTATGGTGAGGTGTGGTATGGTAAGGTAAGGTATAGTGAGGTGTGGTATGGTAAGGTATGGTGAGGTGTGGTATGGTATGGTAAGGTATAGTGAGGTGTGGTATGGTATGGTAAGGTATGGTGAGGTGTGGTATTGTATGGTAAGGTATGGTGAGGTGTGGTATGGTGAGGTGTGGTATGGTAAGGTATGGTAATGTATGGTGAGGTGTGGTATGATAAGGTATGTTGGTATGGTAAGGTATGGTAATGTATGGTGAGTTGTGGTATGATAAGGTATGGTGAGGTGTGGTATGGTAAGGTATGGTATGGCAAGGTATGGTGAGGTGTAGTATGGTAAGGTATGGTATGGTGAGGTGTGGTATGGTATGGTAAGGTATGGTGAGGTGTAGTATGGTAATTAGGTATGGTGAGGTGTGGTATGGTAAGGTAAGGTATGGTGAGGTGTGGTATGGTATGGTAAGGCATGGTGAGGTGTAGTATGGTTGTTGTTGTTGTTGTTGTTGTTGTTGTTGTTCCCCAAGCTGCCTGGCCGAACAGCCCCAAGGCCCCGAGCAATTCCAAGGCCATAACCGAGTGCCCCCACAGAACCCTCCCCGCCGACCACAATAAAGCCTGGGTGACCGAAGCCACTCCATGGCGGGGGGCTGAGGAGGGTGCGGAAACGCCCGGGAAACCAAAGCCACACCCAGGGCCCTGTGCCCCTTAGCAATTATGAAGAGAAAGTTGAGGGGCAAGGGAAAAATGTGACGCTTTGGTTTCCAATCTTGGTAGATTGGGAGGTCAATCCACGGAAGAGACGCCGTCACTTGAGATCTAGAAAATATATAAGTTAAAGTAAAAGTCAGAGTAAGCTATGGGTATGGCAGAGATTGCTCAGCTCTCACTCTGATACACCAGCCCATCACCACATGACTAGAACCCAATCCTCTCAGCATCAGCTAGGAAAGGCCCTAGAAAGCCGCCTTTGGCGGGGGGATAGCTCCCCTATTTCAACCCCTTTCAGGGTTGGGCACCCGCCCGGTGTAGTATGGTAATTAGGTGTAGTATGGTAATTAGGTATGGTGAGGTGTGGTATGGTAAGGTATGGTATGGTGTGGTATGGTATGGTAAGGTATGGTGAGGTGTGGTATGGTAAGGGGAGGTGTGGTGGAGTGGTCATGCCACTGGATTGGTAATCCAATGGACCCGGGTTCAAATCCCGATAAGGTATGGTGAGGTGTGGTATGGTATGGTATGGTATGGTAAAGTATGGTGAGGTATGGTATGGTATGGTAAGGTATGGTGAGGTGTGGTATGGTAAGGTATGGTGAGGTGTGGTATGGTATGGAAAGGTATGGTGAGGTGTGGTATGGTAAGGTATGGAGAGGTGTGGTATGGTGTGGTATTGTATGGTAAGGTATGGTGAGGTGTGGTATGGTAAGGTATGGTGAGGTGTGGTATGGTAAGGTATGGTATGGTGAGGTATGGTGAGGTGTGGTATGGTGAGATATGGTATGGTAAGGTATGGTGAGGTTTGGTATGGACAGATATGGTAAGGTATGGTGAGGTGTGGTATGGTAAGTTATGGTGAGGTATGGTATGGTGAGGTGTGGTATGGTGAGGTATGGTATGGTATGGTATGGTGAGGTGTGGTATGGTAAGGTATGGTATGGTATGGTGAGGTGTGGTGTGGTGAGGTATGGTATGGTATGGTGAGGTGTGGTATGGTAAGGTATGGCATGGTATGGTGAGGTGTGGTATGGTAAGGTATGGTATGGTATGGTGAGGTGTGGTATGGTAAGGTATGGTGAGGTGTGGTATGGTAAGGTATGGTATGGTAAGGTATGGTGAGGTGTGGTATGGTAAGGTATGGTGAGGTGTGGTATGGTGAAGTATGGTATGGTGAGGTGTGGTATGGTAAGGTATGGTGAGGTGTGGTATGGTAAGGTATGGTATGGTAAGGTATGGTGAGGTGTGGTATGGTAAGGTATGGTATGGTAAGGTATGGTGAGGTGGGGTATGGTAAGGTATGGTATGGTGAGGTGTGGTATGGTAAGGTATGGTGAGGTGTGGTATGGTAAGGTATGGTATGGTAAGGTATGGTGAGGTATGGTATGGTAAGGTATGGTGAGGTGTGGTATGGTAAGGTATGGTATGGGGTAAGGTATGGTATGGTAAGGTAAGGTGAGGTGTGGTATGGTAAAGTATGGTACGGTAAGGTATGGTGAGGTGTGGTATGGTAAGGTATGGTGAGGTGTGGTATGGTAAAGTATGGTAAGGTTTGGTGAGGTATGGTATGGTGAGGTGTGGTATGGTAAGGTATGGTAAGGTATGGTGAGGTGTGGTATGGTAAGGTATGGTGAGGTGTGGTATGGTAAAGTATGGTGTGGTATTGTATGGTTAGGTATGGTGAGGTGTGGTGTGGTTAGGTATGGTGAGGTGTGGTATGGTGAGGTGTGGTATGGTAAGGTATGGTAAGGTATGGTGAGGTGTGGTATGGTAAGGTATGGTATGGTGTGGTATGGTGAGGTGTGGTATGGTAAGGTATGGTATGGTAAGGGATGGTGAGGTGTGGTATGGTAAGGTATGGTATGGTAAGGTATGGTGAGGTGTGGTATGGTGTGGTGTGGTATGGTAAGGTATGGTATGGTAATGTATGGTGAGGTGTGGTATGGTAAGGTATGGTGAGGTGTGGCATGGTGTGGTATGGTAAGGTATGGTATGGTAAGGTATGGTGAGGTATGGTGAGGTGAGGTATGGTGTGGTGTGGTATGGTATGGTAAGGTATGGTGAGGTGTGGTATGGTAAGGTATGGTGAGGTGTGGTATGGTAAGGTATGGTGAGGTGTGGTATGGTAAGGTATGGTAAGGTATGGTGAGGTGTGGTGAAGTGTGGTATGGTGTGGTGTGGTATGGTAAGGTATTGTATGGTAATGTATGATGAGGTGTGGTATGGTAAGGTATGGTATGGTAAGGTATGGTGAGGTGTGGTATGGTAAGGTATGGTATGGTAAGGTATGGTGAGATGTGGTGTGGTATGGTATGGTAAGGTATGGTGAGGTGTGGTGAGGTGTGGTATGGTGTGGTGTGGTATGGTAAGGTATTGTATGGTAAGGTATGGTGTGGTGTGGTATGGTAAGGTATGGTATGGTAAGGTATGGTGAGGTATGGTGAGGTGTGGTATGGTGTGGTGTGGTATGGTAAGGTATGGTATGGTAAGGTATGGTACGGTAAAGTATGGTGAGGTATGGTGGGGTGTGGTATGGTGAGGTGTGGTATGGTAAGGTATGGTGAGGTGTGGTATGGTAAAGTATGGTACGGTAAGGTATGGTATGGAAAGGCATGGTACAGTAGAGTATGGTTGGGTATAGTATGGTATGGTAAGGTACGGTTAGGTATGGTATGGTGAGGTAAGATAAGGTAAGGTATGGTGTGGTATGGTAATATACGGTGTGGTAAGGGATGATATGGTAAGGTACGGTGTAATAAGGTATGGTACGGTAAGGTACGGTGTGGTAAAGTATGGTACGTTAATGTATGGTGCGGTAAAGTATGGTAAGGAATGGTATTGTATGGAAAGGTATGCAATGGTAAGGTAAGGTATCATATGGTAAGGTACGGTACAGTAAGGCATGGTTAGGTTGGGTAAGGTAAGTTAAGGCAAGGTAGGGTATGATATGGCGTGATATGGCGTGGTAAGATAATGAAAGGTATGGTAAGGTAAGGTAGTATAAGGTAAGGTAATGGCAAGGTAAGGTATGGTAAATTATGATAACGTATAGTAAGGTAAAGTATGGTAAGGTACGGTGTGGTAGGATATGACACGGTATGGGATGGTATGGTAAGGTAGGGTAAGGTTTGGTAAGGTAGGATAAAGTATGGTAAGGTAAGGTAAGGTCGGGTAAGGTAAGGTAGAGTATGAGAATGTATGGCAAGGTAAGGTTGGGTAAGGTAAGGTAAGAAGTGTGGTCGAGTGGTCATGCCACTGGATTGGTAATCCAATGGACCCGGGTTCAAATCCCGATATGTCAATGAGAAGATATTATTGGGATTGAATTTGTGCTGTACCTAGTATCAGTGCATTACCACAAAGCCCACCGAAATGCCAAAAAAATACCCTCATTGTTCCCTGTTTAAATAACACTGTATGAATATTCCCATATTCAAAATATGTTACAGGGGGACAATGCCTAGTGAGTTCACTGCTCAATAGGTGGCGTTCTGAGAGTGAGGGTCTGAGTCTGGAGGGTGACAGTGAAGCACTTGAACGAAGCAACCAGCCGCTTCAGAGATGGAGCAGCTTCGAGCCATGAATGGATGCTTCACATGTCTCACTCCCCAGACTGGAACAAGACCTCACGGGCTTCACCGTGTTGAGCGGTGGAATGTACAGGCTCTCAGCCTATGCCCGAGAGGGAGTAGCTGGAATATAGAAAAAAAAAACAAAAAAAAAATATGCTAGTGTATGGTAAGGTATGGTGCGGTCAGGTAAGGTAGGGTGTGGTAAGGTTAGGTAAGTTAAGCGTAAAGTATGGTAAGGTTGAGTAAAGCAAGGTAAGGTATGGTAAGGTAAAGTATGGTAAGGCAAGGTAAGGTAAGATATGGTAAAGCTTGGTAAGGTAAGGTATGGTAAAGTATGGTAAGGTAAGGTATGGTACGGTATGGTATAGTATAGTGTGGTAAGGTACAGTGTGGTACGGTAAGGTAGGGTATGGTAAGTTATGGTAAGGTAGGTTAAGGTATAGTATGGCAAGGTATGGTAAGACATTTTGACCCCAACGTCCCTTGAATTTGGCTCTCTTTCACTCTTTTGGCTTTGGGGGAGAGACTCGTTACAGGCAGCCTGCCTTCTGTCTCCTTCATACACATAGAAAAAAAAACAGTATGGTAAGGTAAGGTAAAGTAAGGTAAGGTAAGGTAAGTTAATGGTAATTCACCTAAATGGTTTGACCATAATTGTGCTGGAGTAACTGAACAAAAAGCAATAGCCTACAATGCATACACATGATCAAAAACACATGAAGCCTTTAATTACTTTAGAAACATCATAAATCATGCCAAAATTGTATTAAATCTAACTAAATCAAACTTTCTCCACAAGCAGGCAAATAAACTTCTAAATAATCCAAATTATAACAAACTATTTTGGTCTACTCTTAAATTAACTCATTCAAATCCAACTTCACTACTGTTTCATCCATTCCACCATTAAAATCTCCGATTGGCAATCTTTTAAGTGACCCACGAGATAAAACTAACCTCTTGCGGATATCTTCTCCACCAACTCAACCTTAGATGAAATAAATCAAGATGTCCCTGTACTTAATTTTAATTCACCTGAAATTTCCTCACTTAAGATCCACACCAGACATGTCAAAACTATTTTGCAGAATCTCTCAGTAGATCAAGCTCCTGGTCCAGATGAAATTCCTCCAATAGTATTTAAGAATTGCTCCTTGGTGTTCGCTCCTGTATTGGCAAAATTATTCCGTCTGTGTACTCATACCTCATGCTTCCCAGTATCCTGAAAAGAAGCAAACATCCATCCAGTTCCTAAAAAAGGTGCCTCTTCAGATCCATCAAACTACAGACCAATAGCTATAACTTCCACTCTTGGTAAAGTCTTTGAAATTATATTAAATGATCATATAATTAAGCATCTTGAGAATAATAAATTAATCAGTGATAGGCAATATGATTTTAGACGATATCGATCAACTGCAGACATTCTTTGCCTTCTTACACATCAAATCAACCAAGCTACAGACCAACATGGTGAAACACATACAATAGCACTGGATATATCAAAGGCATAATTTTGATAGAGTCTGGCATCAATCCTTATTGTCGAAGATGTCACACTACGGCCTTGCATCATTAGTTCCACTAATTTCTTCTTATCTTCATAACAGAAAAATATGTGTAATTGTAGATGGCCTTTATTCTCAATTTCACTCAATAAATGCTGGTGTTCCCCAGGGATCAGTTTTGGCCCCAACTCTGTTCCTCATTCATATCAATGATCTCATATCTACCACTCATAATCCAATACATTCCTACGCAGATGACTCAACACTCCACAGTTCCTTCACATTTACCAATTCTTTCACCCAACCCGATCTTATCAATTCAAAAATAAACACTGCAATTTCTCTGAACCAGGACCTTTCTAGAATTAATGAATGGGGACAAAAGAATCTAGTTTCCTTTAATGCACAGAAAACCAAGTACATTCAATTTTCTAACCGACAGAATCTCACTGACTCCCATATATTTGTTAATGATATAAATATTCCCACTTCCCCTAGTAACATTAACTACTAACCTGAGCTGGACACATTATGTTAGAAGCATTGCTAAGAATGCCTCTAAAAAACTGGGAATCCTGTACAGAGTTCAAGAATTCTTCAGTGACGAGTAGTTGGCCGTAATATATAAAAGTCATGTGCGTTCTCAGATGGATTACTGTTCACCTCTGTGGAGTGGAAGTGGAGTGGTTGCATTGAGGCAGTTGGACGAAATTCAAAATAAAGCTATTAGATTAATCAATAACCCTGCAATCACACAGGACCTTCCTACATTATCCATACGAAGAAACATGGCATCCCTTGCATTATTCTATGGATATTTTCACAGCAATTGTTCTGAGGAACTTGCTTCAATTGTGCCGCCTCTCCACATCTTTCCCCGTAGAACTAGGGCAGCTGAGAGCGCCATGAATTTACACTTTCTCCTCCACAATGCAGAACTTCTGCTTATCAAAATTCATTTATCCCCAGAACTACTACTCTTTGGAATTCACTTCCCTCGAGTTGCTTTCCACAAACTTACAATCTACAACAGTTTAAATCCAGTTGTTACAAACATTTTATGAATGGAGGAGGCCTTTAGGCACATGGACCTTTTTTGTTTTATCTGTGTTTTTCCTTCCTCCGTTCATTGTCTCTTAAAAAAAATAAAAAATAACAAAAATGGTAAGTTAAGGTAAGGTAGAGAAGTAGGTTGGTGGGATGTAAGATAGATAGATAGATAGATAGACAGGTAGGGAATAAAAGACAACAGCATACCGTAGTCCAGTACCGCCACCGGGGTACAGTTTACCACAGACCCGTATCTTTCATGACGTACCTAGGGGACAGATAGATAGATTGTCAGATGGGCCCTTACTGTAGATAGGTAGTAAGGAATTATATAGTAATAGGCCGGTAAGATAAGTTAAGGTAAGTAATTAGATCTACCCCCCACACCCCTGATGCAGCTCCCTCCATGTTGATAGACTAGCATCTGTTTGCACTATCGTCCATTCCCTTCACTTGCCAAAACCATCCAAATCTACTTATACACATTTTTTTGCTGATACTGTTATGCCAGATTCGACCTCAAGAGAATCCCCAACATGCCTTGCAGTCATTACCTCAACACCAGCGACTCCACAGATAACAACACAGTCTCCCCCGAAAACACCATCCTCTCTGGAACAACTGACGTCACAAGCCCCTCCCCCAGCAACTAAGTCACTCTCTCCGCCCTCCAGATCCCTGAGGAATACTTAGCCAGCCTTACCCGTCCTGCTGCCCTTCCTCTCACCCCTACCTGAGTTGCCAGAGTGAAAAGGACACAAAGTCAAGTCACAAGTGAAGGAACAGAAAGACCTTAATGCCCGTAACCCCAGGACCCCCAGGAAGAACGGAAGTGGGACATATCCCTCAACTGGTCCAGCACTTGTTAGCTCACTTTCACCAAGGCAAGTTCACTCTACGAGGTATCCTGTCGACAAAATATGTGGCGAGGCATTCTGTCACGGTACCACCAACACACTCTATGAGGTATCCTGTAGAGAGTCGACAAGTCAACCCGTAATGATGCATTCTGTCACGGTCCCGTCGAGACATCCTGATTGACCCACAATGTATCCTGTGGGTGGGACAAACTCGTAAAAACGAGACCTGGTGTCTAGGTATCCTGGCAGCACAAGATCACACTTGAGTCATTTCAGTCTCAAGGCGTTTGCCAAATCTGAGAACAAAAGACCTGTGCCATATCCGTGTAACATAGTGAGTTATATCACTACCAACATCACAGACTTGCAATGTTCCACTTATGAACCTGTTGAAGAAGCAGTATGTAAATACACTACCAAATTGACTTGCTCCGCGAGATTGCCATCGATACAGATTAAGACAAACTGCAAGAAGACGTATATCCCTGCACCTGCAGTGAGCGAGAAGCAGCAGTACAGCACCCAGTGTTCCCCCAGCACCTCCGAGAAGTCTTCAGCCCTTGTCTTATCAATACCTGTAACTCCCGGAAAGAACATTAAGTTGTAAATATAGGTACTAAGTCTCGTCGTGACTTTCAGGGACCTTTCTTGCTCAAATATATTCTTATTCAATACACGCCCTTTGCTCCCTTTGGCCAAATATATTTAAAATCTAACTAATCAATCTAGCTCCAAACACCAAACACCTCCCAATTAAATTAATGAAAGCATGTGATCCTCCCGGGATTCGAACCTAGGATACCACATACAGATTCTAAACACTAACCATTACACCACTAAGACAGTTCGCATGAACGACTCCTTTGATGTGAATATTAATTTGGATATATTTGATTAATTTAGATGCCTTCGTGCAACACTCCTTACTTACATAATCGCTACCTATTTTCCCCCTACCCCTTCCTACTCACGTCAACTGCACTTATAATATTTTTTTCAGGTTCTACCATTGGAATGGATTGTATATAATACTTATTCAATTGTACCACTCTCATTATTATTGTTCGTAACTTTCTGTTATTCAGTATGTTACTCTCTTCAGTAACCATTTAAGTCCTTTTCTCTTATGTATATGTGCCGCGCTAATTGTAATTTGATTAATACAATATTCTATACCATATTCGTGCACTCTATTCTAGTCTTAACAATCCCAGTTGATTAACCCTTGGGCTGTGGCCTATTTTGGGCTATTTAGGGCATATTCAAGCACTCTTGAATGATCAATCAAGCATCTGCATTAAATGAAGTGTATTCTGCTGAAAACTAGGCGAGAATAGCTTCAAAATGACACCAGAACGGGCCCCGTACGTGGTCTGGTTCACCCCGCAGTGGTGCCAGTGAAACGCGGGAAACCCGCTATTATGTAACATTCGCTCGCATGGCTACACTGTTGAGAGAGACAGAGAGAGGCCCGCGCAAGACACACTCAACATCAGTGAGCCGCTCGGTGCTCTGAGTGTCGGAGGTGGGCCCCTTACGCTCCTGCCCACTGACACTCGATTTTTACGGTTTTTACAGGCTTTTATAGCCTGGAATTTGCTGACACTTGCCAGGACGTTCCGGAACGTCACCCGCAGCAAAAGGGTTAAGGACCATTCGCTCTCTAAAGGTGTACAGGCTGCGCCCTTATTATTACCCAATAGATAATAGATAATATTGATACATAACCACAACTCCTCATTAGGCATCCTATCTTGCAATTTGGCTTCACACATCTATCTCACCATTCTTATTTCGTCACCTTCTATTCTATTAATATCATTCACTTTAACTGGCTTGTTTCATTGGTCATAGGTAATTTTTCTTCTAATACACACAACATACACCTTTCCAATCTAATGGATTGTAAGTCCTCTCATGGTTAGAATCGGCAGCAGTTCACTGAACTTTCCCCAATATATCTAACTATGGTGATAGTGTCAACTTCGGCCCAACCATCAGCAGATATGGTATCTTCCAAGTTGTAAAACATATTGATCTGCTCCAGTGAAAAACTTTCAAAGTTGACACCTTCGTGCATTTATCCTCTCTCTCTCTCTCTCTGCTGGTGGAATAAAGATATTTCAGACTGCTTGCATGCTAAAACGATCGCTCATGATAGCTTAAAACCCTCATAAAATGACGAAGAACGGGTGAAATTCGTAGAACTACGCGTAAAGCCAAAAAGTTAATTAGGCAAAAAAAAAAAAAAAAAAAAAACTTACATGTTGTGAATCAAAGTAAAACAATTCTGAAATAATTCTATAGTTACATCAGAAATATGAAAGTAGTTACTTCAATTATTGGACCGTTAGTCGACGGAAATGGAGAATACACCAACGACGAAGTACAAAAGAGTAATGCCCTCAATACCTTCTTTGCATGATATTTTTACAACAGAAGACATTAGTGATATCCCTGCAGCATCGCCGGTTCAGATAGATAATTCTGACGTTCTAAGCAATATCAGCATTACAGAGAGAAAAGTATTGAAATGTTTAAGGTAATTTAATCCCGTGGACCTGATACGATCTCACCTAGAGTTATAAAGGAAGCTAAGGTTGAGCTCTCCAAACCACTGATATTGCTCTTCAATAAATCCTTGCAGTCTGAAACTATGCCTGATCAGTGGAAGCTCGGCAACGTAACACCGATATTTAAAAAAGGCAGCAAATCCTTACCCAGTAACTATTGTCCAATTAGCTTTACCTCAATTGTATGCAAAATGCTAGAAACACTCGTATATCACTTATAGGAAAACAACATACTTACAAATACTCAACACGGCTTTCATAACACACGCTCCTGCTTAACAAACCTCTTAGATGTCTTCCATGACATCCTCAACCTATATGATCAGAGTAAAGCTGTAGATATTGTATACCTTGATTTTCCACAGGTCTTTCACAAAGTTCCCCACATGTGTTTATTGCTAAAACTAAAAGCGCATGGAATACAATACAGTGTGTTGAAATGGATAGAAAATTATCGGTTCTAGGGCCAATTCTCTTCCTAGTTTATATCATCGACATATATGAGGGTCTCACATGTACAATCTAGAAGTTTGCTGACGATACAAATATTGCAAGT
>CM064497.1:34031687-34331687 GCA_032716605.1 Paralithodes platypus
GGTAGATCAGTGCGTGAGGGCTCTCCTTACATAAGCGGAGATGGAGGATAGAATATAACGGCGGGGGCATTCACTATCGCCGTTGAGGCATTGTCCTGTGTTAGTTGGTTTAGTGTAGACGATGGTTTTAAACCCATGGTCGTTCAGAGCTACGAGGATGTCGAGGAAGGAGAGTTGTCCATTGTATGATTTTTCAAAGGTGAAGTTAAGTCCGGAGGAGGTCATGAAGCGACGCTGGAGTTCCTGTAGTTCATGGAGGTCCTTGATTTGCACGAAGATGTCATCCACGTATCTACAGCCAGTGGATAGGACCATTGACATGATTCTACGTCGAATTTACCATTGCCCTGATACACCAACATTGGACATTCCGGAGAAGGCCCTGAAAACACTGCTGGAGCTATGTACCAAGGAGGCCCCCTTCCTTTGCCCCCGGGGCAACATGTACAAGCAGATAGACGGTGTGGCGATGGGCAGCCCCCTAGGAGTTCTTTTTGCAAACTTTTTTATGGGTACCATCGAGGAAGAGCTCCTAGCTGCCCAACGACCCGCCGTCTACTGTAGATACGTGGATGACATCTTCGTGCAAATCAAGGACCTCCACGAACTACAGGAACTCCAGCGTCGCTTCATTACCTCCTCCGGACTTAACTTCACCTTTGAAAAATCAAACAATGGACAACTCCCATTCCTCGACATCCTCGTAGCTCTGATCGACCATGGGTTCAAAACCACCGTCTACACTAACCAACTAACGCAGGACAATGCCTCAACGGCGATAGTGAATGCCCCCGCCGTTATCTTCTATCCTCCCTCTCCACTTATGTAAGGAGAGCCCTCACGCACTGCTCTACCTGGGCCGACACCCACCAGGAACTAGAAAGACTATCCCAAGTTTTAGTGAATAACGGATACTCCAACTCCGACATCTCCAGCACCATCAACCACCATCTTGAAAAATGGTACACCCAAAGCCCTCCCAACATTGACCCCCCCATGAAATTAAGATCTTCTACCGCAATTTTATGTCCTCTGAACACAAAACTGACGAGGCCGTCTTAAAAGAAATAATCTCCAAGCATGTCCACCCAACCAACCCGGAAAACAAAATCAAATTAATAATTTATTACAAATCCCCCAAGACCTCCAACCTCGTTCTCCGCAACAAACCTGCTTCCACCAAGATAAAGAGCCCGATGACCGACGATCACGTCATTTACCAATATACCTGTAATTATGAGGACTGTGGACCTCATTCCTATATTGGCATGACGCAGACTCGTCTTTCACGTCGGTTCACTCTTCACCTTCAGGCTGGAGCCATCAAAGACCACTATCTCACCCCTAACCACCCCCACCTCACACGCAACGAGTTAGAGAAACACACCACCATACTTGATAAAGAAAGTGACCCAAGGAGATTACCTATACTCGAAGCGTTATATATCGAAGCCTTACATCCTAACATCAACAACCAAACTCTGGACCTTCAGATCCTTCCTTATGACAAAAGTCACTATCCTACAGGACCTAACGCCCCCCCTCGCCCCCCGGCGCCCTTGACGCAGCCCCCCGCGCTACCTCCTTCAGCTTCGTCTTCTGCCGGCGCCACACGTACTACGCAACTTAGGCCACGCCCCTCGACATGCTGCCAATCAGCTTCGACCCCGCCAACCGACCACCACCTTCCCGCATCCAGTGCGCATGCATGACGCGGTCCTCTCTTTTACACTCCTAGAATACCCCTCCACCAATAGCAGACTTTTGCCCCCTGATTTTCGCCTCTTCTGATCCTCCACCCTCTATGTATACCCTTCCTGTTTACCTTTTATATCATTCTATCCTTACTTGATAATGCTGGTTGTCCAGTGAAACGCGTCGTATATCCTGTATCATCATGTACATTAATGTAACCCTGTACCACCATGAATGTTGCTAATCTCATTCATCTACTTCCTGCCACCCAGTGAAAACTCATCAGAGACCTGGAAACTTTGAATAATAAAATTTCCAACGCAGAAATTGCCATTTCTTTCAACCTCGTATGCATTAAAGAATATATATATATATATATATATATATATATATATATATATATATATATACGTGTATGTATACTGTATGGATATCTATGGATATCTATCGATCTGCTTGTAAAACATATATGCAAAACAAAGAAAAAGCAAACATAAAAAAGCAAATAAATCAAAAGCTTATGAGAGGAGGGTGCATCCACGCTATGCCTGTGCTGATAGTGTAGGAAGGAACAGTTCCTTGGCGTAAAGATAATTCAAAGATAATCCAAAAGTTGACCATATTTGGGGAGAGAACACTTGAAGGTATTGTTAAGCTTCCTTAATGTATGTGTATATGTTGTTGCTAAATCTAACGAACTTACGCGCACATACGTACACACTCAAATACAGTGAGAGAGAGAGAGAGCTACATAGATACACAGACCACACAGACCTCAAGGTCCTTACTAGGCAGTCTGGCCTTACAAACTATATATATATATATATATATATATATATATATATATATATATATATACACATATACACATACATACATACACATATACATACATATATATACAGTATAATTATATATACATATATATTCATACTGTACAGTGCACACACATACACATACATAAATTTTTTTTTTTTTTTTTTCATATCACCCCATCCCTTTGCAGATAGAGGTCAAGCCTTCCCTTGAAAGCGTTTATTGTGTCGCTCTCCACCACTCTCGCTGGTAGTTTATTCCACTCTGTCGCCACACTGTAGGTGAAGAAACTCTTTGTGACATCTAGGTTTGCCTTTTTGGTTTTTAATTTCATTCCATTTCCGGGAGTTTGATTAGTATTGTTTAATGTGAATAGTGCATTTACATCGACTTTGTCGAAACCTTTTAGTATCTTAAAGCACTCAATAAGCTGACCCCTCAACCTCTTTTTTAATGAGAACAGGTTCAATCGTTTAAGTCTTTCTTCATATGATTTATTTCTTAATGAGGGTATCATCTTCGTCGCTCTACGCTATACTGACTCGAGTCTTACAATGTCCTTGATCAGATAAGGTGACCAGAACTGCACACCATATTCAAGGTGGGGCCTCACCATACTTTTGAACAGTGGCACTATTACGTTCTCATGGTTATATGTAAATTTTCGTTTAATAAAGCCCTATGCTATGTTTGCCTTATTTGCAGCTGCTATACATTGGTCAGAAGTTTTTAGGTTTTCAGATATTAGTACCCCTAGGTCTTTTACTACCGTTGCGGTTTTTATTTGTTTGCCATTCATTTCGTATTTGTATTTCATATTTCTGCTACCAACCTGCAGCACCTGACATTTATCGACATTGAAGGGCATCTGCCATTTTTTCGACCACTCTGATATCTTGTTTAAATCAGATTGCAACGCATTTCTATCATCTTCGTTCAGGACTGTATTTCCTATTTTTGTATCGTCGTCGGCGAATTTGGAAATGGTGTTGTTTACCCCTACATCAATATCGTTAATGTAAATGAGAAACAGGACCAGTCCAAGGACTGAACCCTGTGGAACTCCACTAGTGACAGGCTCCCACTCCGATTTCACTCCATTTATCACCACTTCTGTCTTCTGTCACCACTTCTGTCTTCTGTCTGCAAGCCAATTTTGTATCCAAGAATGAATTTCACCTTTGATACCTATCCTCTCCAGTTTAGCCAATAGTTTTCGGTGAGGCACCTTGTCGAAAGCTTTTTGAAAGTCCAAGAAGATTATATCTAGTGATTTCGTCATGTCGTTATATGTGAATAGTTTGTTATAAAATTCAATCAAATTTGTTAGGCATGACTTATTTGATCTAAAGCCGTGTTGACTATTTTTGATTAGGTTGTTTGATTCGAGGTAATCTACTATCTTATCTCTAAGGATTTTTTCCATGATTTTTCCTACAATTGAAGTTAGACTAATTGGTCTGTAGAGAGAGAGAGAGAGAGAGAGAGAGAGAGAGAGAGAGAGAGAGAGAGAGATACGTGCAAAAAAAAAAAAACACACACACACACATATATACACACACTGTATATATATATATATATATATATATACTGTATATATACACACACACAGTAGATACATACACACACATAAACACATGGATACATACTCTCTCTCACGCACACAAACATAGGTAATTACAACACACTCCACTACTACACCAAGAACAAGGTAATAATCAAAACTGGAAGCTGGAACTTAAACTATGGCAGGTTATCCAAGTTCGATTTCGGCGCCAGCGATTATTTACTCGATGAAATTTGACTATGTTCAATTCAAGACAATTAGGAATGCAAATGCGAGGTAAACCCTGACGAGATCGCCAACCAACCAAGGGTACCTGTTTATGAGAGGGTAGTGTCCAACTTATACTGTGGCCACCATTTTGTTTCTACCTCATGTTTTACGCCGGAGCACACCATTATTTTTGGACTGAATTGTTCAGTATATATATATATATATATGTATATACTCAGGAACATACCCTATTGCTGGGGGTAGCCGACTCGAGACAGATCCCGAACAGAAACTGACAAATTTCCAATTCTTAGGGTCTGGGACTACTTTCGCGCTCCTTCGCCCCTTTCTTTGTCTCGTTGAGTAGGATAAATTTACATAGGGAGGAGGATTCCTAGCCTCGGAAGGAAAATTAGGACAGTTAAAGAGACAGACAGAAGCGCCTAAGGTTGGGTAGAAGATGCCAAACCTCACTCTGGATAGAACGAGCCCCACCCAGTTTATATGCCTTACATTATTATATGTTTACCTATATATATGTCCTATCCAGCAATCCACATCTACTAGGGTCCTTTAAGTACCCGGGCGCTATATTGTTTCCGACTCCCGGGAGCCCTTATGTCGCTACTCTCTATATAAAGGCACTCTAAACCAGCTTCCTCCGTTAAGCACAATTGGAGGTCATATGAGCCAAGCCGGAATACAAATTGTTTCATTTAGCTCGGAATCCCGAGTTGGCCATACAGTGAAGCAGCTCCAGCCACAGGCTTCATATTGGTAATCCTATGCTGGTCTGAGAACACTTGTAGTTATACTTACAAGTCCAGTACACTTTAAAGGGGGTCACAGGCTTTTGTTTGTATCTTTCTATCCTTTTACCTCTTTTCCTGGCTTGTATCCATTCGGCCCCATTCAGCCAACTGTTTTAAGACGTTTATCCCTATCCATGTGTTGATATATCGCTCGCCAGGATTGTATTGAGAAATCCGGCTTCGCCGGAGAATTTTGTCCATCGAAAAATGTAGAAACTTAACTTTCTCTCAAAACAAACATATATATATGCTGGCTCGCTACCGCTCGCCAGGAAAATATTGACACCTGGATGGGGGTAAACGTCTTAAAACAGTAGGCTGAATGGGTCCGAATGAATAGAAGCCAAAGAGAGAGGGAGAGAAAGAGAAAACAAGTGATGTGGGCTCCCTTAATACAAACATTGTGGACATAATCACCATGTGAGAAGGAGCCCTATTTTAACAACGTATCGCAAAATACCTTCTTAAGGTTAGGCCGGCTAAAACTGGCATCACACATTAGTCTTTTCCCCAAACATTGACCTTCATCGCTGGTCTGGCAGCTTACGAGGTACACTTGTAAAATACGTAATTGTTGTCTTACTTAATCTATATTCAGTCTAATTTCCGATCCCAGTGCAAAAGAAAGTTGCCAGAATAATGTTGGCCATCGATATTATACAGTCAAATCTCTTGTGTAATACCTTCTTAACACAAGACGATTTTAAGAAGCACAGCTATCGCCTCCAGTTAAAAGGTTACACCAGATATGACCTGCATCTATACTTCCTCCTCTCCCAGGTTATCTTCCGCATTTGATAAAGGCGCCTTCTCAAACCCCATTCAAGCTAAAATACTTTCCCCAAACCCAACCATCAAGATAAATTTGTACATTTTTCGCTAGAAAAATGTTTCAGCCGAAAGGTCGGTTTCACCTAGATTGCAAACTGCCTATCGCTAGCCCAGGAAAAACCTGGGACCTGACTTGGGCAATATGTCTTATAATTGCCAAACAAATGGGGTGAAGTGTCTTAAAATCGCCAACCTTATAAGAAGGTCCAACTTGAAATTATATATGGTTAATACGAGACTATCTTAGTAAGCTCAGATAACGCTTGTTGAAGTTAAAAGGTTACAACTGATGTTACGTCCTTAAAATATTAATACTTCCTCCTCTACCATTATATTGGCCTCACCCAATATTATCTATACCCCTTCAGTACCGGCACCGTCCTTTTAACATTATTCTGGCTGCTATTAGACAGTCTTATTCAGTTTAAAAAGGGCCTCCACCAATTAACATGCTTTGACATATCTCATTTAACCCTTTTCACTACCACCGATAGTGGATGGGACTCGTTAGCCTTGGTCGGCAACTCATCTAGGGGAGACAACCTTATACAAATCCGGGTGGATGGGACTCGTCAGCCTTGGATGGCAACCTGTCAAGGGGAATAAACCTGATACAAATCCGTACTGCTTACCTAAGGGTAAGGCAGGTTAGTGGATGGATTAGCCGAACACCACTGTAGAAAAAGAGTGCTAACAAGATACACAGAGGGCCTCGGAGTCGGACGGATCCTAAATTGAGTGGTCAATCCTGTAAGTCCTTCACTAAACTGGCTCGGGCTGTCCCTCTCACAGGGAATAGGTCAGCTTGAGGGCATTCTATGTATGGCCACCCTCGTAAGGGGAGTAAGGCGTCCGGCAATAGATAGATAGATAGACTACCACCGATTCATTTTAAGCTGCACAAAATCGTCTAAATATAGCTAAAATAAACTTAAAGAGACGTTGCCGGTACAGAAGGGGTTAAGGGGAGATTTGTATTTATCTGTTTATATATTTTTCAATTTGTTATTTTCGTTAGTTTCCTCCCTAGACCGCCATTAAGCTAAAAAAAGAAAAAGAACAAAAAGACACCCCCAAAGACACCCCCAAAGACACCCCTTCGAGATATATTTGTACATTTTTCGGTAGAAAAATTTCCCAGCCGAAGGCCGATTATTTCATAATTACAGGCTAGCTATCGCTCACCAGGAAAATATAGACATCTATTATTTTGTTATGTGGATGAGGGAAACAAAATCCAGAACTGCCTGTGATGAGTGTCTCTCCCAGAGTTGAAAGAGTGACAGGGCCAAAATCAAGGAACGTTCGAGCCAAAATGCCAGGACACACAGAGGTCTTAAAGTTGCCTAACTAATGGGGTGAACGAATTGAATGTAAAACAATAATGGGGCCAAACATGAGGGAGAAGGAGGTCCAGAAAAACAAAGCCTCCCCTTAAGCTTTTCCTTTGTGACTCTTCTTCCATCTGGACACTGTAACCCTTTCAAGGGACAAGGACGCATTCATTTATTTTCTGTGTTCCGGCTATTATTTGACGATTTTATTCAGACGAGGAAGGGTCTACTTAAGTCAGAAGGTTCACTGGGATAGTCTTTATGCCCGTATAATTCCCACAGATCCTTCCTAAGCAGTATATAATTGTCTAATGATGGCCAGGATAAAGTGTCAAAAGGGGTTAAGGGGAGGCTGACCGTTTTTCTGGACCCCCTTCTCCCTAATGCTTAGCCCCACTGGTTTTGAGATTATAAGACGTTCGGCCCATTAGTTTGTCGATTTTAACACCTTTCGCCCCATTTCGTTGTCAATTTTAAGACCTATCGTGCCATTTAGGTGTCGATTATTTCCTGGCGAGCAATAGCGAGCCTGAAATTTTAAGAGGAACCGGCCTTTGGCCGGGAAATTTTTCTACCGAAAAATGTACAAATTTATCTTAAAGGGGGGGTCAGGGGGTGTTTTTCTAAGCTTGATGGAGGTCTAGGGAGTAAACTAAAAAAATATATAAATACATTAATTAATAGACCAAACAAACGGTCAGTCTCCCCTTAACCGTAAATGACTGTACATTATGAAGTTCTAGAACCAAGTACAGTATTATGTTTGTTGTATGAGGAGGCGTTGGTTTTCTGGACCCCTTCTCCCTCATGCTTAGCTCCATTAGTTTTGACATGTTAATACGTTCGCCCCATTAGTTTAGCGATTTAAAGACTTTTCGCCCTATTTGTTTTTGTCAATATGACCTTTCCTGTCATTTAACCCCTTTTGTCGGACGACGTTTTTGTAATTATATGCTAGCTATATTTAGACGATTGTGCGCAGTTTAAGAAAGATCTGTGGTAGTAAAAAGGGTTAAGTGCGATATTTAGAAGCCTGTTAATTGCTAGAGGCCCTTTTTAAACTGATAACATAGTAGCCAGAATACGCATAAATGGACGGCGCCGGTACAGAAGGGGTTAAGTGTTGACTTTTTCCTGGCGAGCGATATCAAGCACACTTAAGCTATAATATTACAGCTAACCAAACATACCTTCAATCATTATATAAAGCTCTACCATCTCAGCTATATTACAGCAAGCTAAGACTACCTCCCACCTCACCTTACCTCCCATCAAAACTATTACCCAGAACACTTAAGCTGTATTACAGCTAACAAAACATACCTTCATTCATTATATATAGCTCTACCACCTCAGCTATATCCCAGCAAGCTAAAACTACCTCCCACCTAACCTTACCTCCCATCAAAACCATTAGCCAGCACACTTAAGCTATATTACAGCTATCCTGAAATAATGTCAAACTTTATATATAGCTCTACCACCTCAGCTATATCCCAGCAAGCTAAAACTACCTCCAACCTAACCTTACCGCCCATCAAAACCATTAGCCAGCACACTTAAGCTATATTACAGCTATCCTGAAATAATGTCAAACTTTATATATAGCTCTACCACCTCAGCTATATCCCAGTAAGCTAAGAATACCTCCCACCTCACCTTACCTTCCATGAAAATCATTACCCAACACACTTAAGGGAGCCAACCTCGCTTTTTTTCTTTTTCTCTCTCTCTCTCTCTTTTTGGTTTGTATCCATTCGGCCTCACTCAGCCTACTGTTTTAAGACGTTTACCCCTATCCATGTGTCATTATTTTCCTGGCGAGCGGTAGCGAGCCAGCATATATATATTTGTTGTTTTTGACAGCAAGCTAAATTTGTAAATTTTTTGATAGAAAAATGCCTCCGGCGAAGCCGGATTTCTCCATACAATGCTGGCTCGCTATCGCTCGCCAGGAAGATATCGACACCTGGATGGGGATAAACGTCTTAAAACAGCTGGCTGAATGGGCCGAATGGATACAAGCCAGGGATAGAGAAAAGGGGAGAAAGATAACAAAAATCCGGTGACGCCCCATAAGCTATAATATTACAGCTAACACAAAATACCTTCTTCCCACCTAACAATATCACCCACCACAACGGCAGGGGGTCAAACCGGAGCAATGTTGTTTGAAGACTTGAATAAATATGAAAAGGAGATAACAGGACAAATGAAAGAAAAATAACAATATTGTTTTGGCCATTTTATCACTTCCAAAGACATCATTTGAAATATTAACCATACTTTTTGAAATGACAAGGTTGGATAACCTAATGCCAAAGGAAAACCCAAAACCATTCCCATCAACGGCAGGAGCCACAAATCGCCACTATCAAATCACATCCATAACCCGCCGGAAGAAAGACCAGAAGCAGCCCTCCCGGGACAGCAACAACAAGGTACCACAGTCGCCCATAGCACCACACCAGGAGAAGCACGTGACTTACCCTACGTATAACATACGCGGGGTAGGATATCCACCACAGTTTGCTAGTCTATACCCCGGGCGCCAGGTGAACAATGGCCGGATATCCACCACAGTTTGCTAGTCTATACCCCGGGCGCCAGGTGAACAATGGCCGGATATCCACCGCAGTTTGCTAGTCTATACCCCGGGCGCCAGGTGAACAATGGCCATCCGCACCAGGGACAGACCTGGACTATACGGAGGACTTTATGTTAATTAGACACCAACTTCCTTCATTCCTCTTCAACCACCCGGGCGTTTAATGCACCACTACCACAGCTAGACAAGGCTGGCTTGGAATGCCACGAGACAAGAAGATAAACAAGCCATTCCATACCAGCCTCTAAATGGAGAGAGGCCTCCAACCATGTAAATTATTTATCACATGTACCATTAGCCATTAAGCTACTACCTATTAGTATTAATAAATATAACATACTATTCCCCATTTATCCATGTATGCATTGTAGTTTTAAGACTATAGACAACCAGGCAATAAATAAAAAAACGATATTTTCCCTGCCCCTTATGTTCCGGAAACCGCCGACTTGTCACTCTCTGTAAAGTCCAATACTACCTGGCCAAAATCAGGTTTGAGTTAGGCAAGTCGAGGCACTGTGTCCCATGGAGTTTCTGTGGGAGAGTATACCTGATCAACTCGACTGGATAGCGCCATCCGAATGAGGCTAGCCAAAATCCTCTAAATCGTGCCCTGCAAGTAGAAACTGTGACCAGACGAAAGTGTGTGTGTGGAGGCCGTCCCGGAAGTGACCCGCGTTAGTGCTACCTGTGTGGAGGTTCCCCTGGACCGTACCCCCTCGGCACCCATACCAGACGCACCCCGCACTTGGTCGCTCCACGTGTGTCAGATCTCAATGAGGCCCACCTCTGCTATACTCCTACCCGAAATTAAGTGCTTTCATTTTAACTTATCGTGGTGTGTGATTATTGCAAGGCTGTGTTATCTGTTCCATTAACGTAAATACCAGAGATCTTTTATTCTCTTCTTAGTCCCTTTATTACTCGTGTCGTGAGCACAGTACAAACGCTATCCTGGGATTGATCTATATATATACTTCGTAATATATATTCAGGTATTATTAACAGATTATATATGTATCCATTCGGCGGCCTGATAATCCGCACACTACACGTAAATACTGTGGACACCCCTGACAGATCTGATATTAAGTTAATTAGGATCATCAGGGTACGCATATCGGTTATAAATGTTCACAGAGTGTATTATTTGTCGTCGTGTCTCTAAGAAAACTCCCTTTTATTTATGTTTTCTGGTTTCACACCCAGTTTAAACGTTTATCTGGAATTCATCGTAATTCCATTTTGCCCATATCGCGTTAATATTTATATGTAGAGGGCTTTGATCTTTTCTATAAGACGAATCTTTGTTTGCTCAGTTCCTGGAATTACGATTATTAAATCTAACCATATACGTTAGTAAAGAATTAAAACCTCTTCCCTTATTTATAACTCATTAGTTATTTGTCCTTCAACTGATATTTATATACCATTTATAAGGTTTATTTGAGATGTCGTGACCTCAGTATGTTAACCCTACACCGCATCACCTTTTTACTACTTGCTAACCTTGACCTTTAGGATATCCATTGTCCTTTGAGACTAGCCGCTCTTTTAACATTTATACGATAGTTATGTATTCATTACTTGTTACTCAATTGTGATTTATCTATTATTCGTGTATATTGATTATGCATTATCCATACTTCAAGAATAAAATATTATTCCTTCTTGAAGCAGGTTATAGAGTATTTTTCCCAATAGATATCACTCAACCTAATACCCATTCATGTTCTATGCCAAGTGCCCTGATCCAAAGTGAAATAAAATCTTGTGAAACCCAACCGTGTATTCTGTATCATTGGTAGAGATTGAGGAAATTTATAATTGTATATCCGTAGTAAGCTGTGTTCCTGCTGAGTTTGTAGTTCTTAAAAAGCTTTCCTAGAGTGGAAAGAGTGAACTAAGATACACAGGCAAATATTATTGCCCGGCATAACACTTTTATCCTTAGATAGTAAGGCTAAGGACACAAACAATATGGAACTCGGCTTTCGTTTGACACACACCGTAGCCCGATATTCTATTTTATTTATTTATTTATTTATTATCTTTCGTTTTCCGTGGATTTGCACGTGGCCACTTTGAGGTAGAAAACTGTAGTTGGAACTGGTCGGTTGCTCCGGGTCTGGTGCAGAAGCCGCGGCGGGCGAGTGGTGAGGACGCTCACGTGTGAATCTGCTTGACCTGGGTTCGATCCCAGCCCAGGCGGACATTTAGTGGGTGTTGTAGTACGTCCTAGCATGTTTCACATGCTTGCTCCCAGTCGGGAGACACCTCGACGACGTATACAGACTAATGACACACATAACAAACCCACTCCAATAGCTTCCTCTCGCTCCAACTCTCCACTCTACACTCTTCAGAAAAATAGGAAAAATAGAATGTAGATACGAGGTGCCGTTGTAAAGGCTTATCCCTCAATACCTTCACTTGAACAAACACGAGACACAGTATGATCAGCCATCTATCTCTATAAAGCGATCACACCAGCTCATGTTTTCCGTCAATTTTTACGGGCAATTGTAGTCTTCAAATTTCAAGTTTTATCAGCCACCTAGCATAATCTACCTTCAGTCTAGTTTCCGAATCATATATGAAAACAAAAACAAATATTACGAGATAAAACTTGCTCATCATAAATTGCCGATAACAGCGTTCGTATGACACCAGTTTAAAATGCTAAGGTAATGGGATGGTTAAGGTCCTAATAAAGACATTCGCCTCATTGGTTTGGCGATTTTAAGACCTTTCGCCCCATTTTTTTGATAATATTAATACCTTTCGTGCCACATAGATGTCGATACTTTCCTGATCAGCGATAGCGAGAATTTTTACTACGGAAAAATTTACAAATGTATCTTGAAAGGGTGGGGAGGGGAGGGGGGGGGGGGGTATCTGGAGTATGGTTACTTCTTGATAAAGGTCTAAGGAGCAAACTAAAAACCACCCCTTAAGGTTGATAACATTGAGTTTCCATTTACTTTAATCGTAGTGGTAATTAAAAGAATCCGGCCCCAGAACTCTAAGGTTTAAATACCATGACAATTAAACCTCTCAAACATTATTGAGAGCGTCTGGAGGTTGTTAGCATGAACAACATTAGATAGAAAGGGTTCACAAAGTGGGGTAAGGATACTGTATATGGCTGGCCTTAACCCTGTCTTTGTTGGGAATGGTCTTTTTGGATCCCCTCTTGTTAGTTTGGCTATGTTATGACATTTCCACCAATTAGTTTAGCGGTTATTAGACGTCTCGTCTTTGTTCAGGTAGCGATGTTATTCCTGACGTTAGATAGCGAACCACCATTTACACAGAAACCGGCCTTTTTACGGGACATTTTTCTACCGAAAAGGTTACAAAATTAGCTTGAAAAAGGTCTGGGGGTGTGGTCGGCTGTGAGGGCTTGTCAGGCTTTTTTTATGAAGGGTGGTTTAGAGCGGCATTTTTTCAGCTTGGAAACGGACTAGGCGGTAAACCAAAATGTACGTTATCTGGTTGAAAGGGTTAACAAACAGGAATGAGGATATACCGTGTTGTAAATCAAAGAGAATAACTCGAGCAGAGATCAAGGTGATGAAGGAACCTCTAATATTTGCTGCCATCTAGAGTCCTCATCCTTGTTAGCTCTCCTAGTGCTCTCTCTCTCTCTCTCTCTCCCTGGTGTTTCTCTTCATTTTATATATATATATACTGTGCTTCCGTGCTGACTCCCTGCCTAGGCAAACTCTTTCGTCTCTGTCTATCCTCTAACGTCTTCCCTTCATGCTGGAAGTTTGCTCACATTCAAACTGTCCCAAAGAAGGGTGACCGCTCTCAACCCTCCAACTATCGTCCAATTGCTCTCATCTCTTGTCTTTCTAAAGTTTTTGAAACTATTCTTGCTTCCAAATTTCTTAAGCATTTCTCTTCTCATAATCTGCTCTAGGATCGCCAGTAATGGCTTCCTTAAGGGTCGCTCTACTGGTGATCTTCTTTCATATCTTACTAACTCTTGGTCATCCTCCTTTCGGGACTTCGGTGAGACTTTTCTATTGCACTAGACATATCGAAAGCCTTCGATAGAGTCTTGCATAAATCTTTAATTTCTAAACTACCCTCCTTCGGTTTCTATCCCTCCATCTGTGCCTTTGTCTCTAATTTCCTTTCCGGCCGTTCCATAGCCGCGGTTGTGGACGGCCATAGTTCACTTCCTCACCCTATAAACTCCGGTGTTCCTCAGGGCTCTGTCCTATCTCCTATTCTCTTTCTAATTGTTATAAATGATCTCCTTAACTGTACCTTAATTCCCATCCATTCATACGCAGACGACTCAACCTTACACTACTCCATTAGTTTTTCAGAACGCCCCAGCCAGCAATTCCTCAACGTAATGAAGCCATAGAACCCTTAAATTCTGATCTAAATACTATTTCCAATTGGGGCAGAGAAAACCTTGTTAACTTTAATGCCTCCCAAACCCAATTTCTCCATCTATCTACCTGTCAGGATCTCCCAGCGGACTATCCCTTATTCTTCAACAATACAAAAATCAACCGTTCATCTTCTCTCAATATTCTTGGTGTCTCTTTTTCTTCTGCTCTCATTTGGAAGGACCATATTACCAGTCTTGCTAAGGCAGCCTCCCAGAAGCTGGGTGTGCTCAACCGCCTTAGGGGGTTCTTTTCCCCTGCACAGCTTCTTGCTCTGTACAGGGGCATAGTGCGCCCTTGTATTGAGTATTGTTCACATGTGTGGGGAGATTCCTCTCACACCGCTCTCCTAGACAAAGTTGAAAGGAAGGCCTTTCGTATCATTAACTCCCGTCCACTCACCAACTCTCTGCAATCTCTCTCTTTCCGCCGCAATGTTGCATCTCTCTCGCTATTCTATCGCTACTATAATAATCAGTGTTCCTCAGAGCTATCCCAGTGCATACCACCTCCTTTACGTACGGCACGTGGTACCCGTCTTGCAACTCAATCCCACCCCTACTCTGTGCAACTCTCCAACCCAAGAGTGAAACGTTACTCTCAAACTTTCTTCTACTCAACAGCTGAGCTCTGGATCTCTCTCCCAGAATCAGTCTTTCCCTCTTCCTATGACTTAAATTGCTTCAAACTCCGTGTGTCCAGGCATTTTGGCTCGAACGTCCCTTGATTTTGGCCCTGTCACTCTTTCAACTATGGGGGAGGCACTCGCTATAGGCAGTAATGCCTTTTGCCTCCCTCAATCACATAGAAAAAAAAAAAAAAAAAAAAAAAAAAATATATATATATATACAGTATAGCTTATAGAGTTGGGAAGTAGTCTTAGCTTGCTGTAATATAGCTGAGGTGGTAGAGCTATATATAATGATTGAAGATATTTTTAGTTACCTGTAATATATATATATATATATATATATATATATATATATATATATATATATATATATAAATATATACAGTATATATACGGTATATATATATATATATATATATATATATATATATATATATATATATATATATATATATATATGTATAGTGTACATACTGTTCATAAATGGTCTTCTCCTGGCTGACCTAGATATGTATGAATTTTGTTTTAATATTTTTTGTTTTTCAGTTTGTTATTTCTCTTCAGGCTCTGTCTCGAGTCAGTCACTCCAAACTACTACTACTACTGCTACTGCTACTACTACTACTACTACTAGGCCTACTATTTTTTTTTTTTTTTTTTTTTTTTTTTTACAACCACTCAGCCTGTGCATTCCCTCCTTGGACCCTAAACCAAGTCAGAACAGTGATCAAAGCGACCGACTTGGTAGTCATTCAGCTACTTCCTATTCCGGGGTAAGCACTCAGACTCATCATCGCGGATTACTACTACTACCTCTACTACTACTACTACTACCTCTATTACTACTACTACTAATACCTTACTATGACTAACACTATAAACCAACATAGCGAGACCAACCTGTCCTCGGGCACCTTGACGGCCTCGGCAGTGTTGTTGAAGGACCACGAGAACTCCACCACGGGCGGGTTGGCCAGGACGTTACAGGAGATACGGGCGTTCTCGTGCTTGGCTACACTGTGTTGGGACGGCTGCTCACGGGCACATACGGGGGCGTCTGGTGTGGGAGAAACATTATTAGCTAGATAGATAGGTAAGTAACTCAACAGATAAATAAGTAAATAGATAATAAGTCAACAGATATATGAGTAGATCGGTAACTAAGTAAATAGATAATAAGTCAACAGATATATGAGTAGATAGATGAGTAGATAGATAATAAGTCAATAGATATATGAGTAGATAGATAAATTAATAAATAGATAAATAAGAAGAGAGGTAAATAAGCCACCAGCTAATTGAGTAAGTACAGTCGGCCAACAATCCAGCTGGGTCAGGGCTTCTTTTATTATAGAGTAGTTAAGTAAAGTAAAGGCAAACGAAATATGCAGACTTAACCTATCCACTAGTTTGTCCAGAAAAGAAAAAAATATCTGTGTTTTACATTTCTTATATTTGTACTTGTAAATAGCTTAAATACCATAAATATAAGAAACCCTGGGCCTGCTGGAATGATGACCGACTGTACAGTACATAAATATAAAGCTAGACACATACGTAGATAGATGAATATGTATATATGTAATTATGTATATAGGTGGCATTCTGAGAGTGAGGGTCCGAGTCTAGGTGATGAGACAGTGAAGCACGAAGGCGGAGCAGCTTAAAAGATCGGGCTGCTTCGAGCCGTGAGTTGAACTGTAATGTTTCACGCGTCTCACTCCCTAGACAGAAACAAGACCTCACAGGCTTCACCACCGTGTTGAGCGGTTGGATGTGCAGGCTCTAAGCCTATGCCCGAGAGGGAGTAGTTGGAATATATATAAAAAAAAAAAAATATATATATGCATATATTCTCGGTGTCTCTTTTTCTTCTGCTCTCACTTGGAAAAAACATAATACCAGTCTCGCTAACGCAGCCTCCCAGAAGCTGGGTGTGCTCAACCGCCTCAAGGGGTTCTTTACCCCTGCGCAGCTTCTTGCTCTGTACAGGGGTACAGTGCGTCCTTGTATCGAGTATTGTTCACATGTGTGGGGAGGATCCTCTCACACCGCACTCCTAGATAAAGTAGAAAGGAAAGCCTTTCGTATCATTAACTCCCGTCCATTCACCAACTCTCTGCAATCTCTCTCTCTTCGCCGCAATGTTGCATCTCTCTCGCTATTCTATCGCTACTACAATAATCAGTGTTCCTCGGAGCTTTCCCAGTGTATACCACCTCCTCTACGTAGGGTACGTAGTAGCCACCTTGCAACACAATCCCACCCCTACTCTTTGCAACTCTCCAACCCAAGAGTGAAACGTTATTCTCAGACTTTCTTCTATTCAACTGCTGAGCTCTGGAACTCTCCCAGAATCAGTCTTTACCTCTTCCTATGACTTAAATTGCTTCAAACTCCGTGTGTCCAGGCATTTTAGCTCGAACGTCCCTTGATTTCGGCCCTGTCACTCTTTGAAATCTGGGGGAGGCACTCGCTGCAGGCAGTTATGCCTTTTGTCTCCCTCATTCATATAGAAAAAATATATATATAGAGATAAACACATAAATATAAGTCGATAGATAGCTAAATATGAACTACCTAGATAGCTAGGAAAGAAAGTAGATTGAAAAAGAGATAGATAATTATATAAATAGATAGATATACTGTACAGTTCGATATTGTAGATCGATTCTGAGAGTATAGTGGGAAAGACGATATCATTATAACCTTTAACTATCAGAGGAATTGAGTAAGCTTCATACAATTGTTTATAGTTCCAGAACGATAAAAGACACTTTACAAAACAGAGTTAATACAATTACAGTATTTGTTTTAGTAATCCCAGTGTTATTTATTATTATCTGTTATAGGGGAATGTCAAACTGTTGTTACTAAGCCTCACAGTTCCATTCAACCCTTTCAGTACTGGTGAGTCTCTTTGTTTTGATTTCAACTACATTTAGACGATCTTATGAAGCTTAGGAAAGGATATATGGCAGGTAAAATTATTAATTGAGATAGTTTCCAGCCTTCTAATTTATAAACGTCCTTCCTAAGATGAATAAGATCGTCTAATAATTACCAGAATATAGAACCGTCACCAGAATTGAATGAGTGATGGAGATGAGGTCGAAGTATGAAGATCCCAACCTTTAGAACACCAAAGCAACGCAATGCAGTGCCATATTAAATTGTTTATGTGAGTATTGTAGATTGACAGTGCCAGAAGTAAAAAACATCCGTATATGTTAGCATAGAAACAGGTATAATAAGCAACACACATAATTGACCACAACCTAAACTGCCACAATCCTAATCAGCTTAAGTTAGATTAGGCTAGACTTGGATAAGGTAAATTAGTTGAGGATGGTTCAGGTTAGGCTAAGGGGAGATTGTTTTTTCATATATATATATATATATATATATATATATATATATATATATATATATATATATATATATATATATATATATATATATATATATATATATATATATATACCCGGTATATATATATATATATATATATATATATATATATATATATATATATATATGTACCGGGTATATATATTTTTTCTAGTTTCCTCCGTAGAATATTATCACGCTTCAAAAAATACTCCCAAGACCCCCCTTCGAGATAAATTTGTGCATATATCGGTAGCAATATGCCACAGCCAAAAGGCCTGTTTTTCCTATATTGCAGGCTCGCCAGAAAATAATCGACATTTAAGTGGTTTGAAAGGTCTGAATTGGGAGAAAAGGTCTATATATCGCCAAATTAACGGGGCGAACGTCGTAAAAAATTAAAAGTAACGGGGTTAATTATGAGGGAGAAGGGGGGACAAGAACACTCCCTTAGGTAAAATAGGCTTAGTTAGATGAAATTGAGTAAGGTTAGAATAGGAGACTGTGGGAGTTGTGGATGTGGCTGTTTCAGAATGTGGCCGTTTTGGAGTGTGGCCATTTTTGTCTGAAAATCGTCACATTATAAAGTAATTGGGTGACATCTGGTAGTTTGAAAGTCCCCATTCTTATTGTAAATCCAAATATATGATAGACAAATATTGTCAGAGAAGGTGTTGTTATTTTGCTAACTACTAAAATAAGAAATACGTTTGAAAAAGATGGTCTTCTTTAATAAACTAAAAAGACCATATGAGGAGGAGCACTTTATTGACAAGGTTTCGCATATAACTTCAATTGTCCTGATGAAGCTATATGAAGCTATATGCGGAACTTTTTCCATAAAGTGTTCCTCCTCATATGGTCATTCTGTCAAATTTTCTGAGTATATATTCTTCAGCATGTCCAAATACTTTATGTCGAATTTAAGTATCTATGAAACAGATTCAAAGATGAAAGTAGTTGGGTTGAATATGCTGTTCTACTTCTGAAGAAAAAAATAAGCTATATATTTGTTTGAAAATGATGGACAGTGTATATTCGATTGCATAAAAACAAAAATAAAAACTCAATTTTAATCTTCTATATGTAATGGTTAACACTAAAGAAATACAACATATGAGAAATATGACCAGTTTAAAATAAGATAAAACGTAAAGTATAAATGTATAATTACAGATGGTCTCCTACTCTAACTTGACATCCAGCTTGAGGGGGCGGGGGCGCAATCAAGCCATCCTTGTTGTTGGACAATTATTACTGTGTTTTGTGTTAACTATGCGACTATTGCTGCAAACACTAAAATTATACTTGAAAACAAAAAAATATCAGTTTGAATTTTGCATACCGGTATGTAATATCTAAAACAAAACAACAAGTATTTTAGGTGATGGCAAAACACAGACAAACCACACACACACACACTCTCTCTCTCTCTCATAAATATATATATATATATATATATATATATATATATATATATATATATATACAGTATATGGTCTGGGAATCTTTTGTTGGGGGCCCCTCATCATCCTTGGTCTCTGGGTCTTCTCCTGAGCGACCTAGATGTGTGTGAATTGTTGTTTAATATATCTATCTTTCTATCTATCTATTGCCTGACGCCGTGATCCCCGAAGGGGTGGCCACGAACGAACCGCCCCCATGCACCTCTGTCCCCAGTCAGTCGACGCCCCTCCCCCCAACCAGCACCGCCTTCGTTCATGTACTTCCTCACTCCATCCTTCCACCTCATATTCGGTCTACTTCTCCCCCTCTGTCCCTCCAACTCGCTCTCGTACACCCTCTTAGTCATTCTCTCACTTTCCATACGTTCCATATGGCCGAACCATCTCAAGTTGTTCCTTTTCACACTTTCCAGCACATCTACCTCCACACCACACCTCCTTCTTACTTCCTCATTAGTCTGTCTATCCCTCCATGTAACTCCGCACGCACTCCTTAAGTAATTCATTTCCACTGCTCTCACTCTTGGTCTGAGTCTCTCAACCAACGTCCATGCTTCGCTTCCGTAAGTCAGTGTCGGGATTACCACACTGTCATGCAAGGACTTCTTCAATTCCATACTGACCACCCTATTTCTTGTTACTGCTTTTAGCGTTCCTACAACCCTCTTCCCCTGTTGTACCCTCTCCCCCACCTCTTCATCCATAGTCCCATCTTTACTCAACACATTGCCCAGATACTTAAAAGAGTTGACGATCTCCATAGCCTGACCGTTCAGCTTCACCTCACACTCTGTGACTTCACCCCTTTCGAAGACCATAACCTTGCTCTTCCCCGTATTTACCTTCAAATTCCGTTTTTCGCACACTGTTCCAAACTCATTTACCAGACCCTGCAACTCCCATTCATTATCACTCATCAGAACTGTATCATCCGCAAACAGCAGTATAGGTAGCTTCCACTCAATTCCCTCCCTTTTCAGCGATACACCAACATCCACTGCTCTTGATAGTATTTCTTTCATAACTCCATCCATATATACAGTAAACAACCACGGGGACATCACACACCCCTGTTTCAAACCAACATTCAGGTCAAAAGAACTCGCTCTGCTCACTCTCCACACGTACTGCCGCCTTTGCACCCTCATACATGCTCTTCACTGCTTTCAGCAACTTGCCCTCTACTCCGTATATTCTAAGTACTTTCCACAAACCTTCTCTATCCACTCACCCCTTAATATACTGTATATATATTAATATACTGTATATATATACTTTTTTTTTCATTTTGTTATTTCTTTTCGGGCTCTGTCTCGAGTCGGTCACTCCAAGCTATTGGTATGTGCCTGAGTATATACATACATACGTATATATACATAAATATATACTGTATAATAAACTAAAGATGGTCCTCTACTCGGGGCGGGATGCAGCCGAGCATTTTTGTTTGAAAAGGTTTGAATTGCGTACTGTATATCTATTGTGTACTGTATATCTATTGTGTACTGTATATCTATTGTGTACTGTATATCTATTGTGTACTGTATATCTATTGTGTACTGTATATCTATTGTGTACTGTATCTATTGTGTACTGTATATCTATTGTGTACTGTATATCTATTGTGTACTGTATATCTATTGTGTACTGTATATCTATTGTGTACTGTATATCTATTGTGTACTGTATATCTATTGTGTACTGTATATCTATTCACTAAATTCAAAACAAATATATGAGACAGATAGCCAATTTGAGAGAGACAAATATATATAATGCATATATATAAACTAAAGATGGTGCTCTACTCACACTTGACGTCTAGTTTGAGGGGCGGAGATACAGCCGAGCCCTCCTTGTTAGCAGCCAGGCAGGAGTAGCTGCCGGCATTCCCTCTCTCCACCTTCTGTAGTACCAGGGTCATGTTCGCTACCAGGATACCGCCAGCTGATTTGAGTTCTTTACCCTGGGAGACAAACGATTAATGATGATTATTATTATTATATATATATATATATATATATATATATATATATATATATATATACTGTATATATATATATATATACTATTTTTAACATCATTCTTAACACTAATAACACCCCAAATGAAATTAATGAAAGCATGTGATTCTCCCAGGATTCGACCCCAGGATATCACATACAGAAACTACACACTCTAACCATTACACCATCAAGAAAGTTATAAGTACAGCACATAACCACGATTAGTTTCCATTTATCGAATACTGGATATTAATCTAATCATGTACTGTACCCAACTGCACTATGAATAGCCTAATGCTTAAGTGAGAGTAAAGAACATTTTACGGGGCACAGATCACATAAGACCGACCTCTTTACGAAATATTTTAGTTTCAGAGATTTTGTTTTCGGGTGTTGACCTATAATCCTTGTTTCTCGTTATTATACAGTATGCTTGTGACTTTCTCAGTGTTTATGTGTATCTGTGCGTCTCTCTCTCTCTCTCTCTCTCTCTCTCTCTTTCTCTCTCTCTCTCTCTCTCTCTCTCTCTCTCTCTCTCACTGGGGAAGGGAGACAGCCTTCTGCTTTGCTATCCTAATCTTCCACTTAGTAGCAAATTTTGTTAGAATTAAGTCTGGACTGCTTAGTAGGGGCCGCAAGGCATGTGCAGTCTGTGGATCTTTATAACTCTATTTAACTCTCAGGTTAATGCACTGCACTGGTGATAATATGGTTTTACTCACTTCAAACTTTATAAAATAACTTTTAAATTATAAAGTATACTTATTTAATAGTGGAATAATATAAAATACTGTGACTCGTTCAAAGATGTTGCAACAGGTTCACGTCTTGGCAACTGTACTTTTACAAAGATGTTGCACCAGGTTCATGTCTTGGCAACTGTACTTTTACAAAGATGTTGCACCAGGTTCATGTATTGGCAACTGTACTTTTACAAAGATGTTGCACCAGGTTCATGTCTTGGCAACTGTACTTTTACAAAGATGTTGCACCAGGTTCACGTCTTGGCAACTGTACTTTTACAAAGATGTTGCACCAGGTTCACGTCTTGGCAACTGTACTTTTACAAAGATGTTGCACCAGGTTCATGTCTTGGCAACTGTACTTTTACAAAGATGTTGCACCAGGTTCATGTCTTGGCAACTGTACTTTTACAAAGATGTTGCACCAGGTTCATGTCTTGGCAACTGTACTTTTAGTTTATTCAGTACAACTAGGTCAACAATTTTGACCACTAACCTATAACTAAAAAACGGCTAGAGTAATCCTGCTGATATGTGTACTATTTGGGAAGAGTCAGACACAGAACAGGTGTAGACATTTACAGTCCACTTGTTCTAGCCCTTTTTGAGTTACAGAGGTTAAAGGTCACGAGTTCTGGTCTATATATAATGAATGCACTGTGTGTGTGTGTGTGTGTGTGTGTGTGTATTTACCTAATTGTATTCGCCTAATTGTGTTTTACAGGATTGAGAATAATCTCGTACTGTCCCGTCTGCTATAAATTGATCATACTTTTGCTTAAATGAATGAATACCTTGAGCACACACCACTTCTTTCGGTAACTTATTCCACTCATCAACAATTCTATTAGGAAAGCCATATTTTCTTATGCCTGTCTTGCTTCTCTTCTGTAGTAGTTTGTAATCATGTCCTCTTGCTCTCCCTGTTGCTGGCTTGATGAATTATATTCGTTTGGCGAACTTGTACATTGTTATGAGGTCGCATCTCTTTCTTCTATCACGCAGCGAAGTTTTGTTGTTTTCTATATGAGTGAGGGAGACAAAAGGCAGAACTGCCTGTAGCGAGTGCCTTCCCCATAGTTGAAAGGGTGACAAGGCCAAAATGAAGGGGCGTTCGAGCCAAAATGCCCAGACACACGGAATTTGAAGCAATTAAAGTCATAGGAAGAGGGAAAGACTGATTCTGGGAGAGAGCTCCAGAGCTCAGTTGTTGAATAGAAGAAAGACTTAGAAATAACATTTCAATCTTGGGTTGGAGGGTTGCACAGAGTAGGAGTGGGATTGTGTTGCAAGATGAATACCATGTACCCTACATAGAGGACCACCCTCTATGTAGGGTACATGGTATTCATACAGTATACACTGGGAGAGCTCTGAGGAACACTGTTTATTGTAGTAGCGATAGAATAGCGAGAGAGATGCAACATTGTGGCAAAGAGAGAGATAGATTACAGAGACTAGGTGAGTGGACGGGAATTACTGATACGAAAGGCCTTCCTTTCTACTTTGTCTAGGAGTGTGGGTGTGAGAGGATCCTCCCCACACACAGAGCAAGAAGGTGTGCAGGGGTAAAGAACCCCCTGAGGCGGTTGAGCACACCCAGCTTCTGGGAGGCTGCCTTAGCAAGACTGGTAATTTGGTCCTTCTAAGTGAGAGCAGAAGAAAAAGAGACACCAAGAATATTGAGAGAAGATGAAGGATTGATTTTTGTATTGTTTATGTATAAGGGATAGTCCTCTGGGAGGTCCGGATGGGTAGTAAGATGGAGGAATTGGGTTTTGGAAGCATTAAAGGCAACAAGGTTTTCTCTGTCCCAATTGGAAATAGTAGTTAGATCAGAAGAGGAGTGTTGTATGGCTTCATTACGTTTGTGTTTTGAGGGATTGCTGGCTGGGGTGTTCTGGAAAAGTAATTGAGTAGTGTAAGGTAGAATCGTCTGTGTATGAATGGATTGGAGTGGAGGTACAGTTTAGAAGATAACTTATGAAAATTAGAAAGAGAATGGGAGATAGGACAGAGCCCTGAGGAACACCAGAGTTGATAGGATGAGGAAGTGAGCGATGGCCGTTCACAACCGCATCTATGAAACGGTCGGAAAGGAAATTAGAGAGAAAGGCACAGATGGAGGGATAGAAACCGAAGGAGGGTAGTTTAGAAAATAAAGATTTGTACCAGACTCTATCGAAGGCCTTCGAAATGTCTAGTGCAATAGAAAAGGTCTCACAAAAGTCCCGAAAAGAGGATGACCAAGAGTTAGTAAGATATGAAAGAAGATTACCAGTAGAGCGACCCTTAAGGAAGCCATACTGGCGATCTGAGAGTAGATTATAAGAAGATAAATGTTTAAGAAAATTGGAAGCAAGAATAGTTTCAAAAACTTTAGAGATACATGATATGAGAGCAATTGGACGATAGTTAGAGGGTTGAGAGCGGTCACCCTTCTTTGGGACAGGTTGAATGAGAGCAAACTTCCAGCAAGAAGGGAAGACGTTAGAGGAGAGACAGAGAGGAAAGAGTTTGCCTAGGCAGGGAGTCAGCACGGAAGCACAGTTTTTTAGTACAACAGGAGGAACACCGTCCGAACCGTACACCTCTTAGTATTAAGCCCAGATAGGGTAGAAAGTACATCTTTAGAAGAGATTAGAATATTAGGCATAAGTAGGAGAGAGGGGGTGGAGAGAGAGGAACAGCACCAGAATCACTTTGAGCAAAGAGTTCAGCTTTGTCAGAGGAAGAAGTGATGGTTGTGCCCAGAGTGGAAAAGGGGAGGGAAAGACGAGGAAGAAAAATTGTTGGAGAGGTTTGTGGTTAGATGCCAGAAAGCTTGGGAAGAGCTAGAGTTGGATAGTTCAGTGCATTTATTATTGATGCAAGAGTGGTTGGCAAGTCGAAGAACAGATTTAGCTTGATTCCGGGTAGAAACAGGGAAAATGAGATTCTTGAAATTTTAAGGCGTTGGTTCCATTTGAATGCTTCCTCCTTGTTGTGGACAGCAGTAGAACAAGCATAAGTAAACCAAGACTTTTTTTGCATTAGACTGAGAGAAAGAAAATGGAATGTATGCTTCCATGCCCGAGAGGATTACCTCGGTAATGCGTTCAGTACTCTCCGAGGGAAGCCACGGAAGCAAAAGTCATTCCATGGGAAACAAAGAAGTACTGCCGGAGAGCCTCCCAGTCTTCAGCGCCAAAGTGCCACTCACTCTCTGCGTCAGTCTCACTCCCACTCTGTCTCTCTCTGTCAGTTTTACTCCCACACTGTCTCTACTGTATGTCATCCTCACTCACCCTCTCTCTAAGTCAGTCTCACTCTCACTCTCTCTATCTACGTCAGTCTCACTCTCACTCTCTCTACGTTAGTCATATTCACACTCTCTCTCTGCGTCAGTCTCTCTCTACGTCAGTTAACGTCGGTCTCACTCACTCTATCCCTCTCTTTCGAACTCTCTCCCATCAATCGTATTTCCCCCTAACAATCATCATCTCCCCCAGCCGATTGTCCATTTAGTCCCATCAATAGCCCTCCACCCTCGCCGCCACAATCACAATACTCCCGAGATTGTCATTGGCTTGGTCCCCAGCCTAAGCCTTAGTTACGGGCGTCGGCGGGGGGGGGGGGGGGGGGGGGGGGGGGTTACGCCGTGGGAAAAGTTATCAGCCCCAGTTGAAAAGTTTTATGGGGCAAAAGTTGGGGCGTCGGTCTTTGTGGAGTACCGTCCCCCACCCCCACCCCCACCCTCCAATACTACCCCTCCCCCATCCCCCTCTTGGTATTGTTGTATTGTATCGGGGGCACTGAAAAGGAAGTGAAGGGGGGTGGAGGTCTGCGTTGGGCTGGTGGCGGAGAGGGTAAGTCTATTGTTGGTGGTGTTTTTGTGTCATATTTCTTTCAAGACTACGGAACGCATCTAAGTTCTTACCTCCATTTTATATATATATATATATATATATATGTGTACGTATGTGTGTATTATATTTGTATATGTATATGTGTGTTCATTTTATTTGTATATATATACTGTATGTGTGTGTGAAGTGTGTGTGTGTTGTTTGTGTGTGTGTGTGTGTTTGTGTGTGTGTGTGTGTGTGTGTGACAGAGTAGAATAAGGGTTTACATTGTGCCTCCAAGTAACGGTGTGCGGCGGCGGTTTAGCGGTGGCAGTACACTCGAAGTACAGGTCGTCCCCCTCCTTGATGTTCCCGCCGTCCAGAGACCGACCCAAAGACACGCTCACCTGTGGACGATCTGGGAGAGAGAGAGAGAGAGTGTGTCAAAGTCAGTCAATAGTGTGTGAGAGAGAGATAGATAGATAGACAGATAGATAGATAGATAGATAGATAGATAGATAAATAGATAGATAGAGATAGATAGATAGAGAGAGAGAGAGATTCACCTTATTATTTCATGTTCATTGTGTTTTGTTAGTTTCATTACTTGGCAATGATAATTGTATTCTTCTACTTCTAGAATTTCGTTATCAATCCTAATTATGTTGCGTTGAACGTTATCACTGTACGTCATTTTGGTTTTACTCCTCTTCGTCTTTAGGCATACTCTGAGATTTTCTTTAGTGAGATAATTGCCGACTTGCGAGTTTCGTTCTATAAGGAAGTTGGGAGCTGTAGACATCGATATTTAGCAGAATTACGTTATTATTGTATTTCTGTTTAATATCGATGTTTAAGGCTCCAACTTCCTTATAGCCAGAAACTCGCAAGTGGTTAATTGAGCATTTCTTGGAACTTTTCTACTGTATCTGAAATTAAGATAATGTCGTGTGCAAATCTGAGATGGTTAAGGTATTCCCCGTCTACTTTAATTCCCTTTGATTCCCATGAACATTTTCTGAAGATCCCTTCAAGACAAGCTGTGAACAGCTTGGGTGAGATTGTGTCTCCCTGCCTCACTTCTTTCCCAATCTTTATCTTCTCTGTGTCTCTTTGTTATCGGACCACAACCGTGCCTTTTGCATATACATTGTCTACGAGTTCGATATATATATTTCATGTATTCCTTGTTCATGTAGTGAGTTTACTATAGCTGTTATCTTTACCGAATCGAAGGCCTTTTCATAGTCGACAAAAGCCAAAGAAAGAGTTAAATTATACTCTGATGTTTTCACTATTAGCTGGTTCATTTATGCAAGTGATCCATGGTTGAATATCAACTTCTAAATCCTGCCTGTTCCCGAGATTGATTTTCATCAGGTCAAGGTATTGAGGGATAAGCCTTTACAAGGGCACCTTGTATCTACATTCTACTTTTCCATTTTTTCTGAAGAGTGTAGAGAGGGGAAAAGGGGTGTTGGGGAGAGAGGAAGCTGTTGGAATGGCTTTGTTATGTGTGTTATTAGTCTGTATAGGTCGTCGAGGTGTTCCCCGACTGGGTGCGAGCATGTGAAACATGCTAGGACGTACTACAACACCCACTAAATGTCCGCCTGGGCTGGGATCGAAGCCCGATCAAGCAGATTCACACGTGAGCGTGCTCACCACTCAACCGCCGGGGCTCTACATCTAAAATGTTATCTAATATATTTTTTAGGATTTTAGAAAACAACTTGTAAATAACTGATTACAAACTAATAGGACGGTAGTTGCCGATATCTTTCTTATCGCCTTTTGTTGGTCACTGCATTGCACCAAGCTTCTGGAATAGCCCGCTTACATAAACAATGGGTGAATAGCTGAATTAATTTACACTGGACCTCATCTTCTACATCTTTCAGAAGATTGCTTGTTCTCCCATCATCTCCTGGAACTTTTTCCTATTCATTCTGTTTAGAGCAAAACTTATTTCATCTACAGATTAATGTAAGACTTCGTTTGTGTCTGTTGTTGGATCAATGGATGGAACTGAAATACTTTGAGTAAAACTGTTCATAGAACTCTTCGACTCGTGTCACCATTTGTTATTTACAGTTTACGATTTCACCATTGCTGTTTCTCAGAGAAGTCATTCGTTGCTTGCCTATGGCTAGTTTACGTTGTGCAACTTAGTTTGAGGCTTTTTTCCTTTCATAATAGTTTCTCCAACTAAGTCCATGCTAGATAGATAGATACAAAGGAGTACAAAGGAAATCAAGCAACAACATATCTAGTGACCCTTCTAGGCTGCTTGTCCTCCAAAACACTGAGGATCAAGTGTCCAAACAGTGGTTTAGAGTGGGTAAGGGAACATTGGAAAGGGAATTACTGCCCTGGAACTAATGTCCGTGGCAGGATTAGGAAGTTAGTAGGGGACAGATGGGTTAGTAACTGAGGGGGGGATAAAATAAGGTTATAGATAGAGAGAGAGAGAGAGAGAGAGAGAGAGAGAGAGAGAGAGAGAGAGAGAGAGAGAGAGAGAGAGAGAGAGAGAACAAAAGTGTGTGTGTGTGTGTGTGTAGGGGTGGACAGGTAGGCAAATCAATAATAATAGGTTAAACCTATAAATGAATGTGCCCTTCCGGAGACCAACCTACAGTACAAACACGCAACCTGGGAACAATCTGAGAGACCTTCAAGATTTCTAAATATGTAAGAATCACTTTTAGATATTCAGTATATGGTAGGTGTAAGGAATCAGAAAAAACAAAACAAAACAAGATAGACATTAATGTAGAGGACATTGATTCGCTTTTACATGTTATTTTTTATTTTTTTTTGTAATTTGCTACCTAGAACTCTGTCAAGCAACAAACAACCCCAAGACATCCCTTCGAGATAAGTGTGTACATTTTTCTCCAGAAAAATTTCCCGGCCGAAGGCCGCTTGCTCATAAATTGCTGACTCACTATCACTTGCCAGGAAATAATTGACACCTTAAAGGCACGAAAGGTATTGATATTGGCAAAAAATGGGGCGACAGGTTATAAAAGGGCCAAACTAATGGGGCGAACGTGTTAACATCTCAAAACTAATGGGGCTAAACATGAGGGAGAAGGGCGCCAGAAAAACAAAAACTTCCCCTTAACTGACTCCTCCATCCTCATGAACCATCCTCACCACGGTGTTTTCTTCTTAGTATGTCGACAGTAATATCTTCAATGTGAACTAAAACAATTTCTTGAGCAGAATGAAGCCTCCGGAGAAGTGAACATTGTAGCATAAACTACAGTAATTGAACGCTTAATTATGAACACAATGATGCCCTGAAATGTGTTGTGGAGAAATATCTGGAGAAGGGACATAAGTTGTATGTTGCCTTTACGGATTTGGAGAAGCCCTATGACAGAGTTGATAGAGAAGGTTTGTGGAAAGTACTGAGCATATACGGAGTAGACGGCAAGTTGCTGAAAGCAGTGAAGAGCATGTATGAGGGTGCAAAGGCATCAGTATGTGTGGAGAATGAGCAGAGCTAGTTCTTTGATCTGAATGTTGGGTTGAAGCAAGGGTGTGTGATGTCCCCATGGTTGTTCAATATATATATATGGATGGAGTCATGAAAGAAATACAAGGAAGAGGAGTGGATGTTGGTGTACCTCAGATAAGGAAGGGAAACGAGTGGATTTGCCTGTAGGCTACTGCTCTTTGCTGATGATACAGTTCTGATGAGCGATAGTGAATGGGAGTTGCAGGGGCTGGTAAATTTGTTTGGAACAGTGTGTGAAAAATGGAGTCTGAAGGTAAATGCGGGGAAGAACAAGGTTATGGTCTTGGAAAGGAGTGCAGCCACAGCGTGTGAGGTGAAGTTGAACGGTCAGGCTATGGAGAATGTCAGCTCATTCAAGTAGTTAGGCAGTGTGTTGAGCAAAGATGGGAGAATAGATGAAGAAGTGCGGGAGAGGGTGCAACAAGAGAAGAGGGTTGTAGGAACCCTGAAAGCAGTAACAAGAAATAGGGTGGTCAGCTTGGAAGTAAAGAAGTCCTTGCATGACAGTGTGGTAATCCCGACACTGACTTACGGGAGCGAAGCATGGACGTTGGTGAAGAGACTCAAACCAAGAGTGAGAGGGGTGGAAATTGAGTTACCTGTGAAGTGTGTGCGGAGTTCCATGGAGGATAGACAGTCGAATGAGGAAGTATGAGAGAGGTGGTGTCTGGATATAGATGTGTTGGAAAGTGTGAAAAGGAACACCTTGAGATGATTCGGCCATGTGGAACGTATGGGAAGCGAGAGAATGACTAAGAGAGTGTATGAGAGTGATGTGGAAGGACATAGAGGGAGAGGTAAACCGAATGACAGGTGGAAGGATAGAGTGAAGAAGTATATGAGTGAAGGTGGTACTGGATGGGAGGAGAGACGTTGACTGACTGGGGACAGAGATGCATGGGGCCGTTTCATTCGTGGCCACCCCTTCGGGGATCACGGCGTCCGGCAATAGATAGACAGATAAATAGTTTTTCAATCGTTTACATGTTGTATTATAAACAAGTATTTTATTGAAGCACTTATTAATTTATCATTTATGTTGCACTAAAGCATTCATTCTCTACAGTGCTTCCTTGGGTAATTTGGCTGTATTGGAAGATTACATCACCTTTAAAAACCTTCGAACGAGAATCCGAATCAGACTAGAAATCATAATATACAGTATTTCAGAATAGAATCAGATTAAAGTAGTATTAAACATTGGAGAACATAACTTTCGAAAACTAACAAACATATGACCTAATTAATTTGTCTGTGTGCCCAACTGATGATGTACTGGTGCTACTGATATTAAGGGGAAAGGGTTTATTTGTCTGTGTGCCCGACTGATGATGTACTGGTGCTACTGATATTAAGGGGAAAGGGTCTATTAATTTGTCTGTGTGCCCGACTGATGATGTACTGGTGCTACTGATATTAAGGGGAAAGGGTTTATTTGTCTGTGTGCCCGACTGATGATGTACTGGTGCTACTGATATTAAGGGGAAAGGGTTTATTTGTCTGTGTGCCTGACTGATGATGTACTGGTGCTACTGATATTAAGGGGAAAGGGTTTATTTGTCTGTGTGCCTGACTGATAATGTACTGGTGCTACTGATATTAAGGGGAAAGGGTTTATTTGTCTGTGTGCCCGACTGATGATGTACTGGTGCTACTGATATTAAGGGGAAAGGGTTTATTTGTCTGTGTGCCCGACTGATGATGTACTGGTGCTACTGATATTAAGGGGAAAGGGTTTATTTGTCTGTGTGCCCGACTGATGATGTACTGGTGCTACTGATATTAAGGGGAAAGGGTTTATTTGTCTGTGTGCCCGACTGATGATGTACTGGTGCTACTGATATTAAGGGGAAAGGGTTTATTTGTCTGTGTGCCTGACTGATAATGTACTGGTGCTACTGATATTAAGGGGAAAGGGTTTATTTGTCTGTGTGCCCGACTGATGATGTACTGGTGCTACTGATATTAAGGGGAAAGGGTTTATTTTTTGGTCGATTTTCCACTTATTTATTATTTTGTTTAGTTTCCTCCCTAGATCTTCATCAAACTTAGAAAAGCATCCACAAGATTGTCCTTCTAGATATTTTTGTACATTTTTCGGTAGAATAATGGACTGGCTCCTTTATTACAGGCTTGCTATAGCTCGCCAGGAAAAAAATGACATAACAATTATACGAAAAGTATTAATATTGCCAAAGAAATGGGGCAAAAGGTCTTGTATTCGCCAAAATAATGGGGCGAACGTCTTTTAATCTCAAAACTAATGAGGCCTAACATGAGGGTGAAGGGGGTGCAGATAAATTAAGTACCTTCCCGTTAATGACCTATTGAACCTATAATAACTGAGCCCGCATCCATAACAGTATATCCGTCATATTATCCATTACCCGGACCTATACTGTATAATAAGTGGACCCAGAAAGGTTTACGACTTGGTACAGTACCAGATGATCGGGACACATTTCCACACTAAGGGGGGGGGGGGGGGGGAGGGGATTACCATTTATATATATATATATTTATTTATTTTAAATTTAATATATTTATTTATCTACTAATATGATTATTCTGTTTCATTCCTAGACCTCCATCAAGCTTAATTAAATACCTTTCCAAGACCCTCCTTGGAAATAACTGACCCTTTCCATAACAGTATAGGCCTATCCATCATTAATATTATCCCTTACAATGACCTATATAATGTCTACTCTCCAGATCTTGATCCATGGGACTAGATCTAGGAGTGTTTACGACTTGATCCATGGGACTAGATCTAGGAGTGTTTACGACTCGGTAACAACTGAGCCGGACACATTATAATTAAGGGGGGTCACCGGCATCTGTTTATCTTTCTCTCCTTTTCTCTTTTTCCATGGCTGGTATCCATTCGGCCCCATTCAGCCAACTGTTTTAAGACGTTTTCCCCATCCAGGTGTCGATTTCTTCCTGGCGAGCGATAACGAGCCAGCATTATATGGAGAAATCCGGCTTCGCCGGAGAAATTTTTCTGTCGAAAAATTTACAGATTTAGCTTGCTGTCAAAACAAAATTATATATATGCTGGCTCGCTATTGCTCGCCAGGAAAATATTGACACCTGGATGGGGGTAAACGTCTTTAAACAGTAGGCTGAATGGGGACGAATGAATACAAACCAAAGAGCGATGAGATAAAGATAAAAAAAAAAAAAAAGTGGGCTCCCTTAAGTCATTATTTAATTAATTATTATTATATAGTTTTAGCTTCCTCGCTAGACCTCCAGCTTAAATAACAAAACAAAATAAGATCCCCTTCGCGATGAATTTGTGTAATATTTGGGAATGTCCCGATCAAAGACAGGTTCCTCCTATATTACAGGCTCGCTATCCCTCGCCAGGACAAAATCACCACCAAAATTATATGAAAGGTCTTAAAATCGCCGAACTAATGTCTTAAAATCTCGAAACTAAAGGGGCTAAATATGCGGGAAATCACTATCAATATACCACACGATTTTATATACCCTTATCATGCCATTGTTATACCCTAGATTATTTACAATATACTTTCTGAAGCTTTTATTGAGAGGGAGAGCAAGGCATAGAGTTAGGCAGTGCAAACATCTAGGACATATAAAAGGTGTGATAAACGTATACAATGTCATTGGGTATATTGAGAGGGATTTACCTATTTGTCTTCGTATTACAAGGGTTTAAACCATCAATATACTTTTAAAGGGAGGTATTATATTATTCTGGACCACCATCTCCCTCATGTTTAGCGCCATCAGTTTTCAGATTTTAAGATGTTCGCCCCATTTCTTTGTAAATAATAAGATTTTTCGTGCCATTCAGGTGTCGGTTTCTTTCTTGGCGAGCTATAGCGAGCCTGTAATATGAAAGGATCCGACCTTAGGCCGGGACATTTTTACTACCGAAAAATGTACACATTTATCTCGAAGGGGGATCTTGGGGATATTTTTGTAAAACTTGATTGAGGTCAAGGGAGGAAACTAAAATAATTGTAGATAGATAAATGAATAGGCCAACAAATACACTCTGATTACACTTTGATTACCATTGTCATACCTATATTCTTTACAGTGTTCTGGAGCCCTTACCCCTTCGATCCCAAATGGGCTATCAAAAAGCCGAGGAAAATCCTCTAGCATTGACCAGAATATAGAGGAAATATGCGTCATACATTGTGCAAAGTATGTGTATTGAAAAGGGTAATATGTATCGTTATTGAGTTATGTTGATAACGGTAAACCATATATCCGTCATCTAAATTTGCTTGACAAAAATATTAATTAAATTAAATTAATCTTTCCTATTTTGTCTGTGGACTTGAATCATGGGCATCAAGTTGGTTCCCTCAGCCTTTTATATAAAGTCTTCAATAACGCTCAGCATCCTTTGTATGGTGATATGGTGAGCCTTTTATATAAAGTCTTCAATAACGCTCAGCATCCTTTGTATGGTGATATGGTGAGCCTTTTATATAAAGTCTTCAATAACGCTCAGCATCCTTTGTATGGTGATATGGTGAGCCTTTATATAAAGTCTTCAATAACGCTCAGCATCCTTTGTATGGTGATATGGTGAGCCTTTTATATAAAGTCTTCAATAACGCTCAGCATCCTTTGTATGGTGATATGGTGAGCCTTTTTCCTATCCTTCTCACACCCTTGATTGCTGACAGTGTAGTAGTGAAAGGGTTGACAGGATTACGCGGTCGATCACCATAAGACCCCCCCCCCCCCCCCCGTGATAATATCCTTGTAATCCGGGAATATCCGAGCCTAATATATAGATAGGCTACATAGAGGGTTAGGTGGATAGATACTGTAGATAGTGATATATAGAGATATTTATACATAGATAGAAAAGTGTGAGAGAGAGAGAGAGAGAGAGAGAGAGAGAGAGAGAGAGAGAGAGAGAGAGACAGAATTTAGATAGAGGAAACAAAAAAACATGTACCGTATATATAAAATTAACACATACTGTGCATAGATATATGGAAAGAGGGGGATGGAGAGAGAGAAAGCAAGCAAATAGAGAAACAAACATGAAATTAATGTTATGGATTCCTTAACCCTTATTTAGCGGGCTAGGTGGCCTATTTGACCGTAGCCCCCAGCGTTTTTTTTTTACCCTAAATAGGGTTGTTTACGTGATCATTTTCATGCCTAAATAAGACCCAGAGCGTAAAACAAGTATCTATTCCTGAAAGGGCGTAAACAGAGCTTTCCAATGACACCCGAACCATCCTTGTACGACCACTGGTTTTCTTGCAACAATCATGCAACACGAGTGCAAAAACCCTGTAATTAGGTAATTTCCCTACATAATTCCCTGTGTAGCGAGTCAGGAGAGGGGGAGGAAGTTAGAATACAGTTCAGTTGGTCCACCGCGGTGGTGGGTGACGGTCATACAGTTGCTACGCTCCTCACACCGCTCAGCTCTCTCTCTCGGCAACATTACGTGCTAAAAATGGCGCACGACATAAGTTGTGAACCGCCACATAGTCCAAATTTATTTCACACGACATAAGTTGCGCGCCGACAGTTAAGGGTTAATGTAACAGTGTACAAAAGTAGTTCCACCACAGGTCCCTGAATATTACTCCCACGTCACTCTTTAGTCTTCTGGATGGAGGCAATGACGATATGGCTTTCTGTACTGGTGAATATGATTGTGTGCCTTCCTGGTGGTGTTCATAAGTTGTTGAAGATGGTGTTGATGGCTGTAAGGCCTCGATGGTGTAGTTCTTCTCCTGTTGGCTGTCACAGCTTGCTGCTGCAAGTGGTGAGAAGTTAAAGTTGATCCGTTTGTGGTGATGCATTTCAAGTGATATCCTGTGACATTTTGCTTGTCTAGTGCACTTTTTGCAACACCCTTTTAAATTTAACAGTGAAGTATACTTCTTATTTAACTGGTGAAGGCCCTACTTATCTACTGTTTGTTCTTGAGGGTTCTATGTGTGTATTTGCTAATGAGCCTTTAGAGTGAGACATAACTGCCAGAAAGGAATAGTCTGCACTAGAAATATAAATGAGATGACGGGCCCCCAACCAACGATACACAGAGTGGGCAGCATAACCACTCAGGTAACCTCAAAACCCCAGGACAGACGACGAGGACGTTTACCTGAGTCCCCCCTACGAGTCTACCGGAATCTACCTGAGTTGACCATGCCCAGCCGCCCATTCCACAGTTCTCTTTCACACCCCCAGCCATCTAGGAAAACGAAGGACTCTCTCGGCCAGTCACAAGCCACCATCCTCAGCCAACCACAACCGCCCTGGGACCACCAATTAGAACCCTCCTTTTACGTAGCCTCCACCAGAAGTGACTCTCCCTGTATTGTTCCGCCGGATTTGGAATATGATGAGCACTCCCTTATGCAATCTACTCACCAGCACCCCGGATATTGCAGGAACAAATGGACCTGATGACGCCTGACTACTCCAGGCCCCCGAGGATATAACTACAATCCCCGATGTGTATGTCTGAGTATAATTGGAAGACCTGCAATACAGCTGCTCCAATTTTAGCTTTAAGTGTTTTCTATTTTTCATAGCAGCCCTGAACCTTCCAGCTGCCCCATGTAATATTGTAATATTACCTTGGAACCAGGCCCATATGATAATACCTGAGTTTCAAGGCTAGAATGTATATGTACCTCACAACAACCATTTTTCCTCTTTCCTCTATACCCCTTTTCCTCGAGTTCATTGACACCTGAAGTAAGAAAATATTTGCATAGGACCTCAGAAAAACCTGAGGAAAGGACACACAACCTCACTTACTGACTAGGCATTACCTCACTGGGACGGTCTAGTTAAGGTCAGAGTTGCTACGGTGCCCTCCCCTCCCTCACCACCTCACTTACTGACTAGGCATTACCTCCTTGGGATGGCCTAGTTAAGGTCAATGTTGCTACGGTGCCCCCCCCCCCCCTCGAGAGTGCCCCCTGGACGTTGGCCCCCTTTCCGGATTGCTGAAGGGCCACCTGTCTGTTGCCTGGCGCCCTGAACCGAGGACCCCTGCTCGAGTTATGGACGTAGGCCTGGACCTAGGACCCCTGCTCGAATTACGTAAACAGGCCTGGACCTAGGACCCCTGTTTGAATTACGTAACCAGGCCTAGATCGAGGACCCCTGCTCGAGGAGGTAACCAGCTGTGCAAGATTGGCTACTACCCTCTACGCCGGCCAGACCAGCACTCTCGCCCCCCTGCCCTCCCAAATACTTAAGTGTTTCTGTGTCTTTTTCTGTTGGTTATTGTTGTGAGGTATTGATTACGTAAATATGTAAACCGTGTTGTGCCCTGATTTACTTGTGATCTGTGCCCAAGATCCCATACTTGCATAATAAGTTTCATCCTTCTGAACCTGTGTATTCCAGTGTTAATCTTGTTTTAATTCCTTGACCCTTGTTCAAGACTTGATTTAATTTATAACTTACGTATACGTTACATATCAGTGTCATTTACATACATTCAGGCCCCCCACGCTCGCAGATTTACTGACTACTTGTATGTTGATTTATTACTTGTGAGTTGAAGTCCCAATATATTCCGTGATCAATCCATTTATATAATCGCTATTTACCTAGAACCTACGCCCAATTTTCCAACGAGTGCTCAGTGTAATTCCTAAAATCTCTATTCAGTAATCACATATGAAATATATCTTATAGACGTGCTTTTATGTTCTTGTAAAGATTGATGCTGTGATATTTCAAATACTGTGTTTAGGAATTCTTTCCTCCATGTTTCGCGTCATTCATCCACCATACACTAATTGTATCTGTGTATTTTATTCACCTCGCCCTGTTAACCCGTTCAGGCCCGAACCTGGTACTGCCTGTTTTAAGTATCAATGAGTAGGACTTCGTCGCCTACGCCTATGTACTAATTGTGCCTGTACATTTTATTTACCTTGCCCTGTTAACTAGTTCAGAAGCGAATCTGATATTGCGTTAAATATCAATGAGCTAAACTTCGTAATTAGCGCCAATTTAATTACTAAGTACGATCTACCGATCGATATCTGTTAGTCAATCAGTTCTCACTGTTTGAGAATAAAACTATAAGTATTCATTCAAGTCTGAGTCTTTTGGAACTCAGTTAGTAGTTTGCTTATCTTTGTGTGTCATCTTAAGTACGAATATTGAAGATTATATCTTGATCTAATTTATACCAACCAGTAGATCTATTAGAACTACCTTTTCACTCTTGTTAAATTCACGTTATTACTTTGCTTTATCTAAGATAAATATAGAAACACGAATTCCTAAGTTCGGTTCGTTATTGTAGCATATGTTCAAGTAATATGATTCCGTAATAAGATATAACTTCCTTGAGAGCGATTTTGATACTTCTCAATTATTATAATTAATAATCTCAGCCTTTTCCTGAAAAGTTAATTAACATCGCACTGCAGCTAGGTTCATAGTTGCATTAACTAGAAAAAGTATTATTTACCATCTCAGTTCAATTGGTGACCTTCCCAGTGACCTGACCAGAGAGCAAGCTCACGCGGTCAGTTTTAAAAGGGTCAGCTGAGCCCCACGAGTGACTCACCTTGTCTCTTGTGACAGTATCTTTATAACCTCAACTCTTATCATAGTCACCCTAGGATCATTATCTAGGGTATTGAAGTCTCTTTGAAAACGGAAGATATTCGCCTCTCATTTATTATTGCATTGAAGGTTAAAATTGATTCTTGTACATTATGTCTCTATGTATGTTTTCCACATGATCTTATTTAATGCTAGACTCTCACTATTGAGTTATTCTGGTATCAATAACATTGTTCTGAAGTAAGGACAATATATATATTTGTTACTATTGTGGGATCCTCCCTTATGATCCTGACCATTACCATAATCTTATGCTTATTAAATAAAACCTTCGTATATGTTCTTTCTGGTGTTGTAATTGAGTATTATATTGAACCTTTGAATACCATTTTTACTGTATCTAGAACCTACTCGATACGTCCCTGTCAAGTATATTTAACTCCATCAAACCAGAACTGGATTGTTTTACTGACTGTATCACGGGAAATAAGCAATCAAGACCCGACACAACAATAAATAGGAAACCTTAGACCTAGATCGACTTTCTGTTGATGAAAGCTGACCAGAAATTACATATCTTCCGACAGACGCCAGAGCCGGTTGGAGGCGTTTTGTTAGTGGCCACCACCTCGGAATATCAGGTATCAGGTAATAGCTATAATAAAATACATACAAACATACTCTTTAAAAACTAAGGGATCCATAGAAAGTAGTTTGATAAAAAAACAAAATATAGAATGATAATGTTGTCAACTATTTATAAAAGGTAACGTGACTGATCATCCAAATGGCCTTTGTAATCCGTGGCAGTAATCCAATCGACACCATGCAAATAAGGCCAATTATACGTGAACACACAGGCAGAGCAAGGCCGACCATTTGGGGATTTTCCCTTTCATTAAATCAGATTTTCGGACGTCCGATTTTTCCGCTGATAATGCTTGATGGTGAAGCTGGGTGTTTGTTTTTTATGTCATTTGTGTTTTATGTTTTTGGATGGTCTCGTATATATATTCATATGTATATATTACATAATCCATCTACGTACATATCTATTTATCTATCTATCAAGCTATTTATATGCATAAGCATATACAGTGTATTTACCTATATATCAAATTGATAATATTCTATTAAGTTATATATATATATATATATATATATATATATATATATATATATATATATATATATATATATGTTTATCTGCATACCCAATGCGAATACAATTGCATCTATTATTTAGTTTACGATTACAAAGGTAATGACTGTAAATCGGTTATTATTCCGATCACATGATATGTAAGTATGATTGCAATTGCACTGATTTAATTAGTTTATTAAGCTGAAATAAAGTATCTAACTTATCCCACTTTATTTTTATTTTACACATTATTAGGCCAAAGCAAACATTAGGAAAAATCTCTAGTTGTCAATTTTAAGGGGGTGGGGTGGGGGCACTTCTCTCTTATGTTTAGCCCTATTAGTTTAGAAGTTTTAAGAGCCTTAAGTAATTGAAGTAGTCTGATGTGCAGTTTATGCGTGGTGTGTATTATGAACTATTATAAGCCAATTGTACAGTCATATTCAATAGTTCGCCTCGAGGATAAATTGTACGAAACTTGTGGAGTGATGGAATATACTATATAGTGATATACTTTATAATTGGTCTTATATCTTTTTATCCTTATATTTAATGGCCACAGTATACCGGTACCACTATTGAGAGATTTTTATATATTACTTGTTTTTTTGTTTTTATTTTACTTTCCTCCCTAAACCTCCATCAATCTTAAAGAAATACCCCTTGAAGACCCACCTTCGAGATAAATGTGTACATTTTTTGGTAGAAATACTTCGGTAGGTTCTTCTTAAATTATAGGTTCGCTATCCTTCGCCAGGAAAAAATCGACTCCTAGATTGAACGAATAGTCTTAACATTGATAATGAAATGGGGTGAAAGGTCATAAAATCGCCAAGGTAATAGGGGCGAACGTGTTAGCATATAATTAATGGGGCTAAACATGAGGTAAAAGGGGATCCAGAAAACCCCCCCCCCCCCACAACACTGTCTGGTGCGACATCTTTAAGTTACTTTGTGTAATTATTAGTGAGGGTTTTGACTTAATTTACCTTTATCGAAAACAAAAATCTAGACTGGAAATATATAGCCACGGGCTATTGAAAACACACGAGGACTAGCAAGTAAAGGTCAAAGTTATTTATTGATATATGTTTTCTACACTCCCTTCTCCTTCATGTATAGCCCCATTAGTTTTGACATTTTAAGACGTTCACCTCATTACTTTGGCGATTTTAAGACTTTTCGCCCCATTGATTGGTCAATAAAAAAATCTCTAGTGCCATTTAGGTTTTGATTTTATCCTAGCAAGTGATAGCAACCCTGTAATTTAGGAGGAGCCGGCCTTTGGCCGGGAAACTTTTCTACCAAAAAACGTACAAAATTATCACGAAGGGAGGTCCTGAGGGTGATTGTTTAAGTTGATGGAGCAAACTTTAAAACAAAAATAAAAATAAAAATAAATAAATAAAAATATATAACATAATAAATTTAAAATGACAGATTATGAGCAAGGTTGTCAGCTTACTACTACTACTACTATTACAAATATTTGTCAACAGCCTACTGGGCAAAAGCCCTTATAAGGCTTGAGAGGGTGTAAAAGTGGAAAAGGGTTAACAAAATCTATAATAAAAGGGGTAAGCTATATAAAACTTGGTCACCATAAAAATAAACCAATATTAGGGGAGACAATAACATATGCCTAGAAGAAAAAGGTATTAAATCAAATGGAAGACTTTGATTTCTTTAAAGAAAGCAAATCATTTGACAATATCAGAGGATGGATCGTCAGACAGGATAGACTTGGAAGGCTAAGAAATATAACACTGCCGTTGCAAAGCATACAGTGGGCAGTCGATGAGAAAGTGATGCCCGTGTCACACGTAGTGCACCATGGAGGAGGAGCATGTGGGGTGGTCATTAAGTGACTATGTGTGTAACGGGTATGACTAATACGAAGATGGGTGAGGACGACTTGATCCCTTCACCTGTTATGGATAGAGGAAGGCCACAGAGAAACCACATCTTTGATGGCACAGAGATGGATGGTAAGGGGCTGTGAAGACAACCCACATTACCATACACGAGAGATGACTTCTTGAACCATGGCTTTCACGTCAGACAGGCGCAAAAGAGGATCCACACCTGGATCGAGACAGGCTGCTTTAGCAAGCCGATCTGCTCTTTCATTACCCGCTATGCCAACATCGGCAGTAATTCAGCAAAACTGTATTCTCCTATTGGCAAAGGAAAGGTCATGTTTTCAGCGAAGTAAAGTTGAATTCAGTGGATCTTGCAGAGAAATATTTTGTAATACCATAAAACCACTCAGGGAATCCTTATAATTAACTACCCAAGGGGTGTTGACTGGAAAGGAAGGGAACATGTCAACTGCCCCCATCAATGCAAGCAATTCAGCAGTAAAAACAGATGAATACAGGGATAAAGCCACACTAAAGACAGAAGCATCTGAAAATGCAGCTCAACCAACTTTCCCATCCATTTTGACCCATCAGTCTATATAGCACAGGCAGGGGCATGACATAACATATTCTGAAGGGTGCCACAGCTCTGAACAGCAGGGAGGACTTAGAACCCTGAACAAGAAATGCACAAATCATAGGTGATGGTGAACGCCAATAAGGAACAGAAGGGTCAGCCGCCTGCATAAGAAGCAAGGGTAAATTATGTTGCGTAAGAGTCTGTAGGTCAAAACAGGAAACGACGGCAACAATGTCAGAGGGAAATCAGCTAACTTGGTTGCAGGTGGAATCAGTAGAGAGCAATTGTAGAGCAGAATTTATGAGAACACGCTCGCGATGGAGGGAGAGAGGAAGCAGGCCACTTTCTACGAGAAGACTTGTAATATGGGATGACTTGAAAGCACCCATGCAAAGTCGGATACCAAGATGATAGACAGGATCCAAGGTTTTGTGTGTGGTCTGAGAAGCCGTGCCATAAATAGCACTTCCATAATCCAAGAGGAACATAACCGTGGCCGTATATAACATGAGGAGGGTTCGACGATTAATACCCCAGGTAACATGGCAACATTTCTTCAAAACATTGAGTTGTCTCAGGCACCGTCAGGCAAGGTCTTTCACATAAGCAGTCCACTTAAGATGAGTATCAAGGATGAGTTCCAAGAACTGACGGCTGGCAGCCGTCGCTGGGGTTGTACGGGTTAATAAACAAATAAAGACAATGTCCCCCTAGCGATGATGTTTTTTCCATGTCTACATTGTCTAGAGTATCAAAGAATGATAACCTTAATTAACACTATCGTCTAACGGCAGATTATATGTAATTCTGGGTAAACACAAAACATTTATTTTGACGCATTCGTATCTAGCATTTGTATCTAGCATTTTTATAGCACACACTGTAAATCATTATGGGTGCAAAGATAGTATAATAAATGGCAATTAATAGGATTGGTGGGAGTCATAGGGGAAAATACTATCTCAAATAACCCTCTGCCTTCCATATACCCTTCCTAATCTGAATAAAATCCAACCAACCGAAAATAATTGCATCATCGTGTCTTAAAAGGGTTAATATACAAATATTTGCTCCAATCAGGTGTCGATTATTTGTCCTGGCAAGCTATAGCGAGCCTGCAAATTAGGAAAAAACGTTCTTTGGCCGGGACATTTTTCTAACAATAACTTTACAAATATTGCTTGAAGGGGGATCTGGGGAGGAGTTTTCTTTTAGCTTACGGAGCAAACTAAAAATATATTGCTCGAATATGTGAGAAATAATGCATTACTTTATATTATCGATCTATTACAATGTATATATTATGTTAGGCACAGAATGAAATGAGGACTCTTCAAGATTTCTGATAAATCATAATAAAATGCAAATGAATAACCCAAACGAATAATGAAACACACATAAATACACAACATAATAACACAAACATATAAAACACACACAATGATAGTAAACCACAAACAAAACACAACATTTTAATACAACAAATATATAACACAACGTAATATCAAACACAAATGAATAACAAATAATGGAAATACAAATATCACAAACTAATCATAAAGGACAAATGTATAACATAAACAAATCATAAAACACATAAAAATAACACAATCTATAATAAAACACACATCATCACGACAAGTTAATAATAAAACTCAAATAAAAATATCAACTATCCTGCAACAAAGCCTGACATCAGATAACGAAACAGTTTTCTAGGTACATAAATTAATAGGAGAAAATGTATATGCTGAACATACTATTAATTAACTCTTATATGCAAAGATAATCTCACGGGTCGAGGAATTCAGATTTAATGATTTACATCTAAAGAATCCTCGAAGGTTGAAGCTAACCTAACTGAATCAGGCAACAGTTTGATTACAGTAGATTAGAGAACGCATCAACAAATTAGCGTATACGAGTAGTGACAATAATAATACAAGTTAAATATGGCGTACACGACGAAGTTGCACTTAGATGGAAATACCTGATAAGGTATGAAGGAGGTCTGAGCTGGTTAATAGATTCCTATATGGAATACAAAACAATTGGCGTTGTATTCGAGTTGGTGAAATAATTAGACAATAGATCTACACAGAACTGAAATTCCTAGACGAGCAGGATCGAAATGATCTATTTCATAAGATAATTAACTAATACGTTATTCACAAATTATACTATTAACGCACGACAAAATAAGGCGTAATAGGGGAGGGAACTGAGTTTAATTAGATATGAAATTGGGCGTAAGTTCTAGGTAAAAAGTGAGGATTTAGAAGGGAATCAATTCACAGTAAAAACTTCATCTTCAACTTGGTACATACATAAATAGAATGGACATACACAAGGATCTGTGAGTATTCGGCTTGATTATGAATTTACACTATTATGTAACGTATGCGTAGAATGTTTTATATGAACTTAGAAGAGAGGTTAACACTAGATCTTGGGCACAGATCTACACAAAGTTTAATATGGTTTCTGAAGGATTAATGCATACGCAATACATAAAGGATCTTAGGCACATATCTATGCAGAGATTGGCAATGAATATTCACATATTTAACCTTATCTTCACATCAATAATCACAACGTAGATACTCAGAGACACTTAGGGGGAGCTGGGGGGGTTGAGGTTCGAGAGCAAGTTCTGGCCGACATAGAGTGTAGGTTCGCCTGGGCCAGACTTCAAGGCTGCTTCGCACCGTCAGGAATCCCACGTCCAGACGCCAGAGGCACACAACAGGGCTCGTTGTAGTCTCGAGGGGGAGGGGAATGCAGTTGCCACTTTTAGTTAGATGCTCCGGACTTTTCAGACTTGAGGACATTACCGAGGTGGAAGTGCTTGCTTTCTCAACAATTACGTTGAGTACATGTTCAGATATTTTCTTAGCTTCAACTTATAGTAATTCAATGTCAAAGGGATATAGTGAATCGTTGTGACATCAATAGTAAAGTAAATACTTAGTTTAAATATACATGGTGGTTATCATTAAGTACCTAATCATTTAAAGTATTATATTTAATTCTCCGGTGGTCGGAGTTACTAAGTCTAGGAAGGATATAATAGCAGTTCTGGTGATTTTATTATAATTGAGGGTTATTGGTGAATCAGGGAATAACTCTGGTCTTCTCTATGTTCCTGGGTTGGTCCAGAGTTCTTCGTAACAGTCTTGTACTGTAGATCCTAATATCCCCACTTATGTCGGTAGCACTCAGGTCTTTGATGTGGAATTTGCATAAACATTTGTTCTGTGTACTGCAAATCTGGCTGCTGGTGCAATGAAGGCTGGTGATTGGTGGGGAGGGTTGGAAACCTGGATGGTGATTGGCTGACACTCCCATTCTTTAATAGTGGTGACTGACCTAGGTGATCCGTCTTCCTGGTAGTAAGAAAACGGGAATGACCTGGTAAAATGGGGTACTCCTCTGTGTGTTGTTTCTCTGCATCATGAGAAACTGGTATGGAATGGTGTCTCTGCTGTTTGTTTCTTCTTTTCTCCTTCCTACTCACCTGTAGGCTGGCAATCCTACAGGTGTTTCCCAACCCCGTCCTATCCAACCCCGTCACTTCACCACATTTGTCCAAGAAAAAGTCGCTACCTAGCGATTTCAGAATGTATGTCCGGGTGGTGGAGTTTGTGAGAAAGGGGTTTAAGTGCTGCAATGTCAACAGCCACATGGTGGTCGGCACATCAGCAGGGGTAGAGATGGCCATATCGATGTGTATGTGCAGTGGACGTTTTGATTCGGAGGCTTTTTGTACCATCTGTTGGAGGGTTTTCATAACAGTACTGGTTAGGCCATCCGAAAGTAGTACACTGTTTATTTTCATGGCTGTAGTAGGGGACGAAGTAGACGCTGCAGTGGCTGAGGGTGGCTGGTTAGCAGGAGGAGTTGTGGTGGCTGGAGGTCCTGTGGAATGAGTGGCTGGGTCAGGGGATGAGGTTGACCTCGCCATAGGGGTAGTGGGAATCCTTTGCATAGGCAAGGTAGGTTTTGAGGGTGCCCGCCTTGCGTAGGTAGGCCGGAAGGTCGGCGCCCATCGTTGAGGTGGCTTCACATGTCGACCAGATCTTGTACAGGTAGGATTAGAAGGAGAAGGGATTAGTGATGTTGGAATCACACAAAGGTGTGGTGATGGTGATAAGGAAGATAGTGATAAGGAAGATCTTGGTGTTTGTGAAACTTCTCTAGACATGCTGGGTTTAGTGCGAGGTAATTTAGAGGTAGGAACTGTCGGTTTGGATGTAGAAGTGGAGCGGAGAATGTTGTGCAAAGGAGGAAGAGGTCGTGAAGATGATTTAGAGATGGAGAGATCAACTGAAGTAATAGAAGTTTTAAGTTTGCTTGTGTAAGTGATAGGTCTGGAAGAAGTTTGAGGGAGAGAAATAGGTAAGCTGTTATGCTCAGGAGAAGGTGTGGTTGGCAGATTAGGTAAGGGTGGAGTAGGTAGATTAGGAATAAAGGAGTACAAAGTACAAAGGAAATCAAGCAACAACAGGTCTAGTGACCCTTCTAGGTTGCTTGTCCTCCAAAACACTGAGGATCAAGTGACCAAACAGTGGTTTAGAGTGGGTAAGGGAACATTGGAAAGGGAACTACTGCCCGGCCACTAACGTGGCAGGAATAGGAAGTTAGTAGGGGACATATGGGTTAGTAACTGAGGGGAGGATAAAGTTATTCATTTACAAACGCAGTCAGTCGCGGGTTTGATGCGAGATATTTGTCTAGGCGGAATTTAAATGAATCAACGGTGCTGCAGTCTATAACGTCTCGGGGAAGCCCATTCCACAAGTTGACAACTCGATTGAAGAAGAAATTCTTAGATTCGTGCGAGTTAAAAGATTTACCAATAATTTTGCAACCGTTTCCCCGCATGTAATTAGATTGGTCGATAGTGAAGTACTTACTACAGTTCATATTGTCGATGCCTTTGATGATTTTGAACACTTGAATTAAGTCGCCTCTTAATCTGCGCTGGGTTAAAGGAAATAGATTTAATTCTCTAAGACGCTCTTCGTATGGTTTGTTCTTTAGGCTAGGTATCATTTTGGTAACTCTACGTTGAACTCGTTCTAGCTTGTTTATATCTTTTTGGTAATAAGGGCACCAGGATTGAACGCAGTATTCCAGAAGAGGGCGGACTAAGGAATTGTAAAGGGTTAGGATAACTTCTTTGGATTCATGCTCAAATGACCTGCCTATAAAGCCAATTATTTTGTTTGCCTTCTTAACAACTTCTGAACATTGTTGACTCGGTTTTAGGTTACTCGATATTGTTACTCCCAGATCAGTTTCTCTGTTTACATTCTTAAGCTGAGTGCCATTCATCGAATAGTTTGCTTTCTCATTTAGGTATCCGACATGTAGTACTGTAGAATGTGAGTGATAGCAGGCGTAGTGGGAAGAGTGCATAGGGATTCAGATGACATTGGTATGCTAATATAAGGTGATGAAGGTACAGATAAAGGTTTAGTTATGACTTGAATAGGTAATTTGGAAGGTGCAGATACAGTAGGGGTAGGTAGGAGAGGAGGAGGCGTGTGTGATGGGTAGGAAAGGGGCCCTGGGCTTGGCTGAACAGGGGATGTGGCTTGTGGTCGAATAGATGGTGTGACATGCAGTGGTTTATTTCTTGGTGCAGGTATCAGAGGAGGTAGGGGTTCATGTGTCATAGGTTCTGTGGATCCCAAATTCTGATTATTTGATGTAGGTAATATGTCATTCTGGTCAGGATCTGCAAGCATAATCATATTCTCATCAATAGGCTGAAATCTACGTACGTGTCTGTTATGGTATGTGCGTGACTTACCAAAATAATTAATGGTAACCTGGTAACAATTTTGCACTATTAGAATTTCAAAGGGACCTTTAAATCTCGATTCGACTTTAGACGGCACAGGTATTTGAGCAAATATCACGAGATCGCCGACACGGTGTGGACTGGCTTTGGTAAGTTCATCACGTTGAAGATCTTGAGCATCCTGGATTTGCCGGAGACGGTTCTGGCGATGGACTAGTGTGGTTTGGAGGGTACTAGTTTGCCAGCAGGTCTTGCTGTGCGGGTTCTATCCTTACCCCATGCACAAGCTCGGCAAGCTTCTGTTATCCGTTTTGCTGTTATATACGGGGAAGGGGTCCAATATACTTTCTGAAACGTGGTGATTAGTTCTCGTGGTGCTAGATGAATACCATTGTGCATGTGGATAGATTGCATGGTAGATAGTGCAGCTTGCGGGGTGACGAAAATGTTTCCATCTATAGTGAATAAGTTGTCTCCTCTTCTGATCAACTGCGAAAATATCTTTCTTGGCATCCAATCTGGTTTGTTTTTCCCTTGAAAGTATGGGAGAAGGTCTTGTTGGTCATCATCCAAGGAATCTCTGTGGTGGATGGCTAGTATGGATGGGGTAGGCGTGATTAGGCTAGGAGCGGTTAGGAAGGCCCAATGAACAGGGCTTTGGAGGTGTGGGTTAGGTGGATTTGTCACAGATTTGGAAGTGACAGCTGGAGGAGTGATAAGAGGGGTAGTTTTACATAATTTCTTAGCTGATTCTTTATCATTATGGGAGACAAAGCGTGACTGGGGAATATCAGCTCTTTTGTGCATCTCTTCAGGGAGAGTGGAGATTCTGGAAATTTTTGCCTTTTTAAAGTCCATTGTTTGGGGGTTTGATTTGGTTGGGGTTGAGAACCTCAAAGTTCTCTTCTTTAAATTGATGGATGCGCTCAAAGAAGTGAGCAAATCGAAGCCTAAGTAACCATCATACTGGGTCTCTTTGGAGTCATTTAGTACAAATGAATGACCAATTCCATGAGAGGGAACAGGGGTACTAACAAATAAGAGAAGAGTCTCCCCCAAATTTGGAAAGACTTGATCATTTGCACTGACAAGAATTATAGGGGAAGGTTGTATCTTCCCGAGAGCATTGTGATGCTTTCGGAAAAACGGAAGGAACAGGCAAGAACGAGAAGCTCCCGTGTCTATGAGAAGTCGGACTTTCACCCATTAATTGTGAGTTTGTGGTAAACTGGGAGACCATCTGTAGATGTCCCTTCATGAGCCCCCGCCAGGTTGACTACTATTTGCTCGGGGGGGGGCAGTTTAAAAATCCTGAGGATCCGGCTGTAGAGGCTCAGGTAGGTACTGCTCTGCTTCTTCTTCACTAGGTCCGTCTTCAATGATGGTGGCTACCTTACGTGGCTTGATCCAGGGAAGTTGAGACCACGAGCTTGGGGCTCTGCTACGTCTTTTCGTAAGTTCCGTGAGAGATCTTGTGAGTGACCACAACATGCACAGTCCAGAGCATGGCATCCAACAGCTGTTCGAATCCTGGCCCATTCCTCGGCTTTATCAGTAATACGAGGAGCCCCGGGACTACTGATGGGGGCTGCTGCTGCTGCTGGGTGAGTGGTTACCTTGTTAATTACGGCGATTTTGTCCTGTTCCCTGGATTTTCTGAGTGCCATGATCCGCCTCATCACCGGCAGATCTGTGTCATAGTTGGTAGGTTCTATGATCGAGAAGTGATCTGCCACCGTGTCTGGCAAAATTCTCACAAGTGCCTTGAAAATGATTTTCTTCCAGAAAAGCATTGATCGCTATCCGATGGAGTTGCTCAATTGTGCCGTCTAAATCCCCTGAGTACTTTATCTCTTGAATTTTTTTATCGGCAATGGTCTGACCGAGCACTGGATTGATAGCAGTTTTCACGTAATTTTCAAATTGCGCCCAGGTTAAACCAGGCATATTGTCATGCAGGAATTAAATGCTAATCTGTCAAGAACCGCGAATTTGGATAAAGCTCCACCAACACGACCCAAATTCAAAACCGCCAGTGATAACGACCGAGGACCGATGTCAGCCATGAATGTAAATGTAGATCCGATCAGAACCAAAAATTTGATTAAAGAACGTTCTGTGAGTTCTAAAACCGCAACTTTAAAGGTTTTCTATGCAAACGCTCGTAGCATACGCAATAAATTTTCAGATTTAGAGGAACTAGTGTTTACTGAAAATTATGATGTGATTGGTATAACAGAATCTTGGCTCAATACAGTAGATAGAGACTTTTTAGCAGAGTATTCACTTCCCGGTTATGTAATGTTTGAGAAAAGCCGAATAAATATAAAATGGAGGTGGCGTTTTATTTTATATCAAAGAAAGTCTTAACCCGACCCTCTTGTCAAAACCTCAAATTGTGAACGTCGACACATCTTTTGTGCTAATAAAGAATAATAAAGGTACAAAAATAATACTTGCATTAATATACAGACCTCCAGCTCAATCAGTGCAAACTGACCGAGAAATTTATGAACAAATTGCAGATGTAAGTAACTCACAAGATACCGTATTTTTTGGCGACTTTAATTTACCTGTGACCAAGTGGGGCGATACTCTTACTTCACAATCCGGACATGACTTGTATACGAACTTGCAAGAGAGATCGCTTTATCAATTTGTTCGAACACCGACCCGTGGTAATAACGTTCTTGACATTGTACTTGCAACAAAAGAAGAATTAATAGAGAATTTGAATGTTGGTGATGAATTCAGTAACAGCGACCATCGTACGATAACTTTCACTTTAAACTTTACTAGTAACGAACCAAATAGTAGCATCGAAAAAGTCCCTAATTTCAAGAAAGCAAACTTTCATAAACTTAGAGCTATGTTTAAAGAAACTGACTGGAGCTTTTTAATTAACAATAACGACATAAATACATCTTGGAAGTTATTCGAAACCACTTACCTAAAAGCAGTGCAAGACTGCATACCATCGAAAATACGGCGTCCAGGCCATAATAATAAGCCCAAATGGTGGAATAAAGATATTTCAAACTGCCTGCTTGCTAAAAAATTTGCTAATGATAGATTAAAATCCTCACAAAATGACGAAGAACGGGTGAAATTTGTAGAGCTACGACGCAAAGCCAAAAAGTTAATTAAGCAAAGTAAAAAGACCCTAGAGTTACATATTGCGAATCAAAGTAAAACAAACCCGAAAGAATTCTATAGTTATATCAGAAAGAAAAAAGTAGTTACTTCAACTGTTGGACCGTTAGTCGATGAAAATGGAGAATACACCAAAGACGAAGTACAAATGAGTAATGCCCTCAATACCTTCTTTGCATCAGTTTTTACAACAGAAGACCTCAGTGATATCCCTACACCATCGCCGATTCAGATTGATAATTCAGATGTTCTAAGCAATATCACCGTTACAGAGAGAGAAGTATTGAATTGTTTAGATAAACTCAAGGTAAATAAAACGCCTGGACCTGATACAATCTCGCCTAGAGTTCTAAAGGAAGCTAAGGATGAGCTCTCCAAACCACTGACATTACTATTCAATAAATCCTTGCAGTCTGGAACTATGCCTGATCAGTGGAAGATAGCCAACGTAACACCAATATTAAAAAAAGTCAGCAAATCCCTACCCAGTAACTATCGTCCAATTAGCTTAACCTCAGTTGTATGTAAAATGCTAGAAACGGTCATAAGAGGCAGACTCGTAAATCACTTAGAGGAAAATAACATACTTAAAGATACTCAACACGGCTTTCGTAAAAAACGTTCCTGTTTAACAAACCTCTTAGACTTCTTCCACGATATCCTCAACCTCTACGATGAGAAGTAAAGCTGTAGATATTATATACCTTGATTTTCAAAAGGCCTTTGACAAAGTTCCCCACAAACGTATACTGCTAAAACTAAAAGCTCATGGAATACAAGACGGTGTGTTGAAATGGATAGAAAATTGGCTCAGCGACAGAAAGCAAAGAGTAGTCATAAACGGTAAGACATCTAAATGGACCAATGTAAATAGCGGGGTACCCCAGGGATCGGTACTAGGACCAATTATCTTTCTAATTTACATCAACGACATAGATGAGGGTCTCACCTGTACAATCTCAAAATTTGCTGACGATACAAAAATTGCAAATAGCGTACTCTCAAAAGATCAAGTTGACGATATGCAACACAATTTAGATAAATTGTCACATTGGGCCCAAATTTGGCAAATGAATTTCAATGCGGATAAATGTAAAGTACTACATATCGGATACCTAAATGAGAAAGCAAACTATTCGATGAATGGCACTCAGCTTAAGAATGTAAACAGAGAAACCGATCTGGGAGTAACAATATCGAGTAACCTAAAACCGAGTCAACAATGTTCAGAAGTTGTTAAGAAGGCAAACAAAATAATTGGCTTTATAAGGAGATCATTTGAGCATAAATCCAAAGACGTTATCCTAACCCTTTACAATTCCTTAGTCCGCCCTCTTCTGGAATACTTCGTTCAATGCTGGTGCCCTTATTACCAAAAAGACATAAACAAGCTAGAACGAGTTCAATGTAGAGTTACCAAAATGATACCTAGCCTAAAGAACAAACCATAAAAAGAGCGTCTTAGAGAATTAAATCTATTTCCTTTAACCCAGCGCAGATTAAGAGGTGACTTAATTCAAGTGTTCAAAATCATCAAAGGCATCGACAATATGAACTGTAGTAAGTACTTCACTATCGACCAATCTAATTACACGCGGAGAAACGGTTGCAAAATTATTGGTATATTTTTTAACTCACACGAATCTAAGAATTTCTTCTTCAATCGAGTTGTCAACTTGTGGAATGGGCTTCCCCGAGACGTTATAGACTGCAGCACCGTTGATTCATTTAAATTCCGCCTAGACAAATATCTCGCATCAAACCCGCGACTGACTGCGTTTGTAAATGAATAACTTTATTTTATCCTCCCCTCAGTTACTAACTCATATGTCCCCTACTAACTTCCTAGTCCTGCCACGTTAGTGGCAGGGTAGTAGTTCCCTTTCCAATGTTCCCTTACCCACTCTAAACCACTGTTTGGACACTTGATCCTCAGTGTTTTGGAGGACAAGCAGCCTAGAGGGTCACTAGATCTGTTGTTGCTTGATTTCCTTTGTACTCCTTTGTATTCCTTTGTACTTTGTACATACCCTGATACTTTGGTTGCATACTTCCCTAGTTTCACTACTATCGTGTGGATCTTGGAAGCGTCTTCGTTTCCGAACATAATGTCCAGGACCGGCTTGACTATTTCCATGTCATAATCATCTGGCTTGAACGCCGGAACATCAAGTGATCTAATGGTTGCCATGGTGAATTTTGTGTCAAAACGTTAATTGAGTACCAGGAAAAAAACAATTAATATAAGAACTCTCGTGTTGATATGCCGTATTGAGACACCGCTGCCGCCAGTGTTATGCCGGGTTATAATACAACCTAGCTCAGTTCTTGGTCTTTACTCAAATCCAACTATGGACGTTTAGACTCAATATTCTCTCAACAGGGACACGTCGAACACGTTCTTATTCACAAATTAGGTACTCAATCAGGTAAAGATGAACACAATAAATACACGCATGATATTATACACTCTTATTTATTCAACTGACATAAAGATATTACTGTATACTCGTTGACTATTATAAGGGAATAGTAAGAAGTATGTAGGCTTTGACATAAACAAATGATAGGTGGGCGGGTGCTCAACCCCGAAAGGAGTTGAAATAGGGGAGCTATCCCCCCGCCAAAGGCGGCTTTCTAGGGCCTTTCCTAGCTGATGCTGAGAGGATTGGGTTCTAGTCATGCGGTGATGGGCTGGTCTATCCGAGTGAGAACTGAGCGATCTCTGCCATACCCATAGCTTACTCTGACTGTTCCTTTTACTTATATATCTTCTAGATCTCAAGTGGCGGCGTCTTTTCCGTGGATTGACCTCCCTACTGCCAACCTAGAAGTTGGCAGATTCGGAGCCAATGCGTCACATTTTTCCCTTGCCCCTCAACTTTCCCTTCATAATTGCAGAGGGGCACTGGGCCTTGGGTGGGGCTTTGGTTTCCCGGGCGTTTCCGCACCCTCCTTAGCTCCCTGCCTTGGAGTGGCTTCGGTCACTTGGGCTTTGTTAGTGGTAAGCAGGGAGGATTTTGTGGGGGCGCTCGTTTGTGGCCTTGGCCTTGCTCGAGACCTTGGGGCTGTTCGGCCAGACAGCCTGGGGAACAACAACAACAACAACAACAACAAATGATAGGTACTTCACACATATAAATAGGCCTAAAGTGTGGGTGGATATTTACTGTACTACTATAAAGAATAGCCAGCAATCAATTATTAATTATCAATTATCAATTATCACACACTAAGGTCTGGTAAGAACATACAATGAGCATAAATCAAAGGATAATATTATAATGGAAGTATGCAATAATAATCAGACAAAACATACATATAGATAAAACCCTTGATAATAATATATATGAGAGTTGAGTATCTACTGTGAATTATTCTGAGTAAGTTTCGGGCAGGTTGAACGAAATCTATAAGTACGCGTCAATAAGGTGGGGCGGAACAAAAGGGAAAGTGAATGAGGAGTGCTGGGATGAACGCTCGCTCACGGTTGGCGGGAAGCGTAGGGTGGGCGATTTAAAGGGCTAACGCGCACAGATACTTTGGGCTAGGTAGGTCACTCAGGTCATATGTTTGACTGCGATGATCAAAATAGTAAATATAGTTAGTGCGACATTATTCTGACAAAGGGGGGGAATGTATTGAACTTCAAAGGAGAGGAGAGGTGAATTATTTTTACTATTAATGAGGTGCTTAGATTAATAGGAGATAATTTATATCAAGAGCATAAGATTGATTAATTCTTATATGAAAAGATAATCTCACGGGTCGAGGAATTCGGATTTAAATGAATTACATCACGGAAGAATACTCGAGGGTTGAAGATAAACCTAACTGAATCAGGCAATATATTGATTACAGTAGATTAGGGAACGCATCAATATATTAGCGTATACGAGTAGTTATAAGAAAACTACAAGTAAATATGGTGTACATGACAAAGTTGCACTTAGTTGGAAATACCTGATAAGGTATGAAGAAGGTCTGAACTGGTTAAGAGATTCCTATATGGAATACAGAACAAATTTGCGTTGTATTCGAGTTGGTGAAATAATTAGACAATAAATCTACACAGAACTAGAATTCCTAGACGAGCAGGATCGAAATGATCTATCTCAAAACAGAATAAACTAATACGTTATTCACAAATTATACTATTAACGCACGACAAAATAAGGCGTAATAGGGGGGTAACTGAGTTTAATTAGATATGAAATCGGGCGTAAGTTCTAGGCAAAAGTGAGGATTTAGAAGGGAATCAATTCACAGTAAAAACTTCAGCTTCAACTTGGTACATACATAAATAGAATGGACATACACAAGGAAAATCTGTGATAATTCGGCTTGATTACGAATTTACACTATTATGTAACGTATGCGTAGAATGTTTTGTATGAACTTAGAAGAGAGGTTAACACTAGATCTTGGGCACAGATCTACACAAGGTTTAATATGGTTTCTGAAAGATTAATGCATACACAACAAATAAAGGATCTTAGGCACAGATCTACAGAGAGATTAGCAACGAATATTCACATATTTAACCTTACCTTCACATCAATAATCACAACGTAAGATACTCAGAGACACTTAGGGGGAGCTGGGGGGGTGGAGGTTCGAGAGCAAGTTCTGGCCGACGTAGAGCGTAGGTTCGCCTGGGTCAGATTTCAGGGCTGCTTCGCACTGTCAGGAATCCCACGTCCAGACGTCAGAGGCACACAACAGGGCTCGTTCTAGTCTCGAGGGGGAGGGGAATGCAGCTGCCACTTTTACTTAGATGCTCCGGACTTTTCAGACTTGAGAACATTACCGAGGTGGAAGTGCTTGCTCTCTCAATAATTTTGTGGAGTACATGTTCAGATATTTTCTTAGCTTCAACTTATAGTAATTCAATGTTAAAGGGATATAGTGAATCGTTGTGACATCAATAGTAAAGTAAATACTTAGTTTAAATATACATGGTAGTTATCATTAAGTACCTAATAATTTAAAGTATTATATTTAATACTCCGGTCGGAGTTACTAAGTCTAGGAAGGATATAATAGCAGTTCTGGTGATTTTATTATAATTGAGGGTTATTGGTGAATCAGGGAATAACTCTGGTCTTCTCTATGTTCCTTGGTTGGTCCAGAGTTCTTCATAACAGTCTTGTACTGTAGATCCTAATATCCCCACTTATGTTGGTAGCACTCAGGTCTATGATGTGGAATTTACATACACATTTGTTCTGTGTACTGCAAATCTGGCTGCTGGTGCAATGAAGGCTGGTGATTGATGAGGAGGGTTTGAAACCTGGATGGTGATTGGCTGACACTCCCATTCTTTAATAGGGATGACTGACCTAGGTGACCCGTCTCCCTGGTAGTAAGAAAACGGGAATGACCTGGTAAAATGGGGTACTCCTCTGTGTCTTGTTTCTCTGCATCATGAGAAACTGGTATGGAATGGTGTCTCTGCTGTTTGTTTCTTCTTTTCACCTTCTTACTCACCTGTAGGCTGGCAATCCTACAGGTGTTTCCCAACCCCGTTCTATCCAACCCCGTCACTTAAAATACAATCATCATTATCACCATAATCATCATCATTATCAACAGAATCATTACCATCATCATCCTTATCACCCTCTTCATCATCATTATCTTCATAATCTTTATTATTAGTCATCACCATCATATTTGTCATCAATATCATCACCATCATCATCATTATCAGTGTGAGTAACAGTATTGTAGTTCAATGAAGGATAATGGTTTCTCCAAAAATATTTCACTCATATTGTGTTGTAGGCTCATTTTCAATCTTGCTTTCCAAACAAAGGTTCAACAAAGGTATTTGTAAATAAATCCGTCAACATTATATATATATATATATATATATATATACAGTATATATATATATATATATATATATATATATATATATATATATATATATATATATATTTGCTTCAGTTGTATCTTGTTACAAATATGATAGCAGAACTAAAAGGAAGATACTCCTGAAAGGGTTGATACTTTTATTTGAAATTTCGCTGCTAAAAGCGTGAGCCTGACCTCTTTTAAACCTATTTGGTACGAGGGAAGACTTTTGGAACTTCCCTTTTCGCTCCATTATTTTGGAGATTTTAAGGCGTTTCAATCCCATTACTTTGGTGATAATACTACGCTTCACCACATTCAGGTGTTGATTCTTATGGGCGAGCAATAGCGATCTTGAAAGTTAGAAGAAATCAGCCTTTGGTCGGGATATTTTGCTGTCGAAAAATTTACAATTTACCTTGAAGGGGTTCTGTGTGTACATTATTTTTAGTTTGAAGGAAGTTTGGGAAAGCGCTTTTGTTAGCCCAGGGGACAAACAAAAATACATTAATCGAAAATGAGAAGCAAGCTAAAAACCAATAAATACTCAAACAATATATCATGATAGCCCACAAGACGTCGGACCATATAGTGTTAAACTAGACAATGACGTTAATTATCACACAATTATAATACTCAGAGATAATGGAGTTAATGACAACAATGTATACACATAATTATTAATGCGGGTCACCTCCTTTCTTTCTCCTTCTTTCCATATGTCTCTTTCTCTGGCTTGTATCCATTCGGCCCCATTCAGCCAACTGTTTTAAGACGTTTATCCCCATCCAGGTGTCGATGTCTTCCTGGCGAGCGATAGCGAACCAGCATTCTATGGAGAAATCGGCTTCGCCGGAGACATTTTTCTATCGAAAAATGTACAAATTTAGCTTGCTGTCAAAACAAAAATATATATATGCTGGCTCGCTACCACTCGCCACGAAAATATTGACACCTGGATGGGAGTAAACGTCTTAAAAAGTCGGCTGAATGGGGCCGAATGGATACAAGCCAAAGAGAGAGGGAGAGAAAGATAAACAAAAAAGCGAGGTGGGCCCCCTTAACCTTCAGTATCAGTGGATAGAAATAATTAACCTGATAGATATAATTTACTTTTCATTATCAGTCTATATAAATAATTAAACTGTCTTCGTGGTGCAATGCATAAGTGTGTTGATTTTCGGTGTGAGTATCCTAGGTTCGAATCCCCGGACTGCCACTTGTGTTTGTTAATTTAATTAATCGAGTTTAGGAGTAAAGATGGTTGGTGGAGAGAACATAATAATAAACAATTAACTTTTCAATATCAGTGTATACAATTAATCAACCTGATAGAATAATTGACTTTTAATATCGGTGTATGGAAATAATTAACCTGATTGATATAATTAACTTCTAGTATGGCAATATTTAACCTTTGTATATAATAAGTAACCTTTCAATGTCAGTTACAGAAATACTTAGCCTTTCAATATTTGTGTATACATATAACTAGCCTTTCCATGATAGTGAATAGAAATAACTAATCTTTTCAGTAACAATATACATAAATAATTAACCTTTGTATAAATATAATTACCCTATGTATATATATAATTAACCTGTTCAGTATCATTGCACAGTATTAAATAACCTCGCAGTATGAGGACCCTATAAGAAAGAAAACAAAACAAAAACGTTGTGTTGAGCCAGAAGCGTGGCTATTAGGTGCCGGCATTGGCAGTACCGGGGAACTAGGTCATCCAGAGTGCATTACCGTTATCGCCGCCCATAAGCCTCTCATCCCAACACACTACACACACTCCAGCCACACACATCGGACACGGGATTTTTTCTTTGGTCACCATTTTGGTATCGTAATTTGCTTTTTATTTACTATGCTCTGTGCCACGGGAGAAAAGAAATTCCCGTTTGGCTACCGTCTTCCAACCTGTTCGATTTAGTGCATTCTTGTAATGAATAGCTACAACGATGCTAAAGACAACATAATTCATTGTAAAACAGAAAAATATATTGTATTTACCATTATTCTAAACACAAACCTAAATGTAACATAAGTATTAGCAGTCAGCTGATGAAATACATGGTTGTGATCGAGTGTAGGGAACGAAGCAGTGGCGGAGTAAGAGGAGGAAAGAAGAGGGTGTTAGATAATATATCATATATCTCCCATATAAAGCAATGTTGCTATGTCACATGTGTGGGCTATAGGTTTGCAGTAGTGACGGTCCGAGTCTAGGAAGTGAGACAGTGAAGCATAAAGGCGAAGCAGCCTCAGAAGTGGCACTGCTTCGAGCCAGAGTGGAAAACCAAGAGCCGCGCGTCTGCGATGGCAGGTTGGCGAGGGCTGGTTGTAGCTCGTGCTTCAGTTGTCTCACTTCCTAGGCTGGAACAAGACCTCACGGGCTTCACCGTGTTGAGCGGTGAATATGCAGGCTCTCAGCCTATGCCCGAGAGGGAGTAGTTGGAATATATATAACAAAAACAAATGTGAACAATGAGCACCCTGAACGTAGGTATAAAGGAACATTATTGTAGAGAATATGCATGGAGCTTAGTTGCTCACTCACGGCTCAAAGCAGCTCCATCTCTGAAGCTGCCACGCTCCAGTGCTTCACTGTCTCATCTCCTAGACTCGTATCCTCACTCTCAGAACGCCACCTATTGAGCAATGAACTTACTAGGCTTTGCCCCCCTATAGCATATTTTGAATATGGGAATATTCATACAGTGCTATTTAATCAGGGAACAATGAGGGAATTTATTTGGCGTTTGGTTGGGCTGTGTGGTAATGCACTGATACTAGGTACAGCACAAATTCCATCCCAATAATATTTTCCCATTGACATATATATACTGTATATATACTGTATATATACTGTATATATACTGTATATATATACTGTATATATACTGTATATATACTGTATATATACTGTATATATATATACTGTATATATACTGTATATATACTGTATATATACTGTATATATACTGTATATATACTGTATACATATATACTGTATATATACTGTATATACTGTATAATGTATATATATATATACTGTATATATACTGTATATATATATACTGTATATATACTGTATATATACTGTATATATATATATACTGTATATATACTGTATATACCCCCAACGTTTTGTGCACGTAACAAATAATGAGTATGAAAAGTAATGACAGTGTTCATAATAATTTGGCCATTTAAAGGTATATTGATGGTAATAAACCCATCTAATAAAAGGATAGAAAGGAAAATCACTATTGACATACCCAATGATCTGTTATACGTTTAGCATACCCTTTTCATAGCCTTTACAATGCAGGTATTACAAACAATATCCCTGGATCATTCACAGGCCAATATATTTAATGAGAGTACTCAGTAGAGAACATTAGTCCGCCCTGGGTGTAATGATCAACTATTGTATTACGGTACCTATTTATTTTACCCATCACATTGAGTGGGATTCCCTGTTTACATTTTGAACATAACTATAGTCCATTCATTATAAGTAGGCCAGAAATTGTGACTCCCAAACTATGTAACCCAGAAAAGGGCTAGAGGAAATGGGCTGTAAATGTCCACACGTACTCCCTGGCGGACTCTTCTCAAATGTTAGATATATTAGCTGGATTACTGTAGCCTTTTAGAGTTATAGAGGTTAGTGGTCAAGTTTTTTGGCCTCAATAAAATGAATAGACTACAGGTTGGATTGCTAAATGTTGGAGATAGATACCCTTGAACTTAATTTACTTAAGGGGAGGTTTGTTTTTTACTGTACCCCCTTCTCCCTCATGGCTAGCCCAATTAGTTTTGAGATTTAAAGATGCTCGCCCCATTTCTTTGCCAATATTATGACCTTTCGTGCCATTTAGGTGTCGATTTTATTCTTGGCGAGCGATAGTGAGCCTGTAATTTAGGAGGAACCGGCCTTTGGGCGGGACATTTTTCTATCGGAAAAAAAATATATATATACAAATTAATCCGGGGGGGAGGGAGGGGGAGTTGTTGCTGTTTTAAGGGTCAGTTAGATGTTTTTTGGGGACCCCTTCTCCCTCATGCGTAACCCCATTAACTTTGAGATTTTAAAACGTTCAGCCCTTTAGTTCGGCAATTTTAACACCTTTCACCCCTTTTCATTGTCAATTTTAAGACCTTCCGTGCAATTTAGGTGTCGATTTTTCCCTGGCGAGTGATAGCGAGCCTGTAATATTAAAGGGAACCGGCCTTTGGCCGGGAATTTCTCTACCGAAAATGTACAAATTTATCTTGAAGGGGAGTCCAGGGGGTGTTTTTGTAAGCTTGATGGAGGCCTAACGAGGAAACTAAGAACTATTTCTAAACTACGTCCCCCCCCCCCCCCCGCACCACCACCACCACCTTCCCCCCTTAATTTGCTTGGGTAATATTCAATTTGCTTATTCAGCTCTTTCAAAATGACTGTTCATAAAGTACGTGGTCAAAAAATATCTATTTTAATATTTGATGGTGACAAAACAACTCAACCAGTAGAGCCCCATACCAACCAGTAGCTCTCAACCAGTGCCAACTCAACCAATACTGTGAGGTTAGGTAGAGTTAGGTTGATTGATACGGATTTGGTTGACTTTGATATGGCACTGGTTGAGATCAATTGGTTGAAATGGTCTACTGTTTGAGTTGGATCATTTCAACCATTAAATTAGGTAAAGTTAGATTAATACATATTGACACTGATTTGGTTGACCTTGATTGATTTGGCACTGGTTGAGATCTACTGGTTGAAATGGTCTACTGTTTGAGTTGTCTGGGAACCATTTTGAATCCTAGTTAGGTAAGCATACCCCTGGCCTATAGTAAACTATCAGTCCAACAATCAATTAAACCAAATAAATCAAACCAAACAAAAATCAAACCAAAGTGTGTGAGAATCTTTATAGGTAACCAATATATAGACCGAGTGGGCGGCGTGAACATTGATTAATACCTTCTTATTGTAGTGTACGAGGATCTGGGGGTGGGGGTGAGGGGTGGGAGAGGGCTTTCTGGACAAAATTCTTCCTCAGGTTTAGCCCCATTAGTTTTGCGATTTAAAGATCTTTCACCTTCCTAGACGTCCATCAAGCTTGACAAATTTATATACCCCCAAGACCCCCCTTCGAGATTATTTTGTGAATATTTCGAAAAAAAGGCCTCGGCTGGAGGCCGCTTCCTTATAAATTGCAGGCTTGCTTTCACTGTCTAGGAACAAAATCGACTTCTAAATGGGCATGAAAAGTCTAATAAATGAAAAAAATGGGGCGAAAGGTCTTTAATAGCCAAACTATGAGGGGCGAACGTCATAAACTTACAAAATAAAGAGGGCTAAACATGAGGGAGAAGGGGTCCAGAAAAAGTAAGTGTTAATTTCTTTTATATGAATGTATACAATTGAAAATTTTCTGGAAAACCTACAAACCCAGGCAGAGCTGTAGCAGTAATCCCATCATTTGTAAACAACATTTATATCTAAAAGAGAAAATTAACAACTCGTGTAGTTGATATCAAAAATATTAAGTAAATTGGTATTGTCAATTATTTAAAGCGGCATGTCAGCCTAAACGGATACAGATGATCACATCATGGAGATATGTTTTTGTTTTATTCAGGCTGATTGCGATATTTTTATATTTAGGAAGGACCTCTAAAATGATACTGGTCAAAACTCTTTCCTACCAACGGTTCCTTCTAAGATGAATAAAATCGTCTAATAATAGTCAGAATACCAGGAAAACAAATTTAGTCGTGTATATATATATATATATATATATATATATATATATATATATATATATATATATATATATACTGTATATACAGTATATATATATATATATATATATATATATATATATATATATATATATATATATACAGTATATATGTTGGTAAAGCCAGGTAATAAATTTTCTTTAATACATACGAGGTTGGAAGAAATGGCAATTTATTACAAATCCCCCAAGACCTCCAACCTCGTTCTCCGCAACAAACCAGCCTCCACCAAGATAAAGAGCCCGATGACCGACGATCACGTCATTTACCAACATACCTGTAATTATGAGGACTGTGGACCTCATTCCTATATTGGTATGACGCAGACTCGTCTTTCACGTTGGTTAACTCTTCACCTTCAGGCTGGAGCCATCAAAGACCACTATCTCACCCCTAACCACCCTCACCTCACACGCAACGAGTTAGAAAAACACACCACCATACTCGATAAAGAAAGTGACCCAAGGAGATTACCTTTACTCGAAGCTTTATATATCCAAGCCTTACATCCCAACATCAACAACCAAACTCTGGACCTTCAGATCCTTCCTTCTGCCAAAAGGCACTACCCTACAGGACCTAACACCCCTCCTCGCCCCCCGGTGCCCATGACGCAGCCCCCCGCGCTACCTCCTTCAGCTTCGTCTTCTGCAGGCGCCACACAACTTAGGCCACACCCCTCGACACGCAGCCAATCAGCTTCGACCCCACCTACTGACCACCATCCCGCATCCAGTGCGCATGCGTGAAGCGGTTACCCCATTTCTCTCTCCTAGTTTACCCTTCCACCAATAGCAGACTTTTGCCCCCTGTTTTCCGCCTCCTCTGATCCTCCACCCTCTATATATACCCTTCCTGTTTACCTGACTCTCTCCACACCTGGCAGCAACACCTCAACCCTCTCTCACCATGGCCACCCAGGAAGATCCCACCACCTTTTCTGGTGTGGTTAAATGGTTCAACATAAAGAGAGGTTATGGATTTATCACCAGGAACAAAGATAAAACGGATTTCTTCACCCACAGAAAGAACATTGTGCTTAACACCAATAGCACAATAACGTCACTAGGTGAAGGAGAGCAAGTGCTGTTTACAATCAAGGAGGGAAGGAAGGGCAAGGAGGCAGCAGGAGTAACAGGACCCCATGGCAGACCAGTAAGGGGCTCCCAACTCTCACAAGGAAGGCAGAAGCAACCCACCATCACCGGATTGAAGTCTGGCCTCAAGACTGACGTCATTACAGTCATTGTCCACACAGCCATTGCTCTTGCTGGGGACGATCGAGGCCAACTTTCGGTGATTCTGCCTGCTCTTCTGGTTGCCAATGGCCTGCCTACCATCATCCCTCCAGATCTCCTTGCCCGAAGAACAACCAAGAAGCCTTCCAACACTCAACTTCTGCCTCGACCACTCTGCCTTCAGAAGACTCGAACACCTAGAGTCCAGGAGCCAGCAACCTCAACACCATCTCCACCATCTAGCCTTATTCCATCTCAGGCTGTGAGACAGAGATGTCAACCGAGGAGGCGTCTGGTGCTTCAGAAGTCTCTCTCGAAGTCCACCCCACCACCTCCACGTTCTGCAGTCTCTGACTTTCCACCACCAGTCAACTCTGCAGGACCAGCCTCAACCTCCACTCCATCACCAGCCACCATTGATCATCCGGTGGCAGCCTCCGCGTCGTCTGAATACTCCGAGTCCACCATAGGAGAAGACGTCGACGTGGAGGGGATGGAGGAAGGAGAAGAAGACATTGACCTGGGAACGACCGCCAGCAAGCCAACAAGAACACCATCTCCTTACCTCGATGAACCAAACTACATCTACGACTAACCATCATCGCGCACCTTTAACAACAACAACGGCCTTTCCTCACCAACACCACGTGGCATGCTGCTCAGAATTCAACAACTTAACATGAAAAATAGCAAGGTGGTCAGCCCACCACCTTTTATCTCTCCAACTCTTCATCCTTCAAATCTTCGCTCTCCACTAGACCCTTCTACTTCTAACCTTGAAGCAACCTAGCTTCACTCTGACTCCTCCTGACTCCTCCTTTATAAGGGTTGGTGTGTGTCTGGGCCAGCAATGGCTATGGCTGACTGAATACAGGCAAAGATCTTGGCCCTCAGTACTGCTTCCCCATCTGCTGTAGTTGTAGGTGGTGTCGACTCTGGTGGATTGTTCCACCAGAGTCGACACCACCTACAACTACAGCAGATGGGGAAGCAGTACTGAGGGCCAAGATCTTTGCCTGTATTCAGTCAGCCATAGCCATTGCTGGCCCAGACACACACCAACTCTGCCAGCTAATCCCCTGTCTGTTGTCACACAACAATCTTCCCACCATCATCATACCTCAGAAGGCCTTCTCCGCGACCCCTGCAAACATCAAAAGGGCGTCAACAAAGAAGAAGCCCCCCAAGACACAAGATCGAGTTCCAGAACTACAGGAATCTCCAACTCTTCACATCCATGAAGAACACCAAGAAAAGGACGAAACACAAATGGAAGCCGAGGAAGCCAGAGCATCATCATCACCACCAACTTCCCCCAACACCAAGTCAAAATCGCCAAGAAAGAGATCCCCAGGACCACTCCTTCCCCTCCCGACAAACCCGGAGACAATAACAAAAATCGCCAAGGAGACGGAACCGGAAGAAGACACCATCGAGCTTGCAGAACTAACACTGGGCAGTATTGGATTCATCTGTGACGTCTTTGAACAAGATCCCGACGTTATGAGGAAAGCATATTATTATATTAATCAAGAAGACTTGGAACGAACTATCACAGATGAAGGAAAAAACAAACTGAAAGCAAGACTCAACAGATCAGACATAGACATCCCTAAGTTAAAATCATTCTTATCAGCACTTTAGTAACTTAAGTACAACAATAAAGCATGAATGAAAGTTTTTAAAACAAAAATGATTAGACAAACAAAATAAAGTAATAAACATCCCTCAACAACAGCAAGGTGGACGGCCCACTAACTTTTCTCTTCCACTGTATTTCATCTTTCCTACTTTCTCTTCCCTCCACCCACTCTGAGGTGCCTCTCTTCCCCCCCCCCCCCTACCTTTAAAAAAAAAAAAAAAAAAAAAATATATATATATATATATATATATATAAGGGGCAACCCTGCCTAACGCTTGCAACCCTGATAATAGATCAGAAGGTTAAGCAACGTAGGGTCTGGTCAGTAGTTGGGTGGGTGACCGCACCTGTTGGGTGATTGCACCCTGTACCGACATTGACCAGATGTTGCCCTAGGGGTGGGTGAAATATCCCTGGCTTGCCACCAGGGTATAAGTAGCCCAGGAGTGTTGAACAAACTCCATTCCCTGTCAGTTCCGTCTCACTCAGACGAAAATGAGTACCTGGATGGCTAAAATGAATTCAGGGGCCTGATTGGTGGCTTCCTACAACCAATCAACACACGAGACTGAGAACTTGGTTAGCCACCAGGATTGCTCAGTGGCCATTGGGCAGGCCTTCTCTCGTGTTCGCCTCATCCCACCCATACGTTAAACTGGGTACCTGGAGTGTAAAATCGGCCTTGGCGTAGGTCGTATCACTAGGGTAAATTTGATTACTTGCCTCACCTTTACTATATACTTCCATTCCATTCCTTTTATATCATTCCTTCCTTACTTGATAATGCTGGTTGTCCAGTGAAACACGTCGTACATCCTGTATCTTCATGTACTTTAATGTAACCCTGTACCACCATGAATTTTGCTCATCTCCTTCATCTACTTCCTGCCACCCAGCGAAAACTCATCAGATACCTGGAAACTTTGAATAATAAAATTTCCAACGCAGAAATTGCCATTTCTTTCAACCTCGTATGTATTAAAGAAAAAAAAAAAAAAAAAAATATATATATATATATATATATATATATAACTATTATATATATATATATATATATATATATATATATATATATATATATATATATATATATATACAATATATATATATATACAGTATATACCGTATATATATATATATATATATATATATATATATATATATATATATATATATACTGTATATGCAATCATTTGGCATGGTGATAGTGATTTACCTTTCTATCCCTAATTAAATGGGTTCACTACTACTGTACATACCTTTATAAGGGTACATTATTATGGAAACTTTTAATATCCCTCTTCATCTATCTATTTATCTATTGCCTGATGCCGTAATCCCCGAAGAGGTGGCCACGAACGAAACGCCCTTATGCACCTCTGTCCCCAGTCAGTCGACGCCCCTCCTCCCATCCAGCACCGCCTTCATTCATATACTTCTTTACTCAAAGCAAAAAAGTTGATCAAACAAGATGCAAAGCAACAAAGTTATTCAAACAAGGTAAAAACACGCTAGAATTACATGTTGCAAATCAAAATCAAACAAACCCGAAAGAATTTTATAGTTACATCAGGTAGAAGAAAGTAGTGACTTCAACGATTGGACCGTTTGTCGATGAGAAAGGAGATTACACTAAAAATGAAGTACAAATTAGTAACGCTTTCAATACCTTCTTTGCGTCAGTTTTACAACAGAAAACTTTAGTAATATCCCTACAGCATCGCCGATTCAGAGTGATAATTCTGATGTTTTAAGCAATATCAGTATTACAGAGAGGGAAGTATTGAAATGTTTAGATAAACTCAAGGTAAATAAATCGCCTGGACCTGATACAATCTCACCCAGAGTTCTAAGGGAAGCTAAGGATGAGGTCTCCAAACCACTGACATTGCTATTCAATAAATCCTTGCAGTCTAGAACTATGCCTGATCAGTGGAAGCTCGTCATCGTAACACCGATATTTAAAAAAAGGCAGCAAATCCTTACCCAGTAACTATCGTCCAATTAGCTTAACCTCATTGTATGTAAAATGCTAGAAACACTCTTAAGAGACAGACTCGTAAATCACTTAGAGGATAATAACATACTAAAAGATACTCAACACGGCTTTCGTAACAAACGTTCCTGCTTAACAAACCTCTTAGACTTCTTCCACGATATCCTCAACCTCTGTAATGAGAGTAAAGCTGTAGATATTATATACCTTGATTTTCAAAAGGCCTTTGTTCCCCACAAACGTTTACTGCTAAAACTAAAATCACATGGAATACAAGACGGTGTCTTGAAATGGATAGAAAATTTGATCAGCAACAGAAAAAAAGAGTAGTCATAAACGGTAAGGCATCTAAATGGACCAATGTAAGTAGCGGGGTACCCCAGGGATCGGTACTAGGACTAATTTTCTTTCAAATTTACATCAACGACATAGATGAGGGTATCATCTGTACAATCTGACGATACAAAAATGGCAAATAGCGTACTCTCTAAAGAACAAGTTGACGATATGGAACACAATCTAGATAAGTTGTCATGTTGGGCACAAATATGGCCTATTAATTTCAATTTGGACAAATGTAAAGTACTACATATCGGAAAACGAAATGAGAAAGCAAACTATTCGATGAATGGCACTCAGCTTATGAGTGTAGACAGAGAAACTGATTTGGGAGTAACAATATCGAGTAACCTAAAACCGAGTCAACAATGTTCAGATGTTGTTAAGAAAGCAAACAAAATAATTGGCTGTATAGGCAGGTCATTTGAGCATAAATCCTAAGAAGTTATCCCAACTCTTTACAATTCCTTAGTCCGCCCTCTTCTGGAATACTGCATTCAATCCTGGTGCCCTTATTACCAAAAAGATATAGACAAGCTAGAACAAGTTCAACGTAAAGTTACCAAAATGATACCTAGCCTAAAGAACAAACCATACGATGAGCGTCTTAGAAAATTAAATCTATTTCCTTTAACCCAGCGCAGATTAAGAGGCGACTTAATTAAAGTGTTCAAAATCATCAAAGGCATCGACAATATGAACAGTAGTAAGTACTTCACTATCGACCAATCTATTACAAGCGGGGAAACGGTTGCAAGATTATTGGTAAATCTTTTAACTCATACGAATCATCGAAGAATGTTTTCTTCAATCGCGTTGTCAACTTGTGGAATGGGCTTCCGCGAGACGTTATAGGCTGCAGCACCGTTGATTCTTTTAAACTTCGCCTAGACAAATATCTTGCATCAAACTCGCGACTGACTGCATTTGTAAATTAATAACTATATTCATCAAGGATTATTGCGTATATACAGTATATTGCTAAGACATTACACTTGTTTCCCAGATATACGAAAGATCACGTGTAACTGTGTTATGTTACTAACCAATCTGACCCCTACTAACATCCTAACCCTGCCATGGACATTAGCTCCAGGGCAGTAATTCCCTTTCCAATTTTCCCTTACCCTCTCTAAACCACTGTTTGGTCACTTGATCCTCAGTGTTTTGGAGGACAAGCAGCCTAGAGGGGTCACTAGATATGTTGTTGCTTGATTTCCTTTGTACTCCATCCTTCCACCTCTCTCTCGGTTTACCTCTCCCTCTCTGTCCTTCCACCTCGCCCTCGTACACCCTCTTAGTTTTTCTCTCGCTTCCCATACGTTCCACATGGCCGAATCATCTCAAGGTGTTCCTTTTCACACTTTTCAGCACATCTACATACACACCACACCTCCCTCTTACTTTCTCATTTGCCTGTCTATCCCTTCATGTAACTCCGCACGCACTTCTCAAGTAACTAATTTCCACCTCTCTCACTCTTGGTTTGAGCCTCTCCACCAACGTCCATGCATCGCTTCCGTAAGTCAATGTCGGGATTACTACACTGTCATGAAAGGACTTCTTCACTTCCATGCTTACTACCGTATTTCTTGTTACTACTTTCAGCGTTCCTACAACCCTCTTCCTCTGTTGCACCCTCTCCCACACTTCTTCATCCATACTCCCATCTTTACTCAGCACACTGCCCTCTTCATAAATGTCTTTATTAATACCAAGATACGTTAGTAGGGTGTTTCTCCTTAATGTTTGTTTTATTCAATTTGTCAACTATTCAGAGATTATCATAACGTTTTGAAGTTGTCCGATCTCAATACACCGAAGGATCTCTGATGCTGACGAGGGATTGGAAATTACAGAGGACGTAATTGCACTCAGAAATTCCGCTTGGCATAGGTTCACTTTGATAATTATCTTTTGTTAATATGACAATGGCTTTTTAACTTTGTCAGCATGTTTGCGTTTATTAATTTTATTTTGGCTGTTAGAATAGTGAATTATTATATTTTTACAACATCCCATCTCATTTGCTTAACGATTAAATCCAAATGCATACACACACACACACACATATATATATATATATATATATATATATATATATATAATTGTGTGTGTGTATGTTTGTGTGTGTGTGTGTGTGTGTGTGTTTGTGCATTTGGTTTCAATCGTTAGGAACACACAAACTAGAGCTCGTTTATTTTTAAAGGTATAGTAAACATGTATTGAATAGGTTAACATTATGTTGACTGAGTTAGTTAGGTTAATAACTATCGGTGTTCTCATATGCACAGGCAGTTGCAGCGGTTGACTGGAGAGCATGCTCACGTGTGAATCTGCTTGACTTGGGTTTGATCCCGACTAAGGCGATCATTTATTGGGTGTGGTATAGTACGTTCTTGCGTGTTTCACTTGTTCGTACTCAGTTGGGGGACACCTCGACGACGTATACAGACTAATAATACGCATAACAAAGCCACTACAACAGCTTCCCCTTTCTCCAACACCCCTTCTTTCCTCTTTACACTCTTCAGAAAGTAGGACAGTAGAAAGTAACTACAAGGTGCCGCTGTAAAGGTTTATCTCAATACCTTCACCCGACCTGACCTTCAAAGTTGTGTGACAACACACTGCCGTGTGTTGCTATATATATTTTTGTCTATGTGAGTGAGGGAGACAAAAGGCAGAACTACCTGTAGCGAGTGCCTCCTCCAAAGTTGAAAGAGTGACATGGCCAAAATCAAGGGACGTTCGAGCCAAAATGCCTGGACACACGGAGCTTGAAGCAATTTAAGTCATAGGAAGGAGGAAAGACTGATTCTGGGAGAGAGTTCCAGAGCTCAGCTGTTGAATAGAAGAAAGACTGAGAGGAACGTTTCACTCTTGGTTTGGAGAGTTGATATAATACTTCCCAACCATTTTGAAGTAAGCGTGGATATAAAGGAATGTTCTCCTTATATGTGAGATAACATTAGATGGTCTCCATCGAATTTGTGGTAAGTCCCACCACAGGTCACGGGAGATGGTGCTCATGTAGCTCCGTAGTCTCTTTGGTGTGGGAGGCGATGGTTCGAGATGTATGTCATCAAGAGGCATATCCATCACCATGTAATTAAAAGAGTTAACCTTCTCCGACATATGACGCGATGTTGAGCCTATTAGGGATACTTTAAAACCTTTGTTACCATCAGGGGTATTTAGAAACCTTTAGTTTAGTTACTTCAGCCTCTGCAGTTGTCTTTGAGTTAGCTGTGGGCAGAAAACTAATTTTTGGAGAGGTACCGTAATTATAAGTGAGAGAACTCTATTTCTTATTGCTAATCTGGCAACCTCTGCGTCATATGAGTCTGAAAGGGTTAAGAAAAATATATTGAGGTAGGCCTGGATTTATTGTTGTGACTGTACAAATGGCCCCATGTTGGTGGTATTAAAACCTATCACCCACCACTATTTACATAAAGAGAAACAATGACTGGTGATGTTGTGATAATATTTAATATCAGTATCTCATTACACCACGACGATCACCGGGCCCGACATTTTAGCGACGCGTTCACAGAGTTTTGGCGTAATGAAGCTTTACAAATTCCGCGTGCCAATTATGAACGTTTTATATACGGCGTTTATTGCTTATTACTCCGATATTGATATAAAGAGGGCATTTATTATAGCGGGAATGACGCGATAGACCGGGCTTTAATTATATCGATTTAAATTTTACTGATTGCAATTTAAAGGTAATAGTATGACACGATAGACCGGATTTTAAATTAAATGGATTTTAACTGAAGTGATGACAATTTAAAGGTAATAATACGATATATATCTCGCTGTACAATTTCCATGTCTACTTGTGATCACAAACGATTAGCTAATCCTATCAGAAGACGATCTTCATATTAATTATTCTTATAATACAATTAAATGTTTGATCGGCGTTGATACTTATTATTATCAACCCAATCTTTAGTATTTTCATGTTCCAACGCTAACACAGGATTTATATGCTAAATATATTACTGATTTGTTACTAGTATATAATTGTATTTCTATTGGAGATTTTAGTTTATGGTTGAGTGGCGATGGGTGCAGTACGGATTATGTCGTAATATTCCGTCTTATGGTATTTATAGCCCATTAAATAAGGTAATATCCAAGGAGGCTGAGTCACTGTGGGTATTGCGTACCGTCGTGGGTGGGTTTGGTACGCAGTTTTCTTTTTTAAGATACGGAAAAACAGCGTGCACAGTAGAGCAAATATATGTGCCAGTGTCATTAAACTTCGTACTGTGTACAGACGGTTTGGCCAGTGTATGACTGGATTTTAGGCCGAATTGGTCTATTGCTAACATGGACAGAGACAAGCAGACGAATTAATTTGATTAGTATTGTCCTAGTGACCAACTTGGGGTGCAGACGTTTTGGATCATGACTGTTTTGGTTCATGGCCGATATGCCAAGAGGTTTAATTTACGTGGCCTTTTGGTCTGTTGTTGCTTTAGTTTGCAACCACTTTGACCCGTGGCTTGTTTTGTCCACAGCTGTTTTGGTTCACGGCCTACTGGTTCAGCTACCTATTTGGTCAGTGACCTAAATGGGAGAGCCGAGCTGTCGAATGGAAATGATCGGTACTGTCTGAGTGAACGTTTTGGTCAGTGGCCTGTAAACACTTTGGATCATTATCGATATGGGCCAAAGTGTCTAGTTTGATAGTCCATTTTGTAGTCTGGCCGTATTAGTCTGTGGATGTTTTTTCGTGCAGATGCGTAGATTCACGGACGTTTTGTTCCACGGCAGATTTGGTCTGTGGCCTATATGGGCATAGGTTAGCTGCATGCAGTCACAAAATTGCATTCAGTTCAGTTCACGCATTTTAAGATAAAGGCATGCTTATATTCTAGGGGTTAAGGCCTAAAGCCCCAGTTGGGCTCATTCAATCGTCACTAATTATTGTGTGTACAATCTTGAATAACCAGTATGTCGCACAGTGAGGAGATTGTAGGCACGATTCGAACAGGGCTAGACCTAGGAGTGGCTAAAGGCATTTGATAAGGAGTCGCTGGAACTCCTGTTTCATTTGCTTGGCCTCTCTTACTGATTTTATTTGTGCTTCATTTACACTGAGAGTAATCCAGCTAGCTCTCACAAACACCTCTTCATCCTATCCACTTCACTACACTAAACATGCACACCACACTTCCTTCTTCCCCAATACAATTTCCTTATAAATGATGAACAATAGCCCAGCCTCGGAGTCCTCAGGGGCGAGTACTATAAATGCCCCCACACCCGCCTGACCTTTCCCTGACGACTCCTCAACATTATCTGGACCTCGGTCTGTTACATTAACTTTTGCAACATTCACGGCCTTTCCTCTAGTTTTCTCTCTGTGGAACACCATCTCTCCAAACCTGATCTTCTTTTCCTCACTGAAACTGAAGTGTCTGAAGCAACTGCCAGCAGCCCATTCTCTGTATCTCCTACTTTCTCTATAAAAGTTTCCAAGCCAAAGGCGGATGTTGTGCATATGTGCACAACAGACTCACTTGCGCTCGTGTTCCTGATTTCGACTCCTCTGTATTCTCAACTGTTTGGCTCAAACTATCCTGTCATTCTTATAATAAATATTTCTGTGTTGTCTATCTTTCCCATAACTCTACTGACTTTCCCGATTTTTTTGACTATCTGAACTCTAAAGTGGAGCACATTATTTCCATTTCTCCTTTCTCAGAAAGCTCCATCTTAGGAAATTTCAACATTCACCACCGCCAATGGCTCTTCTCTCATTCTACTGTCCATTTTTTTTTTTTTTTTTTTCTATATTCCAACTACTCCCTCTCGGGCATAGGCTGATAGCCTTTACACTCTACCGCTGAACACGGTGAGGCCCGTGAGGTCTTGTTCCAGTCTAGGGAGTGAGACATGCGAAGCACCCACTCACGGCTCGAACCCAACTCCATCTCTGAAGCTGCTTCGCCCCCGCGCTTCACAGTCTCACTCCCCAGGCCCGGACCCTCACTCTCAGAATGCCACCTATTGAGCAATTAACTCTGGTGAACATGCCTACGTCTTTTCTATCCTAAATGACCTAGAACAGTTGGTTCAGCAAACCACCCATATCCCGAATCGCTTCGGAGGTCGGCCCAACATTTTTGACTTGTTTCTAACTTCTAACCCTTCTTATTATACTGTCGATCTTTTCTCTCCTTTGGGCTCCTCCGACCATAAATTTACCTGTCCTATCTCTCCAGTACAGCCATCCGATCCTCCCAGCCAGCGTTACTGCCGACTGGGAGGCTCTCAGGCAGTATTTCTTTGATTTCACATGGAATGATTTTTGCTTCCGTGGCCCGGGACCCACGGAGAGTGCTGAAAGTATTACAAAGGTAATCCTATCAGGCATGGAGACATACATTCCATTTTCTTTCTCTCAGGCTAAGGCAAAACAATCATTGGTTTACTCACGCTTGTTCGACTGGTGTCCGTAATAAGGAGGAAGCAATCAAACGGTACTGACTCCTTCAAACACAAGAATCTCATTCTTAATATGTGTCTGCCCTGAATCAAGCCACATCTGTTCTTTGACTTGCCAAACACTCTTTCATCAATGATTTATGCACTGAACTATCCAACTCTAGCTCTTCCCAAGCTTTCTGGCATCTGGCCAAAAACCTCTCCAACAAATTTTCGTCCTCGTCTTTCCCTGCCCTTTTCCACTCTGATGGCTCTACCATCACTTCTTCCTCTGACAAAGCTGAACTCTTTGCTCAAACTTTCGCTAGAAACTTCACTTTGGATGATTCCGGTGCTATTGCTCCCTCTCCACCCCCCTCTCTCCTACTTATGCCTAATATCGTAATCTCTTCTAAAGATGTACTCTCTACCCTCTCTGGGCTTAATACTAAGAAGGTGTATGGTCCAGATGGTGTTTCTCCTGGTGTACCTTAAAACTGTGCTTCCATCCTGACTCCCTGTCTAGGCGAACTCTTTCGTCTCTGTCTCTCCTCTAACGTCTTCGCTTCTTGCTGGAAGTTTGCTCTCAATCAACTTGTCCCAAAGAAGAGTGACCACTCTCAACCCTCCAACTATTGTCCAATTGCTCTCATCTCTTGTATCTCTAAAGTTTTTGAAACTATTCTTGCTTCCAAATTTCTTAAGCATTTCTTTTCACATAATCTACTCGCAGATCGCCAGTATGGTCGCTCTACTGGGGATCTTCTTTCATATCTTACCACCTCTTGGTCAACCTCCTTTCCAGACTTCAGTGAGACTTTTCCTATTGCGCTAGGCATATCGAAGGCCTTCGATTGAGTTTGGCACAAATCTCTAATTTCTAAACTACGCTCCTTCAGTCTCTATCCCTCCATCTGTGCCTTTGTTTCTAATTTCCTTTCCGATCATTCCATAGCTGCGGTTGTGAACGGCCATCATTCAGTTATTCATCCTATCAACTCCAGTGTTCCTCAGAGTTCTATCCTATCTCCAATTTTCTTTCAAATTTTCATGGATTATCTTCTCAACTGTACCTCCAGTCCTAGCCATTCATATGCAGACGACTCTACCTTACACTATTCAACTAGTTTTCTAGAACGTCCCAGCAAGCACTTCCTCAAAAACAAACATAATGAAGCCATACAACACTTATCTTCTGATCTAACTACCATTTCCAATTGGGGCAGAGAAAAACCTGCTGCCTTTAATGCTTCCAAAACCTAATTTCTCCATCTATCTACCCTTCGTGAACTCCCAGAGGACTATCCCTTACAGTATACTTCAATAATACATAAATCAACCTTCATCTTCTCTTAGTATTCTTGGTGTATAATTTGTTCTGGTCTCTCTTGGAAGGACCATATCACCTCTCTTGCTAAGGCGGCCTCCTAGAAGCTGGGTGTGCTCAACTGCCTCAAGGGGTTCGTTACTTTTGCACAACCTCTTGCTCTGTACAGGGGCACAGTGCGTCCTTGTATTGAGTATTGTTCACATGTGTGGGGAGGATCCTCTCACACAGCACTTCTAGACAAACTAGAAAGGAAAGCCTTTTGCATCATTAACTCCCGTCCACTCACCGACTCTCTGCAATCTCTCTCTCTTCGCTGCAATGCTGCATATCTTTCCCTATTCTATTGCTACTACAATAATCAGTGTTCCTCAGAGCTCTCTCAGTGTATACCACCTCCTCTATGTAGGGTACATAGTTCCCGTCTTGCAACGCAATCCCACCCCTACTCTGTACAACTCTCTAATTCTAAAGGGAAACTATACTCCTAATCTTTCTTTTATTCAATAAGTGAGCTCTGGAACTCTCTCCCTGAATCCATCTTTCCCTCATCCTATGATTCAAATTGCTTCAATTTCCGTATGTTTAGACATTTTGGCTTGAACATTCCTTGGTTTTGGTCCAGTCACTCTCTTAATTCTGGGGGAGGCACTCGTCACAGACAGTTTTGCCTTTTATCTCTTTCATTGACATAAAAAAACAAATAAACTACTCACGGTATGTTTATTATTAATTATAATAAAATAATATTATCAATATTATTATTAACTCCGCGTAGGAGGAGTGGTATCACGCACACATATCCCGCTGTGCTCCACTAGTCAGCTTGTTCGCCGTCGTCATCCGTCGTCCATCTGGAAACTCCTTCTAGACTGTTAGATGAATTTTCATCAACTTCACAGGTATCTCCATTAGGTCAATGCGAAGGTCAGTCAAAAAGAAATTTTATATTTGACTTAAAAGTCAAGGTCAAAGGTCAAGGTTCATAATAAGGTCAATATTTCATATACATTAGGTTTTACTATTATTTTTTGTTTATTTTCACTATATAAGTTACTGGTAATCGCATGATATTGTATTGGCCAACTTTAAGATACATATTCTTAAGGGTAAGGTCATAGGACAAGGTCAAAGGTCAAAACATGTTTTTTACTAGTATTTCTTATACTAACTTAGATTCTCACTAGGCTTACCATGTACAATTCCATTTGAAAGTTCAAGGTCAAAGGTCAAGGTAACAAATAAGGTCAATATGCTAATTTCTTAACGTTTCATGTAAACTTCACCAAATTTGGTGAGAAAGTTGCTCTTTATGAGAAAATGAACCTATTTAATTTTGAGTCATATATCATATGGGTCAAGATAAAGGTCAAAGGTAAACAGTTCTATTAATATATCTGAAACTAACTGATGAGTTTTAATCAAATTAGGCACGCTTATTTGATTTTCCAGGGCTATGTCAATGGAACAGGGGAGGTGTGGTGGAGTTGTCTTGCCACTGGACTGGTAATCCAATGGACACGGGTTCGAATCTCGATATGTCAATGGAAAGATATTATTAGGACAGAATTTGCGCTGTATATTGTATCGGTGCATTACCACAAAGTCCACCAAAACGCCAAACAAATACCCTCATTGTTCCCTTATTAAATAGCACTGTATGAATATTACCATATTCAAAATATGCTGTAGGGGGGCAATGCCTAGTGAGTTCATTGCTCAATAGGTGGCATTCGGAGAGTGAGGGTCCAAGTATAGGAGGTGAGACAGCGAATCACTGGAGCAAGGCAGCTTCAGAGATGGGGCTGCTTCGAACCGTGAGTGGGCAACTAAGTCCCATACATTCTGCGAAGGCAAGATAGCAGGGGCTGGTTGCAGCTAAAAAGTGCTTCACATATCCTACCCCCTAGACTGGAACGAGACCTCACAGGCTTCACCGTTCAATGTAAAACGGCTGAATGTACCGGCTCTCAGCCTATGCCCGAGAGGGAATAATTGGAATATAGTAAAAACAAAACAAAAAACAAAAACAAAAATGTACTCTTACACAAAGATCAAGGTCACAGGTCAAGCTCAAAGGTCAACTTTTAATTCCTTAATTTCTATAGGTTCAGGAACTTAATGTCTAGCAGGCCAGTCCTAGTGATCTTGGCCCCATTCATTAATGTTCTTCCCTCTCACTAAAACATTACGTTTTCCATGATGAAGTTAGGTCTAAGTACATGATTAGATTAATATCCAGAATTCGAAAATGGATATTAATCGTGATCGTGTAGTTAACCTTTCACTGTGTTGGTGGTGTAATGGATTAGATGCTTATTATGTTCTGGGTGTGGTGTCCTGAGTTCGAATCCTGGGAGGATACTATGCTTTCATTAGTTTATTATAGTGCATTGGGCTTTGTAATAGAGGATTAATGTTAAGAATGGGGTGTTCCTTAATATATGATAAAAGATTGCTAACATTTCTGAAAACTGTCACAAATTTCGCTGGGATAGTTGCACTTAAAATGAAAGTGAATTTTTTAAAGTTTCAGTCATCATAAAGGTCAAAGGTCAAGGTCAGTTATTCCTAGTATATATCTGTAACTAATTAATGAGCGTTAATCAAAATAGGCACGCTTATTTGATTTTCCAGCGCTACGTTAATGCAAACAATAGATGTAGTCTTACATAAAGGTAAAGGTCAAAGGTCAACTTATAAAAATAATGAAATAAGATTATTCAATTTGTAGCAAACTGACTGTGTTAGTTGCTTCTTACATAAATAACATATTTTATCAATTACATATAAATACTTTAATATTTATGGTCAAAGGTTAAAACAAGAGCGTCAATAATTTTCCCTAAACTATTCTTAGATTATTGACTGTAGTGTCACCAAGTTTTTCAAGAAAATTCGGTTGGTCAATGCGACGAATGTCCAAATAATTTGGTTTTGCTACTCAAAGGTCAAATCGAAAGGTAAAGGTCACAGAATATGGTAACTATTTTTTATTTTTAAGTATTTATTCGAATTACACCATATACATAACGCTAAATAATGCTAATATTGGTGTTATACTGACCACATTTTGTATAAATAATAATATTGTTATGATCAAAGGTCATTGGTCAAAATATGATTTTCATTATTTTCTAAATTACCGACAGCAAGATTATGCACAATATCAATAAATGAATAAATTAAAAAAACAAAGAAATAAGGGGTAGGTGACTAAAAATAGAATTCAATATATATTAGACGATGTATATATACTGTATATATATATATATATATATATATATATATATATATATATATATATATATATATATGTATATATTTAAACCGTTTTTAACAAAATAATTATACACCAATCTCAGAATAATAGGTCGCAGAGTTGGGCATATATTTATTTATTAACTTATTTGTAAATTCAAAAAATGCACATCCATCTGTTGTAATATAGTTATTATTATTATTATTATTATTATTATTATTATTATTATTGTTTTCTCCTTATAATAATGGGGTTGGATTAATTTGGCAGTTAATCGTAAACTTTGACTTTATTTCATAAACCTTCAAGGTCAGGTATTATTATTCCTTCATCTATTAACTCGGGAAAGGCGCCGAGACTCTTAAAAGGTTTTACTGGGCGAAGGTGACGGGACTCTTAAGAGGTTAGGCATAAAAAATACCTTTCAAAACACCTCACTGGCACTCAAAACAAAACAATATGTGATTAAGTGAGATAATTCCTCTCCATACATCCTATCACTCCTCCACATGTGTCCAACCCCCCCCACCCCTTTCCCCTCCTTTTCCCCCTCTCAACTATCACCTATTTTTCCTCGTATTCCCCTTTTTATCGGGTAATTTTTGGTGCAAATTTCCCGTCCGCGGTCTCAGGGTCACAGGGGAGATAGTTAGAGATTCTAGCAACAGAGAGACCACTTGCAATACGTCAGTACCGATCAGGAAGAGAGAAAGAGAGGGTATACGTCGCGCCGGCTCTCCCATCCTGATATCGGTCGGCAATAATACATCTTTATCACCCCCCAAATACTATTCTCACTTGTTTTATTGCTGTTACATGTTAATATCTTCTTATTAAATGTAAAATAGGCGCATATGAATAAGTAATAATGATATTTATGGTAAAATTACAATTTCTGTTGGGAATGAACCAAAATACCTTCGCTTTGCGGGAGGGTTTGAACTACCATAGCTTCGCCGTTTAAAGGTTAATGGTTCCCACCTCGGACTAAGGTAAGTTCAGACCAATACCGAGGTTTTAATACTTTCGACTGCAGGGCATAATTACGGTCTTTGTAATGATATACTGTATTCCCGTAACGAATTATCACTACAAATACTATTCAAGGTATAAATTACTTTAGCTTGGAATGGTCTAAGTCACACTAGCCTAATATCAACTCAATTGAAACTGATTAACGTGTAACCAATTTATGGATACTCTAATTTCAGTGAAAGTATATTCTCAATGTATGGATGCAAAAGCTCTTAAAATTTAATTTCCATAATGCCTAATAATTTTCCTCTTTGACATAAGATAGTTTCAAATGAGTCGGCTTAATTCACTTTTCCTGGGCTAGATCAAGCTAAATTAATCTATACACAAAACTATTTTCTCCTTTGCCCTAGACTCAGAGAGACGTTATCCTAGTGTCTCCCCACAATGATATAAACTGCTTCCTACTTACTGAACTGAAGATACGGCGGGACAATTATCCCCAATTGCCTTGTATCCAACATTAAATAAACTAGGACTCTGCTGTCTCTTATTGTTTAAACTAAAGATACGCCAGGACAACTGTCCCCGATTGCCTTGTAATCAACAGTTAACAAACTAAATATCTACGGTAATGTCTTTTCCCACTTCACTAACTCCTACAATAATTGTTATATCCGAACAGAATATAGCACCTAGCTAAACGTAGTTTACTTTACTACAATTGAAAGCTGAACCAAAACTCTTCCCACTTCACTTACTCCCACAATTGTTATAGCCGATCAGAACCTAACACCTACCTAAAATTAGTTCACTGTACTAACAATTGAAATCTGAACCAATACCCTTCAACATTATTATTTCACCGTTTGTCTATTTGGGTCATTAAATAAAGTTCACCTATTATAGGCAACGTCAACTTTTAATGGCACACAGCCGGGTTAATTAATTTATCTCTTTATAATAATTTGCGGTGGTGCCGAGGGGTCCCATTAAAAAAAACATTGTTCTTCTGTTCTCTCTTCTTTTATTTGGATCACCCCACTCCTGCCATTTCTTCCCTGTCAAGATTCCTCCCACACAATGTAGTATCTGGGAGTGCTGGTATATGTGTGCAATGTGTGAACAGGCCCGGGGATACTGCAGGTGTATTTGAGCGAATGGAGATTGGCCAATTCGGCTCTTAGATTCTTGCAGTAACCTTTGTTCATTTTTGTTTTGTTTTTCTTGCTTTATTTCTTCAATCGCAGTTATGGCTGTAGGGATAGAGTGAGAGAGAAAGTAGCACCCAGAGAGATGGTCTTGACCGGCCAGTGCCATCCGAAGGTCTGCCTTTGTCATTTAATTGAATTGAGGGAATATAGGAAAGATGAGACAAGTAATCAAATTTACCCCAGGATACGCCCTTGCCAAGGCCGTTTTTACACTCCAGGTACCCAGTTTTACGTATGGGTGGGACGAGGCGAACACGAGAGAAGGCCAGCCCAATGACCACTGAGCAATCCTGGTGGCTAGCCAAGTTCTCATTCTCGTGTGTTTGATTGGTTGCAGGAAGCCACCAATCAGGTCCCTGGATTCATTTGAGCCACAACGATTCCAGGTACTAATTTTCGTCTGAGTGAGACGGAACTACACAGGAATTGGAGTTTGTTCAACACTCTTGGGCTACTTGGACCCCAGTGGCAAGCCAAGGAAATTTAACCCATCCCATGCATGTGTGACAACCATCTGATCAATGTCGGTGTCCCGGGTGTAATCACCCATCCAGCTACACCGCGCTGGTGCAGGGCCACCCAACCCACCCAGCAGCTGTGTGCTGGTACCAGGAGGTCACCCATCCAACTACCGACCAGACCCCACGTTGCTTAACCTCGCTGATTTAAACCAGCGTTGCCAACCCCATACGCCAGGGTTGCCACCCTTTGTCATGAGGGAATATATTGAGGGAATATAGGAAAGATGAGACAAGTAATAAAATTTACCCTAGGATACGACCTTGCCAAGGCCGTTTTTACACTCCAGGTACCCAGTTTTACGTATGGGTGGGACGAGGCGAACACGAGAGAAGGCCAGCCCAATGACCACTGAGCAATCCTGGTGGCTAGCCAAGTTCTCATTCTCGTGTGTTTGATTGGTTGCAGGAAGCCACCAATCAGGTCCCTGGATTCATTTGAGCCACAACGATTCCAGGTACTCATTTTCGTCTGAGTGAGACGGAACTACACAGGAATTGGAGTTTGTTCAACACTCCTGGGCTACTTGGATAAGCATATGGACGAGAAGGGTTGGGTGTGAAGGGGGATCAGCCGGGTTGGGCCAATCAGCGCTCTGCAGACCCCCATAATCCTTCGTTAATCTCTAACCGTTTTGGTAAGATGATCCTCAGGGTATTAGAGTGTGAAGCCTATAATTGGGCTTTGTAATTGAATTGGGGTTGTGTGGGACAGGGATCTGCCTTGCTTAGGCCAATCGGCTTTCTGCAGACTCCCATTTTCTTATGTTCTTATGTACTTGGACCCTGGTGGCAAGCCAAGGAAATTTCACCCATCCCATGCATGTGTGACAACCATCTGTTCAATGTCGGTCCCGGGTGCAATCACCCATCCAGCTACACCGCACTGGTGCAGGGCCACCCAACCCACCCAGCAGCTGTGTGCTGGTACCAGGCGGTCACCCATCCAACTACTGACCAGACCCCACGTTGCTTAACCTCGCTGATTTAAACCAGCGTTGCCAACCCCATAGGCCAGGGTTGCCACAGTTTGTCATGCTCCGCCCCCTCCTTATATACCTGCCTGTCACGTCAGTGAACGCTCTGATTGGTGAAGTTGGACGGACTGCAATATCTTCCCCTCGGCGGCTGCTTTGATCCATTCTTCTCGTTATAATTAGCTTCCCCTCTTCATAATAATATCCCGGCAATGGTTTTTCCTTATTTTCTCTGGGTTTATGGGAGTAAGAGGCTTTTCCGAAGTAAATATACTAGTTATTGATGGGATATGGAGCGTAGGGAAGTTGTGAAGTTAGGGGATATGTAACTGACCAATCAGCGCGCTAGTGGGCAGAGCTAGGTGGCTGGTAGAACTCCTCCCTCCTCACAGATAATGCTGCACACTGATTGGCCGCATGGTTTGCAAAGCCATGCCTCTCTTCTGCTTGCTGCTTTGACTGATATTATTATTTTATTATTATTATTATTTTTATAATATTAGTATTATTTTTTGCGTCTATATGTGGGGGTAGGTGTCATAGGATATTCATTATAAGTTCACCGTTTCTATAATGGTACCAGATGAAATGGATGACAAATTTTCCCCTCAACCCCTTGAGGATTATGACGTATTTTGGCAATCCGTTTTGACAGTTTATTATGGCAATCACTACACGATTGTGTTTAGAGTAGGAAGGGGATATGTAATTCAGAGGCTTGATCGGGTCTGTCTTTACCCTTTTAACTCCCACAGATCCTTCCTAAACTATAAAATCATCTAATGAAAGCCAGAATGAATTGTCAAAAAGCGTCATGATCCTCAAGGGGTTAATCCATTCATTAGTTTGTGAGACATCTTTCTTACAAACCGAGGAACAAAGAGGCAGGAACGATCACATAATTTTAAAACAAATAAATGACAGAAATTATATATATATATATATATATTACTACTCACAGTTAATATCCAAGGTGGCCGAGTTAGTGTGGGTGCTGTAAGGACCTGCACCGTCGTCTCTGGTCACTAAGGAAGGGTTACGGGCGGTACACTGCAGCTCACTACCATCATGGGTGGGCTGGGGAGTCAACTGGACCACAGATACGCTACGGTTACCCTCTTTGGATACCTGGGGGGAAAAGGAGGGGGGGGGGATTTGTGAGTATCAAACATTGGAAATACCACATGTTACGAACTGGCACTCGGGTACACAAGGGCTCTCAATCAGGACTCGAATACGGCTCGCTGCCACAACGGAAACACACGATCCCAACCCCTGAGTACTGCCAGCCGAACAAAAAACACCAATACCCTCCAGAGTTCAATCTGCTATAACGGGGTATACAAGAACTCGGTACTAGTGTTCAACAACAGACTAATAAAGAGACAGGAATTATCTAGTCTGGTCAACAATCAAACAATGAAGTAAGAAACAACAACACCAAAGAATAGTGTTGGCCGAAGCCGAAGTAATCCACCCTTGACTAAGAACTTAAGAAGTCCTCCACCCTCTACTTCGGATCGGCACTATTACGTTACGTTAATTAATAGTCCTTAACCCTTCTTTAGCGGCCTATGCGGTTTATTTATATGTACCGCCCAGCGGGGTGTTTTTAGCCAAAATAGGGCTGTTACGTGATCATTTTCATGCCTAAATAAGACCCAGAACGTAAAACAAGTATCTATCCCTGAAAGGGCATAAACAGAGCTTTCGAATGACACCATAACGATCCATGTATGATGGATAGTTTTCTTGCAATAACCGTGCAACGCGAGTGCAAAAAGCATGTAATTCGGTACTTTCCCCATATAATTCAGTATGTAGCGAGTGAGAGAGGGAGGAGGGAGCTGAGATTCGTGTCAGTAGGTTCGCCGCGGTGGTCTGGAGCAGTCATACGCTAGTCTCCTGCCACCACTTGTCTCTCTCTCTCAGCAACATTACGTGCTGAAATTGCCACTCGACCTATGTCGAGCGCCGCCACATAGTCCAGCTTTATTAAAAACGACTTATGTGGTGAGCCGCTTTTTAAGGGTTAAGCATCGAGCAAGGAATCTTCTGAAAAAAGTTAGATGCTTCTCGGATGCTCGTAAGAAGTACGTATCGGATTTTTAACAGTAATTCAATAAGCAAAAACACTGGCAATTAAATACTATTAAAGGTTTAAATTGGCATAAGAATAATTAAAAGAATATGCAATAGTAAATGGCAAACATTAAAAAGAAGTACTCCGCAAATGCAACGGCAATAGCCTACTCGGATTGTGCTCGTGGGCCACTAATCACTAAAGTAGCCAAGCTTGCAACACATGAAATCAATAGTGCATAAACAATATCATACATAAGGAAAGCTTCAATACTATTCTGTATCTACTAATCGAGTAAAGTCTAGCTGGGGTACTGTGGGCAAAAGGTAGCAGTGACTGAGCAAAAACGGCTCGTAGCCTAGCGAAGTCCTCACAACTGTTTAAAGTATTACGTTAAAACTAACAAGTGCACTTTGAGAAATCCAGATCCCTTGTATCTGGTTTTCTCCCGGCTCCTTGACAAAGTAAAAATCAAACTGTTAATAAAATACAGGGTGGTTAGGCTCTTGCCCTCACGCACTATAAATTATTAACTCAACACAGTCAGCCGCGAAGACAACCTAGGCTTCACTGAACCGAAACGAGTATGCAGGTTTATCGCTTAACCACTGCATCAAACAACAACTCGTAACACAGAAAAGCCTTACCCCAGTCTAGCATTACCTAGACTAGCAGAAAACAGGAATAATAATAATAACACACAGGGAAATGCATATACAAGTGCAACAAACATAAATCAATCCTATTCTAAGTTAACCTTTCCAAAATAGGCTATCTAATAGGCAAGTATCTCGTGAGAACTCAAGCGATAATACGTTGGCTGACTAGCTCTGCACCAACGGGACCATGGAAGTTAAAAAAGGCAGGGAAAAGAGGAGATAAGAATGTAAGGTAGTAGAGAAAGTTCACATCAGTCAGAAGAATATATATAGTTAGCAAGGGAAATGAGAAGTCGCTCTGCCTAATGAGTTCTGATGAAAAAATGGCTAGACTTCCCTTTTTATACCCGGCCCTCTAGTGAGCCCAACGTGAACTACTAAGGACCGCCCACTGACAACCATTACGTAATTTCTCTCTCTCCTCTGGGATAGACAAAGGCTCCCCTAGCACTGAGGGGGAGGGGGAGTGCTAGTGAGTTAGGCCCACCTCCCGCCTGGCGCACCCACTGACCCCCAACTGTGGCTGTCTCTCTTCCCATCATTACAAATAAGTTTTACACACAATACTTATAACTAATGATATAAAATAGAACTCGTTGACTCAGATGAAAACAAAATACATATTCATAATACTTATAGTACAACGGCTCACATGAACTAAGTTAGGAAACTCTACATAGACTACAGCCAAAGTTCCTGCCCTGACGATCCTAGCGAGAGTTGGGCATGACTAGCCGTTCTGTACAGCATGCTCACACTGGACATGCGTCACACCTCCCCCAAGATTTTACTTGCTCAACCCTGAGCTACAATCTGACAAACACAAACCCCATCAAGCCCCTCACACCCAGCGACCGCATGGCACTAAAACAAAGCTGAGTTTATCACCAAAACACATCTTATTATTACAAAAAAAAATCACATTTTATAACTCCTCCCAACAATAGCAAAAAGACACAATATCATGCTCCCAGAGCGAGCTTACAGCAGCTCAGCCGTTTGATAGTTCGTGGACTACTCAAACTCTATAGGCTATGACAAACTTATACGATTACCTATATCAAAAGAAAGAGTTTTTATATGATTTTTTATATTTTAATATGTTTTTCCCGGCTGCACTATAAGGGCAGCCTATTTTCCTCCACTCAAACCCACACACCTGTGATAGCCTACGACTGATCATCCACCCTTGATAAACAATCCGCGATCACATTGTCACATCCAGCAATATGACGGATGTCCAGGTTATACTCCTGCAACATCAAAGACCACCTGGTCAGTCTCATATTGCGATTGTGAAATTGATTCAGGAATCTCAAAGGGTGATGATCAGTGTAGATAACCACGACTGGGCCATAGGCTGGAACATACACCTCGAAGTGCCTGAGCGACAGCACAATCGCCAGTAATTCCTTTTCTATTGTAGAATAGTTCTTTTGTGCAGCATTGAACTTCTTAGAAAAGAAACTTACTGGGTGTTCCACACCTTCATTGTTTGTCTGTAGCAAGACAGCACCAGCCCCTACACCACTAGCATCTGTTGCCAGCTGAAAAGGCCTGTTAAAGTCTGGGGCCCTGAGTATCGGGTGAGTACATAGCAAATGTTTCACCAAAGTGAAAGCCTTTTCACACTCAGGTGCCCACAAAAACTTTTTGTCTTTAGATAACAAATCTGTGAGAGGTGCCAACACCGTTGAGTAACCTTTTATGAAGCGTCTGTAGTAGCCTATCATACCCAAGAATCTCATAATCTGCTTCTTGGTTGTTGGGTGCGGAAATTTATTGATAGCCTGTACCTTGTTCTGAGGAGGGCACACCTGTCCCCTTCCCACTACAAACCCAAGGTACTGCACAGTGGCTTTTACGAAGTCACACTTTGCCAAATTTACTACCAGACCTGCTTCACTAAGTTTCCGGAACAAGGTCTCAAGGTGCTCACAATGGCTCTCAAAGTCGTCATCATAAATGATTACATCGTCCAAATATACGGTGCAATTTGGAATGTCCTTTACAATTTCATTCATCAGGTTCTGAAACGTTGCTGGTGCATTCTTAAGTCCGTAAGGCATAACATTGCACCGGTAGGTACTCCCGTCCACAACAAAACCACATACCTCTTTAGCATGCTCGGACAAAGGTACTTGCCAGTAACCTTTTACTAAATCTACTTTAGACAAAAAACGAGCATTACCAATTTTGTCAACACTATCATCAACCCGAGGAAGAGGATATGGGTTAGTTGGAGTCAAACCGTTTAACCTACGGAAATCAATACAAAAGCGTACCTTGCCATCTGGCTTAGGCTGCAGTGTTACGGGGGAAGTCCACTTAACTGTGCCTTTCTCTATCAACCCTCTACCGAGCATATGAGGAGGTCCGTGCCAGAGGGGCCAACTCGCCACGAGTATAGTTTTGAGTTATTGATGTTTAAAGTAGCGGAGGTAGTCACTTGTGTGTTGACTCTAACTCGGTTTGAGCGTGACTACTGAAGCACGTCTCATACAGCGCCTGTGAGTGGTCGGGCGGGCGGCCATTTAATTCCCCACGTCGTAGCCGCGCTCTCATTGGCTGAGCGCGTTGGCGAGTTGGCCCCTCTGTCTACCCAGATTCACACGCATAAACGGTCTGCCAAACGGCAAAAACAAGGGATGCTCAACCCTATGTGCAGTTGCTATAAGGACGAAAGTCAAATGTTTTTTTTTGCCAGATGATTCCCAAGAATTTCACGGAGCGGGAACCAGATAGAGCGCTGTTTTTGAAAATGTGGCGAGTTGGCCCCTCTGGCACGGACCTCCTCATATACTCCAACTCATCCCTCAGAGCTGGTAGTTTTATGGGGGGCACACGGTACGGGATTGACTTAACCCTTAAAAAGCGGCTCACCACATAAGTCGAGTTAAATAAAGCTGGACTATGTGGCGGCGCTCGACATAACTTGAGTGGCAATTTCAGCACGTAATGTTGCTGAGAGAGAGAGACAAGTGGTGGCAGGAGAGTAGCGAGTGTATGACTGCTCCAGACCACCGCGGCGAACCTACTGACACGAATCTCACCTCCCTCCTACCTCTCTCACTCGCTATATACGGAATTGTATCGGGAAAGTGGCTAATTACATGCTTTTTGCACTCGCGTTGCACGGTTATTGCAAGAAAACTAGCCATCATAAAAGGATCGTTATGGTGTCATTCGAAAGCTCTGTTTATGCCCTTTCAGGGATAGATACTTGTTTTACGTTCTGGGTCTTATTTAGGCATGAAAATGATCACGTAAACAGCCCTATTTTGGCTAAAAACACCCCGCTGGGCGGTACATATAAATAAACCGCATAGGCCGCTCGTAAAGGGTTAAAGGGTAGATGGTCCCCCACGTCAACATCATGCATAGCCTGAGTAGTGAGGCCTGGGTGTTCAGCAAATACAGTGGGGTATGAACCGAACAACTGACGGATAGCATCAAACTGCGGCTCAGGCAAATGAGCTATAGCCTCGTCAGCCCTAAGGCTCGAGTTCCCCGCCCACTGATCCGCTGAAACATGTTGATCCCAGCTATCCTCCTCTGAAGCTTGACTGTCCCCCTCTCCTTCTCCACCACGGCCGCAACAAGCCAACACAGGAACAGTGAGAGGCTCAGAGGGGCGCCTCACATACTCTTTAATAAGGTTCACGTGACATAACTGGTTCTTTTTCCTCCTGTCTGGAGTGGCAACAAGGTAATGTAAGTCTGAAATGTTTTCTACAATTTTATAAGGTCCAGTGTACTTCGCAGAGAGGGGGTTACCAACCAAAGGCAACAAAATTAATACCTCTTGTCCTACAGTGAACTTCCGGAGCCTCACTTTGCGATCATACCTGTCCTTCATCAAAACTTGTGATTCTGTCAAATTTCTACCTGCCATCTCCAGACTCTTAAGCATGCGCTCACGGCTTTCAAGCACATACTTTAATAATGGACAAGGCTGCACAGTCCCCTCCCAAATTTCTTTCAGCATGTTAAGGGGGCCCCTGACACGGTGTCCAAAAATCAGCTCGTTTGGACTAAATCCCAGGCTCTCACCAGGTACCTCCCGAGCAGCAAACAGCACATAAGGCAATCCAAGATCCCAATCCATACCGTTGTCAGCACAATAAAACCTGAGCATGCTTTTAAGTGTAGCATGCCACCGCTCAAGCACCCCTTGACTCTCAGGGTGATACGCTGACGATACTACTGCTCGTATCCCATGCTGTTGCATTGTTTGCTTGAACATGTTGGAGGTGAAATTAGATCCCTGATCAGACTGAATCTCCTCTGGGTACCCGTACCTTGAGAAGTACCACAACAAGTTACTGACTACCGTCTTAGCCATTCCATTTTTCATAGGGTATGCATCGGGGTATCTAGTGGCAACATCCATTATGGTTAACAAAAATTTATTTCCAGCCTTAGTGGGAGGGAGTGGACCAACCATGTCAACAATAATTTTACTAGAGGGTGGCCCAATCACAGGAATCGGGTGTAACGGAGCCTTAGGAATAACTTGGTTCGGTTTCCCGACACGTTGACAAATATCACATGAGTTTATCCATGACTGCACATGAGACTTCATCCCCGGCCACCAAAACAATTTCCCCAAAGCCGCCACCGTTTTTCTCACCCCTAGATGTCCTGCCAGTGGTATGTCATGCGCCAACCTCAGTAGGCTATCCCTGCACTCCCGTGGCACCACCAACTGGTCCACTACTCCGGACCCCTTTTGCCAACTACGTTTAGGGTCTTGAAAACGCCTATAGAGGATGCCTTCTAAATAAAAAAAATCTCCTGGCTGTGCATCGCCGTCCTCGTCGAGCTCTACAGCTCCATTAGCACATGTTTGGAGCTCAGGGTCCTCTAGTTGCAACCGACGTATATCTGAGGGTGCCAAGCGATCTAACTGCTCCCGGAGCAATGCATGACCTTCCCCGATACTGGGCTGCTCCCTCTGTCTCTCTCGATGTACATAACGTTGCTGTCGTGGAGACTCGTCATGCCCAGCCTCGTCACTCTCGATGACAGGCCCAGGGGCTACTCCAGAATTAAGTAATGGTGCTAATACTGAATCACCCAGGAGAGCCACCGAGTCAAAACTCTTAAAACCAACTCCAGCTTTAGCCTCCTCCTGTTGATCGTTCCTCCGCTGGTCTGAAGACGGAGGACTAGGCTGTGGCACTTTAGCTGCCCGAGCTCGGGTGACAACACACGCCATGGGTTGTGTCTGGCACCGCTCGACCCACTCTTGCTCTTCCCTACTCACGTCGGCCGGCCTCTCGGCAACGACTAAGGGTAGAACCTCAGAAGTGGGCATTGCAAAGTCGTTGCCGAGAAGAAGGTCGACGCCCTCCACTGGCAGTTTCTCCACAATCCCGACATCCAATTCACGTGCCACACCATCCACCTCCAACTCCAACCACACCAGCGGGTATGACCGAGTTGCATTAATACCCTGGACCACTACCACCCGAGCCGCGTTTATAGGGTAGCCAGTCAAGTTTTTCATCAGAGTCTGGGAAGCACCTGTATCACGCAAGACCTCTACTCCATGCTTGCGCCCAGCCCACATCACACAACCCCGCCCTCTATGGTCGCAAAAAACATCCTGAGCAGGGTTCGAGCCTCCCAGGTGCTTCTGCATTGGCTGTGCCTCAGCCTCTGACGAACTGCCCCGGGCAAACTCAGATGACTTCGGAGACACACCAATGTTGCAGGCCAAAGACACAGCTGCTGTAGGTGGTTTGCTAGGACAGACTCCTGCAAAGTGCCCCTTTTTATGACAATGATAACACTCCAACTCCCCTTTGGGCTTCCCTTGGTACTGGGAAGGGCCCGGCCCCTTCTTAAATGGGACGGTGCTAGTCTTGTGGTCAGTCTTGGTATCATGGCTCTTGTACTTGTTTGCATAAGGTATATCACTAACTCGGGTGGGTGGGGCGTCACGCCCCTTGTTACCTGCCTCACTACGCTGGGCAGACCCGCACCCACGAATTAGTGATAGCCGGAGGTCAGCCATCTCAGCTGCCTCCTGTAGAGTTTTTGGGTTCTTTTCTTTAATAGTTAAAGTCATTTCTGCACCAGTACACTTATAAAACTGCTCGAGCAGAAACAGCTCAGTCAACTGTTCTGCCGTCTCAGCTTTCTCAGAACGTGTCCAGTTTTTAAGTGCATCTTTTAAGTCCCGGGCATGTTCAAGAAAGGTCGCCTCCCTAGTCTTTGTAACACCCCAAAACTTCAATCGATATGTTTCCGGTTGCAACTCGTATGCGTAGGACAGCTCTCTTCAATTCTGGGTAGTCAATGCAAGACTCTAAAGGCAGTGCATCATAAGCCTTCAGACCCTTACCCGTAAGTCTTGAGGAGACTAGAGCTGCCCACTTCTCTTCAGGCCAATTATGCTCCCTACACTTCTTCTCAAAACGATTAAAAAATTCTGTGACTTCAGTTTCACTAAATACCGGCACCAATTTGACTAATTGGGCTAAGGACTGTTCTCTTACTTGGCCCTCACAGCCCATCCGAGTCCCTGTCAACTCTGCACGAGTCTTATCTAAATCTAATTTAGCACAATATTTCTCTGAGTCGTACCTAAGCTCAGCCTCATGCATCCTGGTCTCATCCTCTTGCCTCCTAACCTCAATCTCATGCCTCCTAGTCTCATTCTCCTGCTTCCTAGCCTCAATCTCCTGCTTCCTAGCCTCAATCTTAGCAAGCTCAAGTCTAAATACCATATCTGGAGACAGGCAGGAAGAGGGAGCTGCCACTACTAAAGGAGGGGGGGCAAAAACTGGGGAACCACCATGTGCACCACCCGAGGGCACTCCAATCTGCCAATTATCATCCCTCTGTGGGAGAGTGCTAACCTCCGGTAACTGAGTGGACGGCACTGTGGGAGTCGAGTGAGAGGGGATCTGGGGAGGAACCCTCCCAAACGCCCTCTCCTCCGAAACCCCATGTCGCCCACGCAACACCCAGGAAATTAGCTCCCCCTTGGACATCCCTACTACATTGGAAATGCCCAAAACCTTGGCTATCAGTTGCAAGCCACAAACATCCACCCCAGTCAGCCTCTCCTCCGTCACGTGGTACCGCTTACTCACAAAAACTCTAGCATCCTCCTCACTGGTTACTAACGGCACACCTTCAAATGACATCTCTCGCTCATCGTCAGTGCTAATGCACGACATGCTGAAGTCCACAAAAAAAATCTCGAGACAAAAGTGTTAAACTTCCTATGCAAGCACTAATTACTAAATTAACTGGAGTCTCTTAAATGCTTTACTAATTGCCATACAAAAAAATATTCTTCAATATGCACGCTAAAATACAAACAAACAAATGTTGTACAACTCTGCAAAAATTTATACTGTTCACAAAATCCTAAGCAAGGTCGCCATTTGTTACGAACTGGCACTCGGGTACACAAGGGCTCTCAATCAGGACTCGAATACGGCTCGCTGCCACAACGGAAACACACGATCCCAACCCCTGAGTACTGCCAGCCGAACAAAAAACACCAATACCCTCCAGAGTTCAATCTGCTATAACGGGGTATACAAGAACTCGGTACTAGTGTTCAACAACAGACTAATAAAGAGACAGGAATTATCTAGTCTGGTCAACAATCAAACAATGAAGTAAGAAACAACAACACCAAAGAATAGTTGGCCGAAGCCGAAGTAATCCACCCTTGACTAAGAACTTAAGAAGTCCTCCACCCTCTACTTCGGATCGGCACTATTACGTTACGTTAATTAATAGTCCTTAAGCATCGAGCAAGGAATCTTCTGAAAAAAGTTAGATGCTTCTCGGATGCTCGTAAGAAGTACGTATCGGATTTTGAACAGTAATTCAATAAGCAAAAACACTGGCAATTAAATACTATTAACCCTTATTTAGCGGCGAGCAACATAAGTCGAGTTAAATAAAGCTGGACTATGTGGCGGCGCTCGACATAACTCGAGTGGCAATTTCAGCACGTAATGTGGCTGAGAGAGAGACAAGTGGTGGCAGGAGACTAGCGAGCGTATGCCTGCTCCAGACCACCGCGGCGAACGTACTGACACAAATCTCAGCTCCCTCCTCCCTCTCTCACTCGCTACATACTCAATTATGTACTGAAAGTACCGAATTACCTGCTTTTTGCACTCGCGTTGCACGGTTATTGCAAGAAAACTATCCATCATACAAGGATCGTTATGGTGTCATTCGAAAGTTCTGTTTATGCCCTTTCAGGGATAGGTACTTGTTTTACGTTCTGGGTCTTATTTAGGCATGAAAATGATCACGTAAACAGCCCTATTTTGGCTAAAAACACCCCGCTGTGCGGTACACATAAATAAACCGCATAGGCCGCTCGTAAGGTGTTAAAGGTTTAAATTGGCATAAGAATATTTAAAAGAATATGCAATAGTAAATGGCAAACATTAAAAAGAAGTACTCCGCAAATGCAACGGCAATAGCCTACTCGGATTGTGCTCGTGGGCCACTAATCACTAAAGTAGCCAAGCTTGCAACACATGAAATCAATAGTGCATAAACAATATCATACATAAGGAAAGCTTCAATACTATTCTGTATCTACTAATCGAGTAAAGTCTACCTGGGGTACTGTGGGCAAAAGGTAGCAGTGACTGAGCAAAAACGGCTCGTAGCCTAACGAAGTCCTCACAACTGTTTAAAGTATTACGTTAAAACTAACAAGTGCACTTTGAGAAATCCAGATCCCTTGTATCTGGTTTTCTCCCGGCTCCTTGACAAAGTAAAAACAAACTGTTAATAAAATACAGGGTGGTTAGGCTCTTGCCCTCACGCACTGTAAATTATTAACTCAACACAGTCAGCCACGAAGACAACCTAGGCTTCACTGAACCGAAACGAGTATGCAGGTTTATCGCTTAACCACTGCATCAAACAACAACTCGTAACACAGAAAAGCCTTACCCCAGTCTAGCATTACCTAGACTAGCAGAAAACAGGAATAATAATAATAACACACAGGGAAATGCATATACAAGTGCAACAAACATAAATCAATCCTATTCTAAGTTAACCTTTCCAAAATAGGCTATCTAATAGGCAAGTATCTCGTGAGAACTCAAGCGATAATACGTTGGCTGACTAGCTCTGCACCATCGGGACCATGGAAGTTAAAAAAGGCAGGGAAAAGAGGAGATAAGAATGTAAGGTAGTAGAGAAAGTTCACATCAGTCAGAAGAATATATATAGTTAGCAAGGGAAATGAGAAGTCGCTCTGCCTAATGAGTTCTGATGAAAAAATGGCTAGACTTCCCTTTTTATACCCGGCCCTCTAGTGAGCCCAACATGAACTACTAAGGACCGCCCACTGACAACCATTACGTAATTTCTCTCTCTCCTCTGGGATAGACAAAGGCTCCCCTAGCACTGAGGGGGGGGGGGGGGGGGGGGTGCTAGTGAGTTAGGCCCACCTCCCGCCTGGCGCACCCACTGACCCCCAACTGTGGCTGTCTCTCTTCCCATCATTACAAATAAGTTTTACACACAATACTTATAACTAATGATATAAAATAGAACTCGTTGACTCAGATGAAAACAAAATACATATTCATAATACTTATAGTACAACGGCTCACATGAACTAAGTTAGGAAACTCTACATAAACTACAGCCAAAGTTCCTGCCCTGACGATACTAGCGAGAGTGGGGCATGACTAGGCGTTCTGTACAGCATGCTCACACTGGACATGCGTCACACACATGACATTGATTACACGGTGAATAGTATATTATGAGATAGATAGATAGATAGATAATATATAGAATAATAAACAATATTATATGAATAAGCATAGAAAGTAAACGATGAAACGAATACAAATATAATGACACTATGAGACAGCTAGATAAATTGACGTCCTTCGATACCCAAGTCCGCAACTAATATAATGACTTAGAATAACACACATACACACCCACACACACACACAAGGCGTCGTGGGTGGGGTTCGAGAGAGAGAGAGAGAGAGAGAGAGATTTAAAGCGAGGAGGTAATAGTATATGGTGTTATGTAATTTCGTGGAAATTTCATATAGATTTTTGCCAATGTGTTTTTTTTTAATGATTATGACCCATTATCTACAAAAATCGTGTTTGGCATTTTTTTGGATGCCATCTTGGAATAATGGCAGCCATCTTGAATTTTCGGCATAAAATATGGATATTTTACCCATCTGTGCAAATTCTAAGCCCTTTATACATTATATTTTGTTTAATTATTAACACAAATGATGACTAAGATGTTTGTATCATGAAATAAAGTCATGGCATTAAATATTTTGAATGACAGGACATATACAGACCTCTAAATCCAAGATGGCGGCTAATTTTACGATAATTTGTTCATTTGCTTTTTTGTTTTTCCTAATTGTTTTTTCTTTGTTCACAGAACATGGAAACCAAGCGACGCAAGATAGAAAACAACTACAGACAGTGCATCGTATGTCAAGAAAATACAAATGAAACAGTCAGTACACCAAAGCCAGACAGCTATATTTGTTTCCTGGAGTGTGTCAGAGAAAGGTCAGACTATGGAGAACAAAAATACATATCTATGTCGCAACGTCTGGTTAATCTGGAGCCGCAAGATCTTCAAACTAACAGTGCAGTGTGGCACCAGAAATGCTATGCTGAGGCCAAGAACAAAACAAACATACAGCGAGCCAAGACCCGCCACAGCAAAGCCCTTGAGAAGGGTGATACCACAGTACTGATCAGACGAAAAGGTCGGCCACCGAGCAGTCGTACACCAAGTGTTCCATCTACGTCACATACAGGATCACAACGGAAAGTAACACGTTCGTCCATTCCAAAGGTGCGAAAAGAATTGTGTTTCTTCTGTCAAAGAGCGACAGCCGAAAATACTCACATGTGCCAAACCGAAAACATTGGAGAGCAAATAGCAGCTGTGGTAAAAGAAAGTGACAACACAACCTGGAAAATAAACTATTCGGAACTGCTGAATGAGAAAGATGCTTTGTCAAGAGACTTACTGTATCATAAGTCATGTATGACCATTGAATGGCAGAAGCTAACAACTCGCAGAAAGCAGGAAACAACACTGGAATTTGATGCTGAAATTTCAGATATTGAAGGTGACAGAAAGTTTATTGCTGCAGAGGTACATTTTTTCAGTCAGCTGCAGGACCGGACATCTTCTGGAGAATTTATTCCAGTCAGTGAAGCGCAGAATGACTATCAACAAATCATGCATCAGAATAATCTCCCACATACAGTTTCTCGTCAGTGCCTGAAGGAAAAGATCCGACAGCATGTTGACGGTGTTGCCTTCACAAGTTCTGCCAATCCAGCAAAATCAGATTTGATCCATTCTTCCGGTGTTGCTGACGCCGCAATACGGCAAACTTCAACTTTGAATGACAAAGAAGAGATGACTACAATACTCAAATGCACAAAAATAGTCCGTACAGCTATTGACCAATCCAAGCCATGGGAGTTTGAGGGCTCAATCACCAACCAAGAAAATTTCATCCCAAATGAGTTGATCTGGCTGTTGAAATGGATCGTTCAGGGTGACACAGCAGTTGTTTCAGAAGTCCGAAGTCAAGAAGTACATTCTAGATGCACAAACTTGGCTCAAATGATAATTCAGAGCCACAAAACCAAGAGGCAGATCAGGCACCAACCTAAGTCTTGTGCAAGCTCATTTCGAAGCAGAAAAGAGACTCCCCTCACTTTAGGGCTATCACTGCACTTCTATCATGCCAAAAGAAGCAAGAAAACGATAGACATATTGTCAAATACTGGAGCTGGAGTATCATATCATCATGCTACAGAACGCGTTGGTCAGCTTGCAGCTGCTGTCCAGGAAAACATGGCGGACAACCAAGGTGTCTATGTACCCCCTAACCTTTTTGTTGGGCAGCCACTCAAATCACAGCTCATTCACCATCTGGAGAACCATGGATCAGCTGAAAATGGCCAAGCTGATGCACCTTTAATGGATGACTTACCACTTGATAGAGCTTCTATTATCATCGATGCCATGGCAGTAGTTCATGAGATGGCCGTTTTCAAGGACAAAATATCATCATGTGGAGACCTGGCAGAGCATTTCGTCAATGCCATCAACTCCAAAAGTCGCCCTTACTCGAAGTGCTACGTGGTGTTTGACCAATACTGCCAGTCCTCATTGAAAGAGATAACAAGACAGCGTCGCAGTGGAGCCAAGCTTTCCAGGGGAACAGAATACAAAGTCGACAGAAACACGCGTATTAAAGATCTCAACAAGTTCCTCAGTAGTACCAAGACGAAGGAGCTTCTGACAATATTCTTGGCCCAACAGATTGTTGTCAACTGCACAGCAGACGTAACCACTATCACTTGTCAAGGTGTCCAGTCCAACACATCTGGCAGTTGCCATGCTGCCAAGCATGACGAGGCGGATACGTTGCTGATATACTACGCCAGTGAAGCACGCAAACTTGGACTTACTGTTCACATCTACTCCCAGGACACAGATGTGCTGGTACTTGCCATACACAATTTGGCAGTCTTAGGCGAGGATGCAGCTATGATAATGGGCACTGGAACCAATCGACGTGTACTGCCTTTGTTGCCTATCCAAAATGCACTTGGTGAGGAGCGTGCTCAAGCCTTGATGGGATTTCATGCCATAAGTGGGTGTGACACAACTGGAAGGATATTCGGCAAGAGCAAAACTTCATGGTGGAAGGCGTTTATGGACTGTGGTGATGACATTGTTGGTGCACTTGCTCGTCTGGGACAGGAGAGTGAACCATCCTGTGAAGTGCTGGGTCTTTGTGAAGCATTCATCTGCAAGTTACTCGGTCCAAAGAACGCAGGTATTAGTCAAGCTGTGGCACTCAGATGGTTTCATTTTCGTGGACTCAACACCAAACAAGGAATCGAGAAGCTGCCCCCAACACAAGGATCATTGCATGAGCACATTCGACGGGCACATTACCAGTGCTTAATCTGGAGGCAGGCCTTAATTCCACAACCAACCGTTCCAGCACCAACTGAATTGGGATGGTCCATCAGTGACACTTCGGGACATTTCGTTCCCAAGTTAAGCAGAATACCTCTGGCTCCAGATTCCATCTTACAGTTGGTTCGGTGTAAATACACAAAGAGTCAATGTAGTGGGCGATGTTCCTGCCGCGAAAACCAAATGCCCTGCACAGAGTTGTGCAAGTGTGATCCAGATGGATGTAAAAACTTGGCTGATGTGGGCGAAGCTAGTGACGAATCTGACACTGAATGAGTATCAGACTTGACATGAACTTGTCTCAGGAACATAACATAGTAACTGGTTCTTTTATTTAAACAGTCAACGTGTCTAATTTTTGCAACAGAGGTTAACTGTCATACTGTCATTTGATAAAAACAATCCAAAAACATTCTAAATCTGATGGCAAGTAAAAGTATTATATAAACGTATTTTACAATCATTTCTTCTCACAGAATTTGACTTATGATAAAATAATAAAACAAAAATGCTTTACTCATTGCATTGATATGCACAAATATAGGGTACATCACACTTCACACCCCCATAGACAGTCAAACAGTTCGAAACTTGTGCAATTTGCGGCAAAAAAAATCCGTTTTTGGCGATACCACCCGATCTTCTTTAACAGGCTAAAAAAATGTCAAGAAGACCTCAGAAAAAATGCCAAACACATTTTGCATGCTCCTAGTACTCTAGACTACAAAAAAAACACATTGGCAAAAATCTATATGAATTTTCCACGACAGCCAAAAATATGACATAGCAGCATGTATTATAAGGTATACTGGTGTTGGTTGCTTTCCATGTATAAATATAGAGAGACAGGGAACAGGCAGGCAGACAGACAGACGGACGAATGGACAGAAAGCAGGCAGAAGGAAATACAGACAGCAGGCAGACAGATAGACAGACAGCAGGCGGACAGACAGACAGACGAACGGATTGACGGACAGACAGACAGCAGGCAGACAGATAGACCGACGGACAGACAGACAGCAGGCAGACAGACAGACAGATGGACGAACGGACAGACAGACAGCAGGAGGAAAGACAGACGGACAGACAGATAGATGCATACTGTACATAGAGAGAGAGAGAGAGAGAGAGTAAAAGAAAGACCAATAGAACAATACTAAAAGAGGGAGAAAGAGAGAGTATGAAAGTGAGAGAGAGTGAGTGAGCATGAGTAAAAATAAGACAGATACTGTAGATTGATAATGAGAGAGAGAGAATGTGTGCGATAAATGAAGAGAGAGCGAGAGAGAGAGTGTGAGAGTGAGAGACATTTAGAGAGATAGAGTGAAAGAGAGACAGAGATAGACGACAATGAGGAGAGAGAGACAGAGACAGAGAGGGGGGGAGGGGGGGAAGCAGTCAATAAGGCAGACCTACAAACAGTGACAGGTGGCGGAAACTGACAAAATGCCTGAAAACGTTTTTAGACCTCATTATATATTATATCCTGCTGAGTCACCCTAGAGACAAAGGAGAGAGAGAGAGAGAGAGAGAGATATAGACATGATATTACATTCATACACACCTTCATACTGCATTATATACTGTATATACACATAAATATACTACATTCATACACACCTTCATACTGCATTATATACTGTATATACACATAAATATACTACATTCATACACACCTTCATACTGCATTATATACTGTATATACACATAAATATACTACATTCATACACACCTTCATACTGCATTATATACTGTATATACACATAAATATACTACATTCATACACCCCTCCAGGTTCATACTGCATTATATACTGTATATACACATAAATATACTACATTCATACACACCTTCATACTGCATTATATACTGTATATACACATAAATATTACATTCATACACACCTTCATACTGCATTATATACTGTATATACACATAAATATACTACATTCATACACACCTTCATACTGCATTATATACTGTATATACACATAAATATACTACATTCATACACACCTTCATACTGCATTATATACTGTATATACACATAATATACTACATTCATACACCTTCATACTGCATTATATACTGTATATACACATAAATATATTACATTCATACACACCTTCATACTGCATTATATACTGTATATACACATAAATATACTACATTCATACACACCTTCATACTGCATTATATACTGTATATACACATAAATATACTACATTCATACACACCTTCATACTGCATTATATACTGTATATACACATAAATATACTACACCTAAACCTACTTACATACATATAGTCATTAACACTATCTGATTCGACGTCTTGGGAGTTAAGATATTTTGTTGTTGTTGTTGTTGTTCTCTAAGCTGCCTGGCCGAACAGCCCCGAGTCCCTGAGGAAGGCCATGGCCACGATCGGGCTTTCCCACAGAGCTCTCATTGAGTGTAGGTTGTGTTGTTGGCGTAAGTGGTTGTGTGAAATGCAGTCTTCTATGATGTGTTTAATGGTATGGGGTGCTGTGTTACATCCCGGGCAGGCGTCGACAACGGAGTCATCCAGTCTCTTCTGATAGCTCAGGAGAGCTGGGTGGTGTCCGCATCTCAGCCTGGCCAGGTGGACTCTGTCCTCGCGAGGGAGGGAGGATTTGGAAGGATGGATTTCGGGAGGTCGTGCATGCAGCTGCGTGTTGTCTGTGAGTGAGTGGATGGATTGGCGAGAGATATGAGTATGGATGTGCTTCTGGAAGTTGGTTCGGGGTGGGCAGGGAGGGAGAGAGGACAATAATTGTGTGTGATACCGTGTGCTGGGTGTTGTTTTGATATTTCTTGGTGTCTCTGGGTGTGTTGCCATGTAGTTTAGTGGGTGGTCTTGGTTCGTGGAGGCTGCTGCCAGGAATTGAGTGCCTCTCATGTCCAGATGGTCTTTGACTTTGAGGATTTTGGTTTCTTGATGTAGATGATCTGTGGGTGCAGTAGCTGTGCAGCCTGTAATGATCTTCAGGGCTTTGTTTTGAATAGTCTGTAAGGTCTTATGATGTGTTTCAGCTAGGTTAGAAGCCCAGGCTGGGCTTGCATATTCCATTACTGATCTTATGTATTGTTTATATACTGTGGTGGTAGTTTCTTTGTTGTGTCCAAATTTTGTGTGAGCAAGTGACCAGAGGGCGTTAAGTCTGGGTGTCAGTTTCTTTTTAATGTTTGTGGTGTGCTGTTTGAATGTCATATGAGTATCATATGTTACTCCTAGGATTTTGGGTGTCTGTGTATGTGTTAGGGGTGTGTTGTTTATGGTGAGTTGAGGGATGTATTCGTGTTCACCTGTCCAGCTTGTGAGCAGGGTTGCGGTGGATTTGGCTGGGGCTAGATTAAGTCTGTTTGTAGTGCACCAGCCATGTAGTGTGTTGAGATAGGGTTGAAGGAGATCTGTTGCTCTTCTTGGGTCATGGTGTGTGCATGTGAGTGTTATGTCATCTGCATAGGAGGCTAAGTTTATTTGGGGCGTATTGGGTGTAGTTATATCGTGCATGTACAGATTGAAGAGTGCGGGCGATAGGACGGATCCTTGTGGGACTCCGTTTGGAAAGTTTCTGATTTTAGATGACTGACCGGCAAAAGATACGTGTGCACATCTGCCTGCTAGGAAGTTGGCCAGCCACCTTTTTGTGTTGTTGTACATGTTTGTGTTGTAGATTTTGTTTGTTAGGTTGTGGCGGGGGATGGCATCGAAGGCTTTACTAATGTCGAGTGTGGCTAATAGTGATCTGTGTGGTGGTCTAGCTGAGTTGATGCCGTCAAAAGCTCTTTGTGTAAGGTCTGTGAGAAGAGTGTTTGTGGAGTGCAGTGGCCTAAAGCCATGTTGTGTTGGAGCTAGGGGTAGGTCGGGTGTAATTAGTTGTAATACTAGGCGTTCCATGACTTTGGAGGGGGAGCAAAGGAGTGTGATGGGGCGGTGCGAGGAGGGTAGCGTGGGGTCTTTGTTGGGTTTGGGGAATGTGATGATGATACCATGCTTCCAAATGTCTGGTATTGTGTTGTGTGAATAGCTGTAGTTTGATATGTTAGTGAGTGTTTGTATGCCTTGTGGTCCCAGGTGTCTGAGGTGTATGTTGCTTATGTTGTCTAGGCCACAGGCGGATGAGTGCTTGAGATTGTTGATGATATGCTTTGTCTGGTGATTGGTGAAGGGTGTATAGTCAGGGTCTGTGGGGAATTGTCTCTTACGTCGGATGACACGTCGGTCGTCTTTGTAAGGTTTTAGGTGGCTGACATGTGAGAAGTGATTGATGAGAGTGTTTGCTTGTTGTTTACATGAAGGAGTAGAGTCTGTTGTTGTGATTGCAGCATGTGATTGTGTTGTGTTGCTGTTGGAAAGTGTGATGCTGTTTAGTGTTTTGTAGAGTTTTTGGGGGTTTGTTTTGTGATCAAGTGTTTGTAGGAAGTTATTCCAATTTAGTTTTTGTTGTTCTTGTATTTTGTTGTTAGTTTGGGTGTTGAGTGCTTGAATTTGTTGTGTGATGTCTTGTGTGTGGGGTGCTGGGGAGTGTTTCAGTGTGTCGCGTTGTCTGATGAGGTTTTGAATTTCTTGTGTGAAGTTGGGGTTGTGTCTTTTTCTGCTACCTCTTGGAATGTGTTTCTTGTCAGCGTTTTGGATAGTTTTATTGAGTATGTGTACAGCATTGTTGATGTTAGTGATGGGTGTACTGTTTAGAGTTGTGAAGTGTTGTTCTGTCTCATTTGTAAATGCTTCCCAGTTAGCTCTTTTATAATTGGTGTATGTGTGTTTGTGGCTAGCTGGGGTGAGTCTGGTTTTGGTGGTGATAATGATCGGGAGGTGGTCAGAGCCTAAGGTTCTGACCACCCTCCAGGATGTTGTGGGGGCGAGTTCTGGGGAGCAAAAGGTGATGTCTGGAGATGATGGGTTATAGAGGGCTTGGTGAGGAATATGGGTATGTTGATGGATGTCGTTAAGGATGATGAGGTTATCTGTTTGGTTTTGTAGTACCAGCCCTCTGTCTGTGTCGGGGTTGTCGACAAACCAGGCCGACGTCTTGGCGTTGAAGTCACCACCCAGGATGATGTGTGGGGTGTTTGTGATGTGTTGTAAGTGTGGTCTGTATATATTTGGTACTGTAGGGGATGTTTGGGGAGGGATGTATGTGTTAATGATGGTTATGTTGGATTTGTTGCCAGTGCGTATTTTAATTGATTGTATTTCTGTTGTGTTATCATTTGGGGGGAGGAGGGATTTGGTTTGTACACTGGTTACTATGTATGATATTTCATTGTGTACCAGGGTGATGAGTCCACCGCCCCCGCCGACAGCCCGGTCTTGTCTGATGGTGGTGAAATTATGAAATGTGGGTGTTTTTTGTGATGTGCGGAGTTTTGTTTCTTGTAAGATGGCAATGTGTATGTTGTGTTGTTTGATGAAGTGTGAGAGTTCGTGTTTCTTTGTGTTAATGCCATCTATGTTCAATTGGAGAATGTTAATGTTATGTGCACGATGTATGTTGGGTGCTGCTGCACGAGGATGGGGTGGGGGTGAGGGAGGGGCTGGAGGTTGGGATGGGTGAGGTGGGGGTGGGGGTTGGGGAGCAGGAGATGGGGGTTGGAATGGATTAGGATGGGGTGTGGTGTGTTGAGTTGAGGATGTGGATGGTATGGGAAGGTTAGGTGGGTTAGGGAGGAGAGGTGGATGGGTTTTAGGGGGGGGAGTGGATGATATGGGAAGGCTAGGTTGGTTGGTGAGGAGAGGTGGACTGGTTTTAGGTGAGGGATTTGACTGGGAGAGGGAGGGGCATGAGGAACAGGTCCAGGTGTTCGTGTAGTGTTTCTTGGAGGCAAGTGTTGTACAGGTGAAGTGGGTCCAGTTCCTGCATGAATTGCAGAGAACTGAACCCTTAGTGTGGCGACTCGAGGTGATGGGTTTTGAGCAAGTTGGACATGTGTATGTTATGATATGTATGATATTTTGTTATGGATTTTGCTTAAACAATGCTCACCCAGACACTTTTCAAGCCTAATTTGTAAATTTGTCGACAGAAAAATGTGCCGGCCTAAGACCGATTTCATTTAACTAACAAGCTCGCTATTGCTCGCCCAGAATATAATCGACACCTGAATGTGGTTAAGCTATAATTATATTATAGCCTTAAGTCTTACAATCCAAAGAGACACTCCCTGGACTATGTAGGGTTTATATACTGTATATATACACATTTACTATAATATATATATATATATATATATATATATATATATATATCCTGTCTCAGCAGGCAGACATGCAGAGAAGTCGCCACCACAAGCCCGCCCACCACACTTCCAGGCGCACCCATCACCCATATACCGGCTACCCGGGGCAGGCGCCTGACAGACTATTATCTAGTCCAACTGGCGCCCGACCCCTTCTCCCAAATGATCACGTTTTCACTCATCTATTCACTAGCATTCTCGATTCATTCCTGTTTATTACCACTTTCTTTGCCTGATCTATAGTCATTCCTCTATCTGTCGGAGCTTCTCCTACATAGTCTCTCCATCTCATTGGGGATCTTCCTACCCCTCTATCTCCCCTTGTATCTGACTCACATATTCTCTTTGTAAGCCATTTATCTTCCATTCGTTCAACATGACCATACCAGTTCAGCACCCTTCTGTCCACTCTGGTCGACAATTTGTTCCTACTGCCGCACTCTCCTACGTATCTCTTAATTCCTCAATCTATCTTTACTAGTACACTCCACACCTACTCCTCAAGCAGCTCATCTCCATAACATTCAGCTTTCTTTTCACCTGTGCATTCAGAACCCATGTCTCAGCCCCATACAGCACTGTATATATACAGTATATATATATATAAATATATATATTAGAGATGGACCGAATATTTGTTTCGTATTCGTATTTCCGAATATTCGCTATGTTTTTCAATATTCGTATTCGTATTCGTATTCGAATTTCCATTCATAGCTATTCGCAAATAATCGAATATGTTCACGAAACCAATAGAATATAGACACAAATTTTAAATATTACATTTTAAAGTTAACACGAACGAATAAATAACAGTGTAGATGTGCGTTGGGGCCGCTAAAGTGGAATGAAGGAGAACTGAGCAGTGTTGTACTTAACTGTATTTAATAGTACCAGATTAAACTAGTGAAAAGTAGGCCTACCAAATTATTCTAAAGTGGAATCACTGCCCGGTAAACGAACGTGTGCTGGACCTGGACATTTGAACCGTCGCAATATTGCCATTTCAGACATATCCAATGTAATAGCATGTCACTAAAATATATTCCATCATATTTCCTCACTGATTTCGTATTTAGTACCAGATATGGACTATTTTATTGGAAAATGTATAACATGTACTTAACCCGTCCAGCCCCGGCTAGTTTTGTAATGTTTGTTCACCAGAACCCGGCCGGTTTTCAAAAAATGGTTTTATTCCAGAAACAATAGCGAATGGGTTAGGAATGAAGGAAAAACCACGAAAAACCGCTCAAAAAGCTAAAAGAATGGTCCTACAGAGCCCCCGAAAACGTATTTTACAAGAGTAAAAAATTGAAGGCAATTACCCCAAAAAACAGGTTATTGCGCGCTCACGCGCACGCACGTGGACTTTGAGAGTTTTCAACCATCGGCACGGTTGCGTGGGATACGTACACAGTTCCCATACAAATCTGAGCCCTCTTGAGTGGCTACACCTGAGGTTACGGTCGGCGCAATTAGGGTGACGCGCCAGGCGCGTCTCTGGGGCTGTGCGTTACATACATCGCCGACGCGTCAGGCGCGTCGCTGGGGCTGTACGGGTTAAGAGAGTCAAATGTACCAAATCTGGTACTTTAGTACCAAAAAAGCGGCAACACTGGGATTGAGGACTGGAAACATAGAAAATTGAATGGATTTAATTTGAATTATTCAATTTTCTATAGCTGAACTCTTACAATCTATTAATAATTAATTCATACAGTTCATTTATGATATTTAAGAAATTACACATTCACATCGTCATTAAATTTAACTTCTGGTAATTAATTCCATAGTAATTTAATTAACGTTTGTTGGTGACATAAAAATAATTACCAGTTCTTGAAGGATGAAATAAGGATTGAAATATTCACTATTCGTATTCGTATTCGCGAATTTTACAAAAAAAAAATCGTATTCGTATTCGTATTCGCAAATAGTGAACATTGATATTCGTTCCATCTCTAATATATATATATATACTGTATATATATATATATATACATATATATGAGAGAGAGAGAGAGAGAGAGAGAGAGAGAGAGAGATAGAGAGAGAGAGAGAGAGAGAGAGGGTGGTTCCCGTGTATAAATATAGCCTCTATTGTGTGATATTGGACCCGTTCACACCTTTGGTATATATTACACCCAAACCTAAATACATGCAGTATATACATTACATTCATAAATATATACATTTATTCATCATATATAATTATACATGTATACGTACATTATATTCATCAACTGGACATACTGTACATACATGCAATTATATTCCAACCTACCAATAGTCATACATTACATACATACTCTATGTACACATACACATACTACACTGAAACGTATATGCATAAACACTGCATTCATATATTCGTGCATATACTGTATATAACACACGTACAAGCAAATATACATTGCTTGCATACCTACCTACATACAAACGTACACATATATATTTCTTACATACACGTAGGTAATTAATGAATATACATACCGGTGCATCCATACATACGTCATACGTTGCACACATACATACATCATACGTACGATGCTACATACATTCATTATATACATTAATATGTGTTATGACCACGATACGAATTGCGGTCTTACTGACCACCACCAGTACTACACCACAAGGACATAAAAATCCCAAGGAGAGAATACCTGCACACCCTTCATGCGCGCATATGCTCCAATATGGCTATACGGAAATAATAATGCGTGGGCACTGGGCAATAACATAAACAGATCGTGTCCTTCTAGCTCGCACCAGATAGGAACCAGCATATGCAGAACTAAGACATACTATATCATTCAATCTTGCAAAAATTATTCAGCTAGGTTCGATACTAGCACCTCCAGGTCTGAAGACCGGAACAATCTTAAGTACGCGACCGGGAAAACTATGTTCGATGCTATATATCAGGAGCGCGTTCAGTATACCCAAATGCGCAAACGGGATAGCTCTACTGAACGTGATATCCTCTGATTCGACGAATCACGGTTGTGATTGTTTGCAATCAGACGGCGATCACGCTAACACTCCCTGGAGGTGACTCACGAAGCTATCATAACAGTAAGCCTAAATCTCACCTCGACATTATATTATCATAATTAAGCTTCATTAGCCTCCCTCCATGTTATATATGTGTCGCAATCTCAATTATAAGGTGGCACACCTATAAAAATCATAGTTATCATGACAATTTTGCTATATATAACATAAAACAAGCAACTTGGAGCGCAACCCTCACAGCTACCTCGTCTGTACTTCAGTGCAGTAAGCATAGCCTAGCCGGTAACGACTTCGCTACCCCTAAATGTCGGCGCGCAACATAAGTCGAGTATAATAAATCTGGACTATCTGGCGGCGCGCGACATAGGTCGTGTGGCAATTTCAGCACGTAATGTTGCTGAGAGAGAGAGACAAGTGGTGGCAGGAGAGTAGCGAGCGTATGACTGCTCCAGACCACCGCGGCGAACCTACTGACACGAATCCCACCGCCTCCCTCCCTCTCTCACTCGCTACATACTGAATTGTATGGGGAAAGTACCGAATTACATGCTTTTTGCACTCGTGTTGCGCTGTTGTTGCAAGAAAACTAGCAGTGATAAAAGGATCATTATGGTGTCATTGGAAAGCTCTGTTTATGCCCTTTCAGGGATAGATACTTGTTTTACGCTCTGGGTCTTATTTAGGTATGAAAATGATCACGTAAACAGCCCTATTTTGGCTAAAAACACCCCGCTGGTGGCTACATATTTTATACCGCCTAGGCCGCTCTTTAGGTGTTAAATCCGTAAGCCTACTCGCAAGGGTTCGAGGCTCCATGAGTTAATTTTTTTTTTTGCGTTTTTTATCTATTTTATTTCGTTATATATTGGTAATTTTACTATGCCAATGATATATTGTAATGGGTTATAACTTGCTGAACAGGTTTCTGAGCGTTTGTCTATATTATTGACTAATTATTATGTTTCGTATGCGGTTTGTATTTAATTTTTATAGTTATATATTAGTAATGTTACTATGCCAATGATAGTCTATATTTTACGGGTTATAGCCTAACTTGCTGTACAGGTTTTTCGGCGCTTGTCTATATTATTGATTGATTACTCTATTTACTTTCTTAAAAACAATCTCTGAGGCATAATTGCATCGAAGTATGTTAGGTCAGTTAAGCTATGTCTAGTAAGGTAGCCTAACCACACTATAGTTCAACTTTCAAATGTAATCTAATGGTTAAAAAATAATATTAATGAACCTTCCATACATATAGGCTTGCAAATAGCCTATATACACATAGATCGTCAGGAAAAGAAAGTATGCCTATACATACATTGCCAGGAAGAGATAATATATATAGACTACTATTTAATTCAGCCTGGCTACATCGCCAGGGAAAGAACAATATATATATACTATATAATTTAGCCTATTCATAGTCCTACATCGCCAACTATTTTTTATTTCCCCAATAGACTAACGGAAAATTGTTTGAAAATTACACGGGGAATAAAGACCTACCTTTGCCAGATAAGGACCGTAATAACTTTGTCAACATTTCCTAATAAGATTATAAGATATAATAGCCTGATGGTAACCTAGCCTACCGTCTGTCTTAAGCTTGAACAAGGCTGCTGACTGTAGCTGACAGTGTGACTACCTTAGCCAATAGTCTATATTGATGGATAATAATATCCAATAATAAAATGTATTGATTGAAATTAATAGACCGAAAAAGCACACGTTACAGGCCTAAAACCTTCACAGACATCGCCAACAAGATTTGAATTTCGCGCTCATAGCCACTGACCAATCAGAGACGAGAATCAATGTTTGGCTATCAATGTCGTTCAGTCTGCGCGATCATAAACAGGAGAAGACTTCCTATGGGAAATTTCGGCTCAGCTGAAAAGAATCACCTATAAATTAAAAGGCAAGTAGATTCGTCATCTAAGGCGGATAAGTCTTAGTTGGTATTTAAAATATCATTCGTCAAGTGAGGCATTTACAACTTTACATTCTATAGGAATGATTTAATATGGGTCAGTGATACGAAGTGTCATAGATAAGCAGTCTGGTAAAATAAAAAAATATATAAATATGATTTTTACTAGGATACGACGGAACAGTAGGATAGCTAGTTGTGCTAGATCTAGTTTTCCGGCGGATTCAAAGAAATATACATGTGGATATCTTGGATTATCCTTATGAGCATTGATTCTTGAAATTTACTTTCCAGAAACCACACTTCGACCTCGGCAAGAGTTCCAGGTAAGGGAGCCGATCCCGGCGGTGGGAATCAAAGTGAACATGCCTCTTTTTACTCTGTGTACCATGCCAAACTGTATGCTCATACCAGTATTTAGTCACAAACTTTGTATTAAGTGTGTAAAGTGTTTGGACAGATCTCCAGGAATTTGGCTCTCAAAAAAGTGCAATCAGTGTGTGCTCCGAACTTAGGGAAGGCTTGTTTACAAGGTGTGAACTTTCGTGTCAGGTGGCATTATTAGAAATTAAATCACAATTTAATTCCTACACAAAAGACATTGCCCATAAAGCTCTTCATTGTGATGATTTAGAACTCTGGGAACGTTTAATCAGTAAACCTAATGCAAACAAAACTAAGTCGTCACAGTCAGTTAGTATTACTAAACTTAAAGTTAAAGCTCTATCTATAAGACTGGTGAGTAGCAGTGACGACTCAGATGATACTAGGGCAACTCCCCCCGTATGGTCCAAGAGGATACTGTCTTCAGAATTATCGCAAGAAGACAGACATCGCTTTAGGTCTAGGTCTCTTCGTCGGAAGTCTTCCAAGTCTTCAAGGCATACCAGACACAAAGACAAGAGACAACGGATTACGCCGAAAGCCTCGACATCAGTAGCGGTGTCATCGAGCCGGAAAAATGATAGTGGTAAACACAAATCACGTAAAGAGTCTTCGGATTCGGGACGCCGGCATACGTCGGGGTCCCGTACCGCTACCTCCGTCGCTACCTCCGACAAGCCTCACGTTCAATCTGGCAGTTCTGAGGTGGGAACGGAGGTGGTGGAGAAGACTCCAAAGGTTACAGGTAATGTTGAAAATAGTGTTTCTCAATCTGTGAGGTCTTTTCAATCCCTCTTGTAAATTCTCAGCAGGGTCCTTCTAGGTTGAAAGTTCCGGCGAAAGTATTGGCTGACAACTATAGAGAATACCCGGAGGAGGTTAATGTTTCAGAAGACGTTAACAATGATATTAGCCAGTCAATTAATCAACAGGCAGGCTTATAATTATAACGCTAGTACATGGCAACATTCTGAACCACGGTCGACGGAGCAACGTAGAGAACCGGTAAGGTGTCAGGGTCATGTTAGTATTAGTACATTTTCAGAAGCCTCTGGTGGTTCTGTAGTTAGTTATGTACCACAAAACAGTGATCAATTTCCATCTACTAGTACAAACTTAGAGTGGAGAGACTTTGCTCAACGACAGTTACTACCTGAGACACAGACAAATCTGGTAGAAGACGGTGAGTTTGTGGAAACATTTGAAGAAATGCAAGATGATGATGAACAGGTACCATATGCACGATCTTCACAGGAGTCTAGTCATTCAGAAGCAGACTCAGTGGACGTTAATAAGCAATATTTGACTAGGGGAGATTTGACAGATGTGGTTAGATCAATTGTTCTATCTTTACTGGATACATATTAACTTGCTCATGTAATAATGTACACCCTATGTGGTGGATTGTGTTCTTTTATTTCATAAATTTCATTTTAGTAAGCGTTGTTTCCACATAGCGATTTTGATAATTTAATTTGACTTTATATTGTCCTTGTCCCAATTTTGGTTTGTTTAGTTTGCAAGTTTTACATCTTAATTTACAGGCTGAAGCAAGAATACCGGAAGCTCCTTTGATTTTGTCTGTACCATGTCCATTAGAAGCTACTAAAGTTATCACCCAGTCAAATTTGCCGGTTAATCTCACTGGACCTATAATGTTCTTTCATCTACTACTTTGTCGACCTCTAATGTTAGAGTCATTACTGACGTCAATCCTCCACCTTTGGAGAAGATTCCCATAAGGAAAGGTCCAATGCCGTTGCTTTACGGTCCCGACGTCTCGTGGGCTAATATTCTCGCCCAAAACCCTGCAATTGCTCAGCAGACAATTTCGGGAGAGCTTCCAGTTTTGCAGGAGTAGCAAATACAATTGAATACTAGTAGGAAACTCAGGGCTAAAGATGCATCAGGTAGTGTGTTAGATGTTACTATTAAGGCAATTCCTAATTTGTATGATCCTAAATATTTGTTTTATGCACATTCCCCGGCATTGACACCTCCTTATTCGCCTCGCCTATTTTCTGACTGGTCTAAGTTAGATGGGGTTAATGACGTTAAGGCTCTGGGCTTGTTAACAGCAGAGTTGGATACAGTTCCAGTCAGGGATATGTTTGGCAACCCGGTATTGCAAATTGGGGAGGTTGCTTCAGGGCCATGGTTAGACTGGGAAATAGAGGCACAACAATTTGCTGCAACTATAACTAGTAAATCTGCACATCAGATACCTCAGGAAACACATAGTTGGTTTTCTCTTCCAATAGCCACGGCAGGTGGTGTACCTAAAGCTTTTCTTGATTTTCTCAATGCAACTAAATTGTCTTTGTGGGAAATGCAAGAACCTTTCTTTACCCCTCCACCAGCACAACTAGACAAGGACTTTAAGCTAAGACAGAAAGCACTCCGACTAGTATCACAGTTCTTGCTCAGTAAACAAATTGCTCAGTCTCTCAGTAGGACTAACCAAGCGGTGACGGACACTCATGCCAAGAAGGCGCTTACGTTGTCTCGCAGGTTGACTTTACAAAATTCAATTCAATCTCTAGGTGACGTACGAGTAGCCTTTCTAGAGGCTGTACGAGTACGGCAGGATCGGAGGATCCATTTAGACAAAAAATTGCAGGAAGAGATAGGTCGCCGAGTTCTTATGTCCACGGTGCTAACTGCTTCTCTAGTAGGAACGGAGACATGGGGCATGGTGTTTAATATGGATGAGGCTGCTAAAACGACTGCTTCCCCATCGAGAAAGGGACACCATAAATTCACAAAACCTTACTCAAAACCTAAAGTCCAGCAGAAGGCGTACTCAAGTGGTGGTGCCAAGTCTTTTCAGGCCTTCAAAACTCCTCCAACGCCGGGAAGCAGTACGGCTAGAGGCTGGAAAGGTAAAGGTTCTGGTAAGTGGGTTAAAGGACAGAAGTATAAACCAGGTCAGGGTTCAACGACTGCCAAAGCTAGCCAGCTGTCTACCTCTGCCACACCACAGGCAAAAAACTAGTTACACCACTAACTCTCTCACTCCCGGAACCTATCGTGGGCGAGTTGGATCAGAGGGCAGTTTTGCCGGACAAGTCAAGTCAGGGAGCTGGATCATTCCGGATGTGTCACCGGGCTTGGCCTTGGTGGACTTGGGCTCGGACAGTGGCGCGCAAGGGCATAACCTGGCGGTGGCTCCGACGACCTCACTTACGTCAACCATTAGAAATCAATCATGTTTCATTGGAGGTGGAGTTACTAGTTCAGTAGATGATCACCAAGGAGATCATTCTCCCAGTCAATCCAACTTACCCAATTTACACATCCAAGCTTTTTCTCATGCCAAAACGGGACAGTACTCAGATGAGGCCAGTCGTAGACCTGTCTCATCTGAATCTCTACATTCACAACACATCATTCAGGATGCTCACGGCGAATCAAATCAGGCTAACACTTCCGCCGCAAAGTTGGGTATGCTCAATAGACCTGACAAACGCCTATTGGCATGTCCCAGTCAACAAAAGGTTCCAAAAATTCCTCGCTTTGAGGATCAATCATCAGACTTATGTCTTTCAATGGATGCCATTCGGTTTGAACCTAGCTCCGAGAATATTTACCAGGTTAGTCCGTCAAGCTTTACTTCCACTTCTAAATCAGGGGATCAAGGTGTTGTGGTACTTAGACGACTGGCTAGTGGTAGCAGAATCCGAGAACCAATGTCTCAATCATGCAAATAAAATTCTAGATCATGTCAAATCCCTAGGGTTCAAGATCAACCGGGCAAAGTCAAATCTTGTTCCGACAAGGGTAATTCAGTGGATAGGTCTGGTTTGGGACACAACACATCTGACTCTCAGTCAGAGTGTGGACAACCGGAAAAGATTTCGCAGGAAATTGTTTTGTTTTCTCCACAGTCTGACTACCACGAGAGAGACGTGGGAGTCTCTAGTCGGATCTCTCAACTGGATTCAACTTACTGTGAAGTTGGGCCGATTGAAAGTCAAGAGGTTAATCTTGGAAGGAAACAAACATTTTCCGCTGTTGCCGGCGGGAAAGTTATGGAAAATTCCAACATTAATCCACAACTTAATAGCGGTCTGGGTGAGGCCGGAAATATTGCATTCAATAATGACATGGACATCTCCTCCTCCGACAGTCTGGATAGACACGGATGCTTCAGGGACAATAGGCTGGGGTTATCAGTCAAACCTCGGTCATCAAGGTCAGGGGCTTTGGTCACTATCCAAGGAGTTTCACATCAATGCAAAAGAACTATTGGTTCCCTTACTGTTCCTTCAGGCTCACGGTTACACTATGAGGGGGAAATCAATAGACTTTCGGATGGACAATTTAAATGCAGTAGCTTGCATTCAGAAGCAAGGTTCAACGAGGTCTCGAACGTTGCTAGGTTTGTCAGTAAAGATTTTTCTTCTAGCAGACAAGCTGAACATTCATCTTCACGCATCATATCTGCCGGGCGTAGCCAATGTCTGGGCAGACGCTCTGTCTCGGAGACAGAGCACAGTAGTAGAATAGTCGCTCAAGCGAAACATCTTCAACCAGATGATTGCAGAGCCATACCGTCCACAAGTGGACTTATTCGCGTCCGAGGAAAACAAAAAACTTCCTCTCTACCTAATCCGCCAGGGATTGACTCTAGCGGGGGGTCCAGACGCACTGATGGAAGACTGGAACAAGTGGAATTCAATTTATCTGTTTCCACCTCCAGACGCATCACTTATGTGTCAAGTAGTTCACAAACTACGAGATTATCGGGGCATAGTCTCGATAATCGCGCCCCTGTGGCCGGCTCAGGTGTGGTATTCCCAATTGAAGACGTGCGAGAACCCGGTGTCACTCCCGATCTCGTACTTCCACTTGGAGACAATTGGCAACCTAAAGACCTCGCTAACTTTTGCGTTATGGACATTCAAAAGGCTAAATGGTTAAATCCCTATGGTGAGAGTGTAGCGAACAAATTTATGAATCAGTATACTACTTCAACCAAACGTCAATACCAATCACATTGGAAGACTTTTACGACTTGGATAGTGGAAACAGCTCAAACTGAGGCATCAGTTACTTTAATCTTCAGATATCTTGATTACTTATTTGAAAATAAAAGATTCTCAGTTGTAACGCTTAAGAACCATTTAACGGCTATCAGAGTACCATTTTATGATTTAACTGGTCTATCTGTACTGCAAGCGGAGGAGAAGGGTTTCATGAGGGCATGTTTTAAGCTTCACCCACCTCAGCTCAGCTCATGCCTACCTGGTCGATGGACAAAGCTTTATCATTACTTTATTCTCAGAAATATAGTCACAACCCAGATTTCAATTCACTCTTAAAGAAGGCAGTGTTCCTTATGGCTTTGGCTACCGGAAACCGGGTATCTGAGCTGGTGGCGATGAGCAACGAACCTAATTGTCTCAGGTTTGGAAGACGCAATGTAGAGGTACAAATTGCTCCGTCCCCCATTTTTATTGCCAAGAATGAGCATAGTAACCATATTTTTTTCAGAATTTATGGTGCCGGCTCTTAAAAGAGGGGATACACATCATAAGTTATGTCCTGTGCAATCTTTAATTAAATTAATGAGAGTATCTCGGCCTAATCAACCGGGAGCACTGTGGGTGGACAGCACAGGTAAGCGTGTTACGAAAAGAAAATTGGCGGCCTTACTAGTCGAAGTCATTCGAGAAAGCAACCCGGGTGTAGTGGGTCGAGCTCATGACATCAGAAAATGGGCAGTTTCATTAAGATTCTTAAAGAATTTTTCAGTAGAGGATATTGCACAAACAAAGCTATGGGCGTCTAACCACACTTTCTTGACACGCTACCTATCTGTTGCTCTAGACAGACCAAGTCATACAGTCATGTGTAGCATTACGGCAAAGGGTTTGATAAGTCTAGTGCTGTTCAAACTATGAATAATCTTAAGAGTTAAAAAGGAGGGGGGGTACTAGAGAGCAAAGACCTCATACCCTTCCACCGGATAATATAAGGAAGTACACAAATATACAAATGATGTGCTATTCTTAATATTGAGGAGCTGGAGATACAGTTCAAGATGTTTTAATTTGTTATTAGGTATACAAAGCGATTATGATATTCTTAATATTTATGAATAAACATGGCGTACAGGAGGTACAATATGTGATAAGGAGAATATTTGTTATGTGATAGCCACAACCAAATATTTTTAATACAGTACAGTACTCGTAGACTAAGACAAAGTCCGGAGTACAATTAGTTTGTATATATACAAGTTTTGTTTCAGAAAATAATTGTTGAATGTAAACAAGGATTCCATAATTAAGGATTTATTATATTTGTTACAAATGTTAAATCTATACATGTACCAGTAAGGTTATGTACTGAACAGATATTCTTAGAAGCACACTACCTGTTTTTTCTTTTATATTACTATTTTGTATGTACAAAATAAAACTTTAAGAACGCTATTTTTGGTTGTTGTTTCTCAACCTATTGTTGATTTGTTAGTGTTTTTTTATATTGACAAGAATGTCCCCCTCCAGTCTTGCGATATCAGGCATATCGTCAATGATGAAGGGGCCACTAATAAATTATATGTTTGATTCCCGGAGGGAAGAAAGAAAACCTAATATTTAGTAGTGGCCCCGGAATCATTGACGACGTGGGCCGTCCCTTCCATCCCCTTCCCATTCGTTGATGTTTTTAAAGTTAGTCTTGATATAGCATTTAAGAACGAGATGACGCTGGGTAGATCAGCGTCTGGGAACACATGGTTAAACATCCACAAGTTGGAAAGCTTGGTTATAGCAGTTCTTATCTTATTTTTTCTTTTTTATAAATTACAAAGTAATTTTGTAGTGAGTACCTGATCATAAGGACGATTCCATAAGAGATTTTGTGTGCCCTTATGATGCGTGGACTCTGGAACTTCCTGTGGCGGGTGTTTCAAATAGGCGACCGCGGGGGGATTGAAAGGGTGCCATAATGTATTAGGCATATCATCAATGATTCCGGGGCCACTACTAAATATTAGGTTTTCTTTCTTCCCTCCGGGAATCAAACCTATAATTCCACCATTTGGGCTTATCATTATTGCCTGTATGCTGTATTTTCGATGGTATGCAGTCTTGCACTGCTTTTAGGTAAGCGGTTACGAATAATTCCCATGATGTATTTATGTTGTTATTGTCAATTAGAAAGCTCCAGTCAGTTTCTTCAAACATTGCTCTAAGTTTACGAAAGTTTGCTTTCTTGAAATTAGGGACTTTCTCGATGCTGCTATTTGGTTTGTTACTAGCAAATTTTAAACTGAAAGTTATCGTACGATGGTTGCTGTTACTGAATTCATCCCCAACATTCAAATTATCTATTAATTCGTCTTTTGTTGCAAGTACAAGGTCAAAAAATGTATTACCACAGGTCAGCGATCGAACAAATTGAGAGAGAGAGAGACTTGACTTAATAACATTGTATTTGCCACCACGGCAGAACTTGGGGTAGGGGAATGGTTGGTGCGTGTGATAATGAACAAGCATGTATGTGGGGTCACGGCCAGTAGTTGGAGTGAATGGGGTTTGAGCAGTGGAGTATGGTGCGGAACTATGGAAAGTCCATAGATGTGGCGACTTTTCATATGTAGTTTGTGGGAAGGAGGTGGGACGTAACTCGATTCAATGTTGCATCTGTAGTGATTGGGTGCACAAAAGGTGTAGTGGGGCGAGGGGATCTTTGACGAGAATCATAGACTTTAAAAGTACTGTGTGTAGGGAGAACTTGTGTTGAGTAACTCGCCTGATAGTAATGATTTTGGCAGTGTAACACTGGAGTGTGTGAATAAATTTTGCTACTTGGGCGATACGATTTCTGCCGGAGGTGGCGCTGAAGCTGGCTCCATTGCTATAGTCAGAAGTGACCGGGGGAAGTTCAGAGAGCTATTGCCTCTCTTGAACATGAGAGGACTCCCACTTCACCTTAGGTTTAAAGGGAAGGTGTATGCTTCCTGTGCTAGGAGTGCAATGACCTATGCCTAGGGAACGTCGCTGGTTAAAAGGAAGATATTAACAGAATGGAACGGATTAGAAAGTGGTTTGTTAGATGGATATGTAAAACTAATTTCAGGGATGAGGTATTCAGTGAAGAATTTCAGAAAGCGTCTAGGTATTAAGAGTATAAGTAAAGTGATGCGCATGAGTAAACTTGGCTGGTTTGGACACATGGAGAAAATGGATGGATCAGGTATTCCGGTCCGATCTCAACATAAAGCACCTGATGACAGAGGCAGCCTAAAACATGGTCGCCTGGAATGCCGTCATTTAGAACGTACCGTAGGACTGAAACCACACTCTCTATGGATGAAGCGGTCTATAAACTTGTATGTATGTATGGTTGCATGTATGTATGTATGTATGTATGTATGTATGTATGTATGTATGTATGTACAGTATGTATGTACCGTCCCACAGAGTGGATGCGTAAATTCAGGTACAATTGATGTCAATATCTTGGCCATGTGCAATATAATATGGGCTTATTTTACTAATCATTACATCAATACTGTGATACAATAATGCAGTTACAATTTAGTACATAATAATATATCAATGTCTTAGCTATGTGCAACATTGGCCTATTTAGTGGGGCAGATAACTGGAATAATCGTTCATTTCTGGAAACAAGCACCAAAATTGGCACACATACTCCTTGGGGATTGCTCTTTGGATAAAACCCGATAGCCACCTAAAATTTCTAGATGGCGGCCATTTTTCAAGATGGCCGCCATTGAATATACAGAAACATTGCATTTCGCAATAAAATCGCAAAGACTTGTCCTATTTGAATGATCTTGGTGTCAAATCATTCATTTTTCACTATGTAGAATCCGAATTTGGAACCATGGACTTACTCACTAGCTTCCTTGTACCATAATATCAGTCCCGGAATCATAATTAGGGTAAAAAGTGCCCATATCATAGGCACCATCATTCCGATATATTATTGGATGTACATGTAGGCAGTAGGCCTATACTTGTTTGTCACTTATTATCTTGCTGTCTTATTGTCTGGGGGTGTCACACCACTCTGGGGAGGAGAGGGTTTCTTCTTGGTGAAGAAGGCGGGCCGGACATTGGTGAAGGGGTCTGGAAGTTCTGGAACTGTCTTCACTTTCTCCTCTCCGAACTTCAGCTGTCCACGCTCTTCACCTTTGTCTTCTATGGTTGGGTGCTGGAAAACAGAGACGCTGGTTCCATGGAAAGAAGTGGTCGCTGTCGTTGCAGTGGGATTGTGGTCTATGTTGTCCATGGCTGATGTGGTGAACAGCCCTTTTTGCAGAACTGGTGGACAGACCACCCCATCCTCCATGTACTTGCTGACTGTTGCATCTTCCAGCTGTGCAGATATCTGTAGCACCCTGTCGTATGAAATGCTGATGCCATGCTCGTTAAGCATTTCCACCAACTTTCTCTTTCTGGTCTTTGTGTAGACGGACATCCCCATGTAAACAGGGAATGGGGTCTCTCTGTCTTTGGAGTGTCTGTGAGTTGCTGCTCCTTCTTTGTACCTTGCGTAGCAGTTGTACTGAAGCAGCTGAGCAATTGCTAGATCTGTCTTTGATGTGCCAAACCTCAGTTGAGATTTGATGTCCGCTCCGTGTTCAAGTATGGCCACAAACTGAAGAAGAGTGAGTGGAATGGCCTGCTCGATGCACCCCTCATGGAAGGTTTCATCAAATGTGGACTTGTGGTCCAGCATATGTCTTCGCAAGATGTTAGCTGCTTTGCCAAGGATAATAGCTTCACTATAATAGTCAGAGGCTTCTGACAAGACAAAGCCCACATCTTTCTGGAAAGCCAGAAGAACATCCCTTCCCTGCTTGTGCACTTCCAACTCAGGTATTTCTGACAGCAGTTTTTCCTTCAGTCTTGTGGAGTTGACAGCAGGTGCATCAACACCCAGCTGTTCCAGGCACTGGGCATACAGGTGAACTATGTCTGCAAGTCGGAAGACTGCAGGACCCTCGCCAGATCTGGTGGTCTCCACTAGATATGTGACTAGCTCTGAGAATGCCTGTGGGTGGGCATCCTCTTCGAGTGCACGTTCCTGTTCCAGTCTCTTGGTGGCTCTGAGGTACGTCCTCTCTCTATTGTACAGGTCTGTCAAGCATGCAAAATGGTATTTGAGCTCCTGTGCAATAGCATCTCCACCGCTGAATCTTGCAAGAAGTTTTCCGTCATTTAAAGTTTGGGCAGGGGCTTCTTTGTCACATATGAAACACGTTTGGCCTTCAAGGCTGGTTCTACGCAGCTTGGTCTGGCATTCTACTGGCTGAGCACTCTCTGCTCTTCTTTTTCTGGCTCTCTCAGTTTCGTGTTGTTGAACATAAGGCGACAACTTTGGTGATACTGCGCCTTGTTCCTCCTCAGAGTTTCTTCAATGCCACCACCATCATCAAGTCTGGCTGGATCCAGAACAATAGGCATCTCATTAATTGCGTGAAAGAGGGGAATAGTAGTCGCAATCATAGTGTAGCCATCATGTTCTTGTGGTTGTTGTGCACGTGGTGACTTGAGCTCTTCACTCTTCTTCTTCTGGCAAAAACAACACTTGCTCCAGTCAGTCCGGAATTTAGACGGTCCTGGATCTGTATTTGCCATCTTGGTGAATACAGTATGATAATTATCTGTAACACAGGTATAATAGATAACAGATAATCACAGTATATAACAGATAATCACAGTATGATATAACACAGTATGTTATATGATAACAGATATAACAGATAATCACAGTATGATAATTATCTGTATTCAGTGAATCAAGGCCGAGGGGTTATCCTTTTACCACCTTGATCACAATCATGCACAATAAGGTATGGGATACGACTAGGTTCGGGAATAAAAATATGACCTACACCTAGCCCGATCGTTCATCCAGTATCATTTAAGTCCCGTGCGATCTGTACACCATCCAGGTAACTACATGCAAAGCAATGTAAAGCCCCGTTACCCTTGGCTCGGCTCTCCCGCGCTGGCACACCCTGTCAATTCAGGCGCGGCTATCTAACTAAACATCTATGTTAAACTACATGTAATCTACAGTAGCTAACTGATGCGGGGCTTATTAGACAGCATTTGGGACACTAAACTAATTATTTAGCTACACTAAACTAATTATTCAGCTGATACTGAACCCCATGCTGAGTTTCACAGCAGCGGTGCCACCAGTGTGCCCTGGCTGTGCGTTGAGATCCGCTCTGTTGAGCTACTACTCTACACCTTCCGCTGCAAGTCTCTCAACGTCCCCCCCCCCCCCCCCCCCACCGCATCGTGTCATGTCCAGTTTGGAAGCCTTGTACAGGAAGATGCTACACATACTAAACCTCTAACACTACTACGATATACACTACCATGCATTTTAGCCGAGTCAAACGTAACATGAACCTCTAATTTAGCAGAATATTAGGATTCCGGGACTGATATTATGGTACAAGGAAGCTAGTGAGTAAGTCCATGGTTCCAAATTCGGATTCTACATAGTGAAAAATGTATGATTTGACACCAAGATCATTCAAATAGGACAAGTCTTTGCGATTTTATTGCGAAATCGCAATATTTCTGTATATTCAATGGTGGCCATCTTGAAAAATGGCCGCCATCTTGAATGTTTAGGTGGCTAACGGGTTTTATCAAAAGAGCAATCCCCAAGGAGTATGTGTGCCAAATTTGGTGCTTGTTTCCGGAAATGAACGATTCTTCTGAAATTTGCAGTTATCTGCTCCACTATAATTATGTTACTAAACATAACATCAATGCAGACATTACAGTTTCTTGAGATAATATACCAAGAAATACAGTTCGTTCACAGGAAAGTGTGACAACAACTTGCACAGTGTGTGTTGGAGAGAGAGAGAGTTACATCGTGTTACATATGTACACAGGCTGTACAGACCCCAAGGTCTTTACTAGGAAGTCCTGCCTTAAAACTATTATTTTAATCATATCACTCCAGCCTCCTCTAGACAGAGGTCTAGCCTCCACTTGAAAACGTTAATTGTGTCGCTCTCCACCACACACCCAGAGAGAGAGAGAGAGAGAGAGAGCCTGTGGGTTCGTGTTGGAAATGTGTATTAAAGAGTATATGCAAATCAAATACCTCGCTCGCTTCCGCAATACATATATATAAATATAGGTTGTATTGTGTCACTGGACCCGACCGGACATTCGACTGGGTCACCTTTGATATTATATACTGCCAGAGACAGAAACACAGACGTACAGACATATATAGACAAACAAACTAACACACGGATATATACAGACGGACAGACTTTCACACATACATATTATATAAACAGACGGACAGACTTACACACATACACATACAAACATAAACAGACACATTCTTACATACACAGACGGACAGACTTATACACATACAGATGGAAAGACTTACACACATACACATACAGTGCATACATAGACAGACACATATTTACATACACAGACGGACAGACTTACACACATACATGTACAAACATAAACAGACACATTCTTACATACACAGACGGACAGACTTATACACATACATATATAAAAACAGACGGACATACTTACACACATACACATACATACATAAACATACACATACTTACATACACAGACGGACAGACTTATACACATACACATACATACATAAATAGACGGACATACTTACACACATACACATACATTCATAAACAGACACATACATACACAGACGGACAGACTTATACACATACAGATGGAAAGACTTACACACATACACATACAGTGCATAAATAAACAGACACATATTTACATACACAGAAGGACAGACTCATACACATACATATATAAACCGATGGCCAGGACAGACTTATACACACACATACATAAACAGACACATACATACACAGATGGACAGACTTATACACACACATACATAAACAGACACATACATACACAGATGGACAGACTTTTACACATACATACAAAAACATACACATACATACACAGACGGACAGACTTATACACATACATACATATACATACACATACATACACAGACGGACAGACTTATACACATACATTCATAAACAGACACATACATACACAGACGGACATACTTATACACATACATACATAAACATACACATACATACACAGACGGACAGACTTATACACATACATACATAAACAGACACATACATACACAGACGGACAGACTTATACACGTACATACATAAACATACACATACAGTACATACACAGACGGACAGACTTATACACATACATACATAAACAGAGGAACAGACTTACACACATACACATACATACACAGACTTATACACAAACATACATAAGCAGAGGAACAGACTTACACACATACACATACATACAAAGACGGACAGACTTATACACAAACATACATAAACAGAGGAACAGACTTACACACATACAGTACATACACAGACGGACAGACTTATACACAAACATACATAAACAGAGGAACAGACTTACACACATACACATACATACACAGACGGACAGACTTATACACAAACATACATAAACAGAGGAACAGACTTACACACATACACATACATACACAGACGGACAGACTTAACCACATTCATACATACACAGAGGAACAGACTTACACACATAAACATACATACAGGAAAAGGCGGATAGACTTATACACACATATATACATGAAAAGACGAATAGACTTACACACGAACACATACTTACATAAACAGACACATTCGTACATAAACAGACGGACATACTTACACATATACCGTATAGATGAAAAGACGGATATACTTACACACGAACACATACATACACAAACAGACGGACATACTTACACACGTACACATACTGTATATAGATGAAAAGACAGATAGGCTTACACACATACACACACATACATAAACAGACACATACATTGCTAAACAAACAGACACGAACAACAATAGTGTGGAGGATGGTCTAGCTCTCAGACTATACACTCTACAATATATATGTACGAAAAGGGTATATCAAGTGCCCATACTAATGTACCCTTGTATTGGTATATTGGCTGTGATAAACCTACCTTATAACAGTTAGAGAGGTAGCCTAAATCAATATCAATATACCCAATGATCTTATAATTATTATTATATACCTTTTTCATACCCAAGATTTTATAGAGTGTAGTTTCAAAAGTGATTGGTTCTAGTCTGTGTTGATCTCATAAAGGCTATTGATTCAGTCCATCGCCAGACTATTGCAAATACTGCGTCTCTGTGGGATGTTTCTAAATGTTTCATCAGTGTGTCAGAATCGTTCAATATAAAGTGCTTTACATTTCACTGCAGCGATTGCAGAGTCACGGTAATTAGTTATTTTAAATTTTGAAGCTTCGAACTAATAACACGAACATTCGAAATACAAATATCTGGTAAACAAATATAAGGAGATTCTATTTTGCTGTAGACAGCATCGGAAGCGTTAATGACCGCGACTGTACATTACTTTATGAGAGCCCACCTCGCGTTTTTCTCTTTCTCTCCCTCTCTCTTTGGCTTGTATCCATTCGGCCCCATTCAGCTTACTGTTTTAATACATTTACCCCCATCCAGGTGTCAATATTTTCCTGGCGACCGGTAGCGAGCCAGCATATATATATATTTTTGTTTAGACAGCAAGCTAAATTTGTACATTTTTCGATAACAAAATGTTTCCGGCGAAGCCGGATTTCTCCATACAATGCTGGCTCGCTATCGCTCGCCAGGAAGAAAATGACACCTGGCTGGGGATAAACGTCTTAAAACAGTGGGCTGAATGGGGCCGAATGGATACAAGCCAGGGAAAGAGAGAACAGGAGAACAAAATAAAAAAAATGCCGGTGACCCCCCTTAATATAAACCTGAAACTGTGAACATTAATTGAGGGAAAACCGAATGGAAGTATGTGGCTGAGGGGAATGTTTCAGAATATTACATGAGCGTCTCAGAATGATTCAATAATATCATAACCATTATAGACCTGGGCCTGGATTCATCAACGCTACCATCAAAATCATACTGAAGGGGTGATTTGCATTTATTTGTTTATAAGAACATAAGAAAATGGGAGTCTGCAAAAAGCCGATCGGCCCATACAAGGCAGATCCCTGTCACACCCAACCCCAATTACAAGGCCCAATTATAGACCCATCTCACTAATACCTTGAGTACTGACCCCACCAAAACGGTCAGAGATTAACACAAGATTACGGGGGTCTGCTGAGCGCCGATTGGCCCACACCTGGTAGATCCCCCTCACACCCAACCCATCTCGTCCATATACCTATCTAATTTTATCTTAAAGCTCCCTATCGTTCTTGATCCCACTATATCACTTGGTAGCCTATTCCACTCATCTACAACTCTGTTACCAAACCAATATTTGCCTATATCTTTTCTGAAACGAAATTTATCTAATTTGAAACCATTTGTACGAGTTATTTCGCTATCACTGAGCTTTAGTACATTTTTCATGTCTCCTTTATTAATTCCACTAACCCACTTGAATACCTCTATCATGTCACCTCTAACTCTGCGTCTCTCTAACGAATGTAAGCCTAATTTCTTCAACCTTTCTTCATACGGAAGATTTCTAATATTATGGATCATTTTTGTCATTCTACGTTGTACTCTCTCCAATGAATCTATGTCCATTCTGTAATAAGGACACCAAAATTGAACAGCATAATCCATATGGGGTTTCACTAATGACAAGTAAAGTTTTAAGATAACATCAGCAGTTCTGTTACTCACACTCCTAGATATGAACCCGAGAATCCTGTTTGCCTTGTTACGAACGCTTATACATTGTATTCTAGGCTTCAAATCATTGCTAACAAACACACCTAGATCTTTCTCACAGTCTGAGTTTTCTAATTCCACATTAGCTAGTTTATATTTAAAATGTGTATGCATCTTCCTTATCTTTAATACCTTGCATTTGTCAATGTTAAACTTCATCTGCCATTTTACTGACCACTCGTGTAAGGTATCTAGATCCCTTTGCAGACACTCTATATCTCTAACTGAATCAATTTTTCTCCCCCTTTTGGTATCGTCTGCAAATTTACTTATCCTACTAGTTATACCCAAATCAAGGTAATTTATGTATATAATAAACAACAGAGGACCTAATACAGATCCCTGGGGGACACCACTCTTGACCGATCCCCATTCTGACTTAGTACCATTTATGCTGACTCTCTGCTTCCTACCTATCAGCCATGACCTAATCCATCCTAACAACGCCCCACCTATTCCATGTGCCTCAACCTTTCTCATCTATCTCTCATGAGGGACTCTGTCGAAAGCTTTACTGAAATCTAAATATATAATATCGTATGCCTTGTCATTATCTACTGCTTCATATACCTCTGAGAAAAAACTAAGCAAATTAGTAAGGCAAGAACGTCCCTGAGTGAATCCATGCTGAGAAGAATTGATTAAGTTAAATGTTTCTAAGTGGTTTCTCATTTTCCTAGCAATAATTGACTCTAGTAGCTTTCCTATGATTGAAGTGAGACTAATGGGACGGTAATTGGATGCTATTGATTTATCACCTTTTTTGAAAATCGGAACTATATTTGCAAGCTTCCAAGCTTCTGGAACTATACCTGTTTCTAATGAATTGTTAAAAAGAAATGTTAATGGGTAACTTAACTCATCTCTGCATTCTTTTAATACTCTAGCATATACCTCATCGGGACCAGGCGATTTCTGAGGTTTCAGTCTGTCAATTTCCTTAAGCACATCATTTCTACTTATAGTAACTGTACTTAACCTATTTTCTATACAATCGCTATATACCTTACGGACTTCTGGAATCTGTGCCAAATTTTCATTAGTGAAAACGGATAGAAACTGACTATTTAATGTACTGCACATTTCTAAATGTATGTATTTATATTTTTAGTGTTTTCTTTAGTATCGTCTTACAACCTCCATCAAGCTTAAAAACATACCCTCAAGACCCCGCTTCGAGATAAACTTATACATTTTTCGGTAGAAAAATGTCACCTAAATGGCACAAAGTGCCTTAAAATCGCCAGACTAATAGAGCAAACGTGTTAAAAGCTAAAAACTAATGTTGCTAAACATGAGAGAGGGAATGGGGTCCAGAAAAAAATAAAACTCCCCTTAACATTCCCATTTACCACCGCACTGCCGTCACCTTAACCCCTTGAGGATTATGACGCGTTTTGACAGTTTATTTTGACTATTATTAAGCGATTGTATTCAGATTAAGAAGTGTATATGGAAGTCAGAGGATTAATTGAGATAGTCCTTACACTTTTAACTCCCACATATCGTTCCTAAGTTGTATATGGAAGTCAGAGGATTAATTGAGATAGTCCTTACACTTTTAACTCCCACATATCGTTCCTAAGTTGTATAAAGTGTCATTTGAAAGACAGAATGAACTGTTAATTAGCGTCATAATCCTCATAATCCTCAAGGGGTAAACATTTGTATGTACCGCTATCAACAACATGTTATAGCAATGGAATGGCCAAGATAATTGTAAATGCATAATAAATATCGGATATGATTTAGATGTATAGATTTAGATATGCACCGACTCTACCCGCGATCCTGGTGTTAGTGAATGGGTTGATGTGTCCAGCCCTTGATGTCTGAACTCTATTGCGGAACAAAGTCCTGCCAATTTCGATGTGCAGATATCCTCCCACTTCTCTGTGAATTCTCGCAACCAAGCTTTCAATTGAGACGTCTGGTGGACGCTCCTGAACTAACGCCAGAGCTACGACTGTCCACATCCATAATGATCAACACCTAGGATATGCACATTTGTTCACAATTTCTTCTTCTTCTTCTTATTATTATTATTATTATTATTATTATATGAGATGCCGAAGTCTCCAACCAGGGTGCAGAAACACCATCAAGATGAATCCACACAAAACACCCGGAGGCACTGGAGAGAGACTACGGCAACTTAGGAAAAAATAAAAACATATACTGTATAATGTAGTACATATACACATATACTGTATAATGTAGTACATATACACATATACTGTATAATGTAGTACATATACACATAATGTAGTACATATACACATATACTGTATAATGTAGTACATATACACATATACTGTATAATGTAGTACATATACACATATTAAACACAGATAACATATTATGCAGTGGAGGATATCAAGTATAAATATAATACAATAAAATACAATAAAATAAGATTAAAAATTAGAATTAATGCTGCAAAAAAGCATTAACTCTAGACTTAAAAATGGAGATATTAGCTGAATTGACTAGCTCATTTGGCAACTTATTCCACAAGTCAACCATGGCCGGCACAAAACACCGTGAAAACTGTGTAGTAGAAAAATTAACACGGCTCATGGCAAGATCATTAAGATTGCTTGTAAATCTAGTTGCACGAGCCCTGACATAGGGCCCAGGCAGAACCCCATGCAAGGGATGCTGAGGGTTGTTAACAACTTTAAATAAAAGACTAAGGGCACCAACTTTACGTCGATAACACAGATCAAGAGACAAATGAGGTAGAATAAAACTGATGGAATTTAGCGACCTGTCAAGCAACTTGAGATGGCAGTCAGCTGCTGACAACCAGACAGGTGAGCAGTACTCGAAATGTGGCAAACTAAAAGCATAAAAAGACTTGATAACTGTGGCGTCACAAGCAAATGTGTTATAAACCTTGCGAAGCAGACCAATTTTGGGGGAAATGGAAGAGGAGAAAGAACGAATATGCTTTTCAAAAGTAAGTTTGGGATCAAGAGTAACTCCTAACAAACGCAGAGTATCCACATTCTCAATTTGCTCGCCAGAAACTTGTAGATAAGGATGGGGAGGATCCAAGGTACGAGATCTGCTGATGATAATGGAGTGTATAAACATGTATAATCTTATGATTATACTTGTTTTATTATGGTATCTGATTCCTAATGAAGCTACTACTTTATTATGGTATCTGATTCCTAATGAAGCTACTACTTTTAAGCTCCTCGGTGGCCCAGTGGTTAAAGTGTTGGAATGCTGCACTACTGGCCTGGGTTCGAGCCCGGGCTGGGTCATATCACAACAATATTAGATATATTAGGGCTCTACTTGTGCATTCAGAGAGGCCTTATATGTGCTCCAGATTACAAGTATCCTTCTCTAGTACTTAGTTGCTAGTGTTTGTGTGTGAGGTGTATGTGTGTATGGCGTAAAGCTACGTAACCACGAGTCGGAGCGGGTGGTGGTGGAAGGAATCTGATTCCAAATGAAGCCACTACTTTTAAGCTCCTAGGTGGCCTAGTGGTTAAGGTTTTGGAGTGCTGCACTACTGGCCTGGGTTCGAGCCCTGGATGGGTCATATCACAAACAAATATTAAATAGTAGATGACTTCACTAAGTGATTATATAATATGGTAGTCAGAGGAATATTCAAACGGCTAATAATGACTAAAAACATAATTATAGGATCAATTACTACTTATAACGAAAAGGCGCTAAAATATTCTTCTTTTATATCATTATTATGTGTTAAATATGAATATGGGTGACTTGAACATATAATAAGCATTAATACGCAATGACTGTAATATGTGTCAGCTATAGAAATTACAATATATAACTTATGATAAAGAATTATTGATAGAGAGGGAGAGTGGAGGGCTACGGAAATCGCCTTTTATAAGGCCAGGTCACTTACAATACGATACAACTTGTGTCTGGCGGCAACTCCGGGCCCAGTGTTCTAACGTCTTTCAATACTTTCATGCAATGGCTACTGGGCTAGACAGTCGAACGAGGCCCGTATTCTCAAGTCACCACGCTACACTCTTCCCGATAGTCATGACGATTCATCGTATAAGATGGTAGAATCGAGGTGGGGGGGGGGGGGTTAGTCATTCTGATTGGTCGCTTTGGATGTCCATACGATGGTGTTTCCGATCAGTCGGGTTGTATGTCGACTGAGAATACGGCCCTGTCACTGTGGATAATATTTCTAAAATATCAGGATCGCTGGCCCTATTATCAACGATGATTCTATGATCCTAACTGAGTACTTCGAACATCTCAGTGTGATAAAGTGATTCCCTCTTCTTAATCTTTACCTTGCTCACGCGGTTCATTTTGGAAGGTGACAACCCCGAGTGGAGGAGACAGAGGGGAAGACTACGTCACTCATGGCTAAGGTAAGTTAACAATCATGCCAAGAGCTACTTCGGGTGGAAAGGGTTGCGACCTGGAGTTTCCCTTGGAGAAACCCCTGAGAATGGAGCTGGAAAGTGAGTGCCGCTCAGTGCCATCACGGTATAGGTTTCAATTGGTTGTATAGCGAGAGAGAGAGAGAGAGGTAGAGAGAGAGCGGTAGAGGTAGAGAGAGAGGTACACATACATCGGGCGTCCTTCATCCCCCAGCACTGACTATAACGGCCGAGTGAACCAGGACACTAATTATTCTGCAACATTAACCTGCAAGCACTTCACTCACTCCCACCAGTATTACTTGGAACCAAGCACGACATACATGAACATTAACATTCATTCTTATACAGTGGAGAACGAGTCATATTCAAGTTTATTTATGGTGTTTTTATGTGCACGTTTATTTTTTCTTGTTTTCTTTCTTTATTTATTTTATTTTTTCTCTTTAATTCTTATTTTCTATTTTCCTTTATTTCCTCTCTCGTTTTTTTTTTTTTTTTTTTATTATTATTGTTATTTTTGTATGGTGCTTTCGGCGGCTACTGCCTCGAAACTCCATAAGAATGAACCTGCTAAGCATTATGCCATATGGTCCAATTCTTGAGGGTTATTATGATATTTGGTTTAATGATTATTTGGGGATTATTTTTGCTTCTATCATTTTCGAATAATGTATTTAAGTTTGTCCCCTACGCTAACAAAAACGCCTTCGCAGACTTCTTCAAACTAAAAATGCCCATACAAATCCTCATCAAACTAAATTTGCACAGTTTTCGATAGAAAATATCCCGGCCGAAGGCCAATTTATTCTAATTTACAGGCTCCTTATCGCTCACCCGGAAAAGAATCGACACCTGAATGGGATGAAGCATCTTAGTATCGTCAAACTAATAGGGTTAAAGATATGCTTATGTTATCCCAGCCATACACTAGAGATTCCATTGTATTATTATTATTATTATTATATATTACTACTATATATTATATATATATTATTATTACTATAGGATCTCTACCAGACACGACACACAGCATCATTAACACACATTCCTGGACAATAATGGAAAAGCTACAAGACCGATATTTCCCTATTTTATCCTCAACCAATATATTATAGTTATTTTAATATACTGTAAGGAAGCCAGAAATCCTGATACTTAACCTCTGTAGCTAAATAAGGGCTGGAATTATCTCCAGCTCTTTTTAGTTACAGCTATAAAGTTCCACATCTATTCCCTGGTGGTTCCTTCACAATAAATAGATATATTAGCTCGATTATTCTAGTCACTTTCGAGTTATAGAGGTTAGTATTCATGATTATTCTAGTCACTTTCGAGTTATAGAGGTTAGTATTCATGATTATTCTAGTCACTTTCGAGTTATAGAGGTTAGTATTCATGATTTTCGGCCTCATTAAGATAAATAAACTGCATCCTTGCAGCTTATGAGGTACACAAAATTGTGTTATTATGTCACCCAATTTCAGCTTGAAATGCTGAGTGAGAAGGAAATTTTGCTTCACGTAATTATCTGAGGCTGGCGGGGTTTTGAACCCGGGTCTACCACTGTACTACACTCAGACAGTAACCCACTGAGCACCAGGCAATGCAATATAAATGTACACTCTAGGCCCAGCAGGTTGTACTTCTCACTTCTCAGCTTGTTCTTCCTCTGTCCAATTACTCTTCTTTCCTATTTTACTCCAGCCATCTGGTCTGGTCTGGCAGGTTGTTAATACAATTGTTTGTCCAGAAAACACCTGGAATGGGTTAGAAATGAAGGAAAAACCACAATAAACCGATCCCCTAGGTCAATAAGGGGTCCTGCAGGGCGCCCGAAAGTCGGAATCATCTTGGGGAAATGGGTAGCCTAGCCAAAAACATGCAAACACACGTTTTGCTTGGGAACTGTGTAAGTATCCCACGCAACAATGCCGATGGTTGGAAACCCTCAAGTCCAGCCGCGTGCGCGTGAGCGCGCAAAAACGTATTTTTGCATGTTTTTGGCTTCCCATTTCCCCATGTTAACTCCGACTTGCGACTCCCATATGTTGTGGCTGTTACTAGACTAATTCTTCACATTAACCTTATTTGGTCCAAAAAACGGTCTTCTTGGGCCTCGCCTGTTTTGCTCCATTAGTTTGGAGACTTTAAAACGCTTCACCCCATTAGTTTGGCAATAATAAAAAGCTTCACCCTAGTCAGATGTCGATTATTATTATTTTGTTCTGGGCGAGCGATAGCGAATCTGTAACCTAGAAGAAAGAAGCTTTCGGGCGGGACATTTTTCTATCGAAAAATGTACAAAGTTATCTTAAGGGGGTCTGGGAGGGCATTGTTTAGTTTGAAGGAAATCTGGTAAGTCATTTTGTTAGCCTAGGGGACAAACTAACATAGATTCCTCGAAAAACCAGCAAAATTCTCAATAATAGATAAACACAAATTATCAAAACCCCCAAGACGTCGGATCATATAGTGTTAAAGAGAAATAGTGGACGTCAGAGAGTTAATTTAAATAGATTTTACCCATTTGATTTCCCAAGGGCCATTTGAAACTGAATAAAATCGTATAATGTTAGCCATAATAAACTAAAATGCGTCTTCCATTACTGAAAGGGTTAAGTGAGATATTCATTCATTTGGTAAGGATCGAGATAAAATTAGCTCTTTGATTTCCATAGATCGATCCTAACCTGAATTAAATCGTCTAGTGATAGCTAATACAAAACAAAACAGTCATCATGTGATTGAAAGGGTTAAGAATATGCTGTCAAAATAATTTGAATGAAAAAAGTAATTAAGGTGTCCATAAAAATCTACCCATGGTGATAATCCCATGTAATATATATATTAGATACATTTATTAAGGGATCGAGCCCACCTCGCTTTTTTCTCTTTCTCTCCCTCTCTCTTAGGCTTGTATCCATTCAGCCTACTGTTTTAAGACGTTTACCCCCATCCAGGTGTCAATATTTTTGTTTTGACAGCAAGATAAATTTGTACATTTTTCGATAGAAATATTTCTCCGGCGAAGCCGGATTTCTCCATACAATGCTGGCTCGCTATCGCTCGCCAGGAAGAAATCGACACCTGGATGGGGATAAACGTCTTAAACTAGTTGGTTGAATGGGGCCGAATGGATACAAGCCAAGGAAAGAGAGAAAAGGAGAGAAAGATAAAAAAAAAACGGTGACCCCCCTTAATACAAATATACCTTCATTATGCACACTTACATTAACTTGTCAATGCTCATAAGTTGTGCAGAGTATCCTGGTCCAAATTAAATTGCTTGAATTAATATCAGTGAAAGGAAGAAGAAAGTAATTAAGGTGTTATAATTAAACAGAGAAGACAAAGAAGCAGGATATGCTGACAAATTAACGAGTACCATTGTTGAAAGACTTAATGACACGTAAGTATATATTCTTCTATGTTGGTAGAATATATAATACTGGTATATAACATATGTAGCAGAAGCACCCGGGGCCAAAATACTGGACACAAGATCAAAAGTAAACGAACAAACACAAAGGTATCTGACAAATTAATGGGACACACACAAACACACACACGTACACACACTTGATTCAGAGCAACAAATATGGGCTAACAAACACATATAGTAAAAGGAACACACAAGAGCACACCCACACCCACACACCCACACCCAACCACCCACACCCACACACCCACACACCCACACCCACACCCACACACCCACACCCACACCCACACCCACACCCACACCCACACCCACACATACGGTATATATTTATGTTCTTACTTCTGTTCATGTATATTGTATATTATTCATTGTATCGAGTCTAGACATTGTGACCCATAGCCTCTTGTAACCCAGAGAGGGCTGAAGCAAACGGGCTGTAAACATCAATACCTAATGTATTTCTTAGTTGACGCTTCACAAATAGTATAGACATTTCAGTTCGATTGCTAAATGATAAAGCTTGTCTAGGATTACGGGGTTAAGTTTTAGTTTTTATAGTTTTCGAAGTATCTGTCAGAGTTGAGGGTTTAATTGACCAGTTGCAAGTTTCAGGCTATAAGGAAGTTGGATTTTTTTTTATATATCGATACTTAACAGAATTACGAGCTAAACTATGGTTGCATTGCTTATATAAATTCATAAATCCAAATTCATCACAGTGTTTATCCATCAACACTCTACATAATTATTGTATTAATGTTCTATATCGATGTTTACGGCTCAACTTCCTTATAGGCTGAAACTAGCAAGTGGTCAGTTGAGAAAACATTAGCTCTTTGATTTCCATAGATCGATCCTAACCTGCATAAAATCATCTAGTGGTAGCTAAGATAAAACAAAAGAGTCGTCATGAAGAGGTTTGGGATTAAGATTTCTAGACTTGCTATACTGAACAGATTATAGCACTAGAGAAAAAGTAACACTACGACACAAAACACAATACTCAAACTGAAGGTGGGGGGGGGGTGCTAGATCCACTTCTTCACGCCAGTCAGTAGGACAGGCAGTTTTTGATGTATTGAGAAGAACTGGAACATTATTACGGTACTATCATTACAATTACAATAACTATGCTCTCTTCCAAATAAGTAGGCCAACACTCTTGAACATTAACCTCAATAACTCACAAACGACTAGAATAATAGAGCTAACATTTCTACCATTTGGGAAGAGTCAGCCAAGGAATAGGCGTGTAGATTTACAGCCCATTTGCTCTAGCCATGTTTTAGTTCTAGAGGTTTGGGTTCACGATTTATGGACTAGCTATTTGGAACAGGGTATAGCTTATCCTATTGACTGGCTAATAATACAACGACACTATATTAACCCCATGAAGCTCTGACTTTTTTAGCAGTTTATTTTGGCTATCATTAGACGATTTTATGCAGCTTAGGGAGGATCTGCGGGTATTAAAAGGGTAAATACTATCTCAATCAACCCTCTGACTTCCATATACCGTTACTAATCTGAATAAAATCGTCTAATAGTAGCTAAAACAGAACAGAAACGCGTATTGGAGCTTGAAAGGGTTAACTACCGCTGTCAATGATGGGCGTTTATCTAAGAACACGAGACATAGTCTCCAGGTATAAGCACCTTTAATGGAGCCCACCTCGCTTTTTTCTCTTTCTCTCCCTCTCTCTTTGGCTTTCATCCATTCGGCCCCATTCAGTCAGCTGTTTTAAGACGTTTACCCCCATCCAGGTGTCAATATTTCCCTGGCGAGCGGTAGCGAGCCAGCATATATATTTGTTTTGTTTTGACAGCAAGCTAAATTTGTACATTTTTCGATAGAAAAATTTCTCCGGCGAAGCCGGATTTCTCCATACAATGCAGGCTCGCTATCGCTCGCCAGGAAGAAATCGACACCTGGATGGGGATAAATGTCTTAAAACAGTTGGCTGAATGGGGCCGAATGGATACAAGCCAGGGACAGAGACAAAAGGATAGACAGATAAAAACAATTCTGTGACCCCCCTTAACGGGAGACTTTTACTTAATGGGGGAGTTTTTTCCTGGACCTCTTTCTTCTTCATGCCTAATTCCATTAGTTTTGATATTATAAGACGTTCGCCCCATTAGTTTGGCAATTTTAAGACCTTACGTCCAATTTCTTTGTCAATTTTAAGACCTTTGGTGCCATTTAGGTGTCAATTTAATCCTGGCGAGCGTTAGCGAGCCTTCGATTTAGGCCGGGACAGTTTTTTACCAAAGATTGTAGGCCTACATATTTATTTCTAAGGAGGTTCTTGTTCTCTTTAAGTTTAATGGAGGTCTCGGGAGCAAACTAAAAACCTTCCCTTTATTGAGTGATTCGCTGGTGTAGTGCCTAGCGTTTTGGACTTCCACCCAGAAGGCCCGGGATCGCACTGAGACGTTACCATCCCTCATGAGCAAGGGGATGGGATAGTAGTACAGGACCCCAATGGAAATACGCCTAATCGGCCTTATTGGGCTATCCTTAACTGGCTTAGCATGCGTAGCATTAAGAACTATTATTATTATTATTATTAATATTATTATTATTATTATTATTATTATTATTATTATTATTATCACTAGAGAAAATTCCAAAGGTGAAACAATGATCATCGTTCCGACTCCAGGGGTTCTTTACCCCTGCGCAGCTTCTTGCTTTGTACAGGGGCACAGACGTGCGTCCATGTATTGAGTATTGTTCACACGTGTTGGGAGGATTCTCTCACACAGCACTTTTAGACAAAGTAGAAAAGAAAGCCTTCTGTCTTATTAACTCAAGTCCACTCAACAATTCTCTGCAGTCTCTCTCTCTCTTCGCCGCAATGTTGCATCTCTCTCACTATTCTACCGCTATTACAATAATTAGTGTTCCTCAGAGCTCTCTCAGGGTATACCACCCTCTCTTCGTACAGCAAGTAGCGCCTGTCTTGCAACACAATACCACCTCTACTATGTGCAACTCTCCAACCCAAGAGTGAAATGTTATTATCAATCTTTCTTCTATTCAACAGCTGACCTCTGGAACTCTCCCCCAGAATCAGTCTTTCCCTCTTCCTATGACTTACATTGCTTCAAACTCCGTGTGTCCAGGAATTTTGACTCGAACGTCCCTTGCTTTTGGCCCTGTCACTCTTTCAACTCTGGGGGAGGCACTCGCCACAGGCAGTTATGCCTTTTGACTCCCTCACTCACATTGAAAATACAATACAGATAATAAGATAGAAAGCGAGATAGAACACAATATAATATGAATGAAAGGTAGGAATAGGGAATAGCACGAATACTGATACTCAATAATTATAATAATAATACAAAGAAAAAGCAACATACACATAGAAGCGTATTACAATGAGTGTAAAGCAACATACACATAGAAACGTATTACAATGAGTGTAAAGCAACATACACATAGAAGTGTATTACAATGAGTGTAAAGCAACATACACATAGAAGCGTATTACAATGAGTGTAAAGCAACATACACATAGAAGTGTATTACAATGAGTGTAAAGCAACATACACATAGAAGCGTATTACAATGAGTGTAAAGCAACATACACATAGAAGCGTATTACAATGAGTGTAAAGCAACATACACATAGAAGCGTATTACAATGAGTGTAAAGCAACATACACATAGAAGCGTATTACAATGAGTGTAAAGCAACATACACATAGAAGTGTATTACAATGAGTGTAAAGCAACATACACATAGAAGTGTATTACAATTAGTGTAAAGCAACATACACATAGAAGTGTATTACAATGAGTGTAAAGCAACATACACATAGAAGTGTATTACAATGAGTGTAAAGCAACATACACATAGAAGCGTATTACAATGAGTGTAAAGCTTAGGGCCGCCTTAAGTTGGTCTACACTCTAAATAATTATGGGTATGGAAAGGGTAAATAAAGTGTCCATAATAATCTACCCAACTATAGGTATATAGATGGTAATAAATGTATGTATGTAATGGAAAATACGCGTAACTATTGTATAAATGTATATACTGTATGTTTTTTTTTTCTATGTGAGTGCCTCCCCCAGAGTTGAAAGAGTGACAGGGCCAAAATTAAGGGACGCTCGAGCCAAAATGAATGGACACACGGAGCTTGAAGCAATTTAAGTCATAGGAAGAGGGAAAGACTGATTCTGGGAGAGAGTTCCAGAACTCAGCTGTTGAATAGAAGAAAGTTTGGGAGTAACATTTCACTCTTGGGTTGAAGAGTTGCAAAGAGTAGGGGTAGGATTATGTTGCAAGACGGGTACTACGTACCCTACGTAGAGGAGGTGGTATACACTGGGAGAGCTCTGAGGAACACTGATTATTGTAGTAGCGATAGAATAGCGAGAGAGATGCTACATTGCAGCGAAGAGAAAGTGATTGCAGAGAGTTGGTGAGTGGACAGGAGTTAAGCTCGGTTCACACATGCACGAATTAACGTTCCGTCTGTCCCCGACCCTTAATTCGCCGTGCCTGGGCGGCTTCCTTTTTATGCATGCATATATATAAAATGGTCCGTATGGGTCGGGGCAACTGCCAGAAATGTGTTTATGTCGGGGACACCCAGGGGACACACACAGACACACACGGGAGCAATCGTCGTCTAGGCGCAGCCTGGCGGCGTCTAGACGACGACTGGCGGCGTCTAGACGACGAATATAACGGGATAAGAACGGCGGCAAAAAACCGTTGGAACGGTTGGAACGTTGGAACGGAACATGGGGCCTCCAGATTAATGCCGTCCTGCCTATTTTCTTGGTCGGGGACGGACGTGATGTTAATTCGTGCATTTGTGAACCGAGCTTTAATAATACGAAAGGCATTCATTTCTACTTTGTCTAGGAGTGCGGTGTGCGAGGATCCTCCCCACACATGTGAACAATACTCAATACAAGGACGCACTTCGCCCCTGTACAGAGCCAGAAGCTGCACAGGGGTAAAGAACCCCTTGAGGCGGTTGAGCACACCCAGCTTCTGGGAGGCTGTATGTATGTATGTATGTATGTATGTATGTATAAACCTAGCTAATACGAGGAAAGAAAGGTAAATTTCTATGAATATATCCATTGGTTATATATATCCTTTGTATGCACTCTGTATTCTGTTATACAGCCTTTGTATACCCTTCACTCTTGACAGTCTATCACTCTGTAGTCTTTTATATACCCTTTTATATACCATTTGTATACCTGGGATATTTGACAGTTTAGCACTCGGTATACTTGTGAAACGCGAGCTTTATTTACACAAGTGATTGCCTGCAGTCTGTGCCAATCTCAATTTTTGTTTAATTCAGTCCATCGTGAGACTATTGCAAACACTGTGTCTCTGTGGGGTAAATTGTGTCTATTGTCCAATACAAATGTAATGTGCTCTACCTTTCACTACATGCGATTGTACAGTTGCCCACAAAGTTGTGTGCCTATTCGTGATCTTATATATGAAAGTAAAATAATATGAATGAATTGCAAGTGTGTTTTCTTTTAATTATCAGTTGACTGGTCAGATGAGTTAACCCACTGAGCCACAGCTAGTTTATAATAAATCTACCACCAGGGACCGGCAGGTTTTGATTTTTTTTTCTCCAGAAACAATAGCGAATGGGTTAGGAATGAAGGAAAACCCACAAAAAAACGATCAAAAAAAGGTCAAAAATTGGTCCTACGGAGCCCCCAAAAGTCGATTTTACAAGAGTAAAAAATTGAAGGTAAAAACACCCAAAATACCGGTTTTTGCACGCTAACGCACACGTGGTTGGACTTTGAGAGTTTTCAACCATCGGCATGGTTGCGTGGGATACTTACACAGTTCCCATACAAATTTAAGCCCTCTAGGTGCTATAGGACCGGAGTAATTGGGACCGGAGTAACAGTGACTCAACGTTTGCGTCGCTGGGGTTTAGCGTTACATACATTGCGGACGCAAACACTGCGTCGCTGGGGCTCAGTGGGTTACCCACTGCATAAAAAGCTACACTCGTAATTGAATCGTGTGCATTATACTTCCATGTACAAGATCACGGAAAGAAACAAAGCTTATGTGGGCAACTGTACATAACTTTATGATAAACTTGGAACTGTGAACATTAATTGAGGGAAAACCAAGTTGAGGTATTTAGCACAAAGACATGTTCCAGAATATTACATCAGCGTGTTAGAATCATTAAATAAACACCTAACAATTATATTGTAGATCAGGGCCTGGATTGATTAATGTTACCATCCAAATCATATTTACCGCTCCCATTTACCACAACAAGTAAACAATGAAAAGTAACACTTGATTGTAACAAAATGGTACACATGAATATTTGTTTAATCGTTTGTGTGTTATCATTTGAATAGATACATCGAAGAACACTGTTTGTGTGTACCAGTGTTGTTACAATTAACCCTTTTTAGATCCGATTACGCATTTCTTTTCCGTTTTCTTGCTATAATTATTTTTGTTTTATTCAGATTAGGAAGGGTATATGGAAGCCGGAGGGTAATTTGAGAGAGTCTGTACTCTTATAATCCCCACATATTCTTCCTAAACTGTATATAATCATATAAAGAAAGCCAGAATAAACTGTCAAAATGCGTCATAATCTTCAGAGGGTTAAGTGTTCCCATTTTGACAGTGTAGCGTATGACATTGACTGGGTAGGAATAGGACAAATTATGATGAAGCAGCTTACCCATGGCTTGGCGGCGGGTAGGGTGTTACCAGCCAGTGACCAGGACATGACAGGGGGAGGGTTGGAGCCCCAAGCTGAGCACCTTACTTCAGCCACAGCTCCGGCAGACAGTACGCCCATCTCCTCCACCTCCACACCCAACACGTCCACTGGTAACAAAGTAAGGGTTAGACACTAGCCAAATACAACAAAAAAACCCCCACTAAATTAACACCTACTGTCCCAGCGACATATGTTGGCAAACAGTAAAAATATCACTCGCCAGTACCAGAAACGGACGACGTTGGTCCATAATATGCGGTCCTTGTAACTACCCGTATTGAGCGGTACCAGGTACCGTGACTTGTAAACACTGCTCTAAGACCTTTGCAACACTGCTCAGCCTTGATCCAAGCCTGTGGGAGCTAGCTGGGACAATATTCCTCCAACTTTCGGGGTGAGAGGGTATTCTCTCTTGACTCTGAAGCCATTTTTGACACAATGCCTGGTACTGGAAGTTACATTTATAGTAATACCCTCTGGTACAGTAGGGGTTAATAGATTAACAAAATCGTAGAAAATGTATATACAAAATGCACAAACAACTAAAACATCAATGCACAATACACATAAATACATATAATATAGATAATATAAACAAATTATGTGATATACCAGAGTTATTTCAATATATATATATATATTTATTCTATATATTATATATGTACCGGTATATATTTATTAATTTATTTAGATTTTTTGTTTATCTTGTGAAACAGTAAGACAATCAGAGATGGCAGGCTTCGCCCCTGCCGTGCTGTCGGAGACTGTCTTAAAATGTTTGGGGCTCTTTAACCCCGACTCTACCAAGCGCAGAGTTGGGTATGCTGTTTTGATTTTGGGCAAAGCGGCACTTCTACTTTATGTGTGTATTTATTATATTTATTATTAGACAACATTGGTGAAAGGAGAGGTTTTTATGTGCGAGGCAAAGAAAGAAAGATGCAGCAAGTGTAGAAGGCATAAAGGTTAGTGGGCATACCACTTTGCTATAATAATCTTACATGCCATTGGTTTATCTTTCATACTATATTGTACACATATTGTCTCCGTTATATGTACATTGAAAATCTTTCACCTAACTAAATTACATCTTTGAGTTAACACATTATTGCTGTTATTCTTTCCCTGTTAAGTGCAGTTTTCTATAAATTACAGGTTGAATATTAAACAAAGAAGTGACACCTATATTTACAATTCATTATCTTGAATTTTCAATAACACCTAATTACATATTATGATGTGTGTGCCCACACAAACAGACACAGTGATTACAATACTACGCCACCTCTAAGGGAGGCTATGTCATTACTACCACAATCACCACTGCTATCGCTATCACCATCAAGTTCATTACTGTGATGTGTATGCCCACACAGATCCCCACTACACAGACACCACCATCATCACTGCTGTGATGCGTGTGCACCTACGGGGCACACACACACACAGGAGTGCACAGACAGACATGCACACGGACGCAATTATTACAATACTACACCATCCCTACGGGGGCTACGTAATGAATGTTACTGAAATATACATACCCGGATAATACAAAATAAATATTATAAGAGCCAAGCCATGTCGTAGAAAACACAACTACAACATAAACAATAGTATATCGCACATAGTTCATACATTATGCATACTTTGTAGGTTCTGCTATACTCACGGATCACTCCCACCCTCTCTCTCTTTATCCCACACACTCACTTTCACTCACACACACACACACACACATAGTAAGTTACACACACATTCTCACCGATTATTCCCACCCTCTCTCTTTTTCTCTATCTCACATTTCACTCACTCCCTTTACCACACACATACTCCTCCCTTTTTCTCACTCCTATTCTCACGGATCATTCCCACGCTCTCTTTCTCTATCTCGCACACTTCCTTTGATACAACACACAAATATACTTCTCCCTCTCTCTCTCTCACATATATACTCACGGACCAAGTCAAGCGACACGGTAGCAGTAGCTGGTCGGGTCAGATTAGAGTTGACACACACATAGTCCTCCATCTCTCTCACTCATATACTCACGAATCAGTCCAACCCTCTCTCTCTTTATCCCACACACTCACTTTCACTCACACACACACACATATAGTCCTCCATCTCTCTCACTCATATACTCACGGATCAGTCCCACCCTCTCTCTCTTTATCCCACACACTCACTTTCACTCACACACACACACATAGTCCTCCATCTCTCTCACTCATATACTCACGGATCAGTCCCACCCTCTCTCTCTTTATCCCACACACTCACTTTCACTCACACACACACACACACACATAGTCCTCCATCTCTCTCACTCATATACTCACGGATCAGTCCCACCCTCTCTCTCTTTATCCCACACACTCACTTTCACTCACACACACACACATATAGTCCTCCCTCTCTCTCACTCATATACTTACGGATCAGTCCCACCCTCTCTCTCTTTATCCCACACACTCACTTTCACTCACACACACACACATATAGTCCTCCATCTATCTCACTCATATACTCACGGATCAGTCCCACCCTCTCTCTCTTTATCCCACACACTCACTTTCACTCACACACACACACATAGTTCTCCATCTCTCTCACTCATATACTCACGGATCAGTCCCACCCTCTCTCTCTTTATCCCACACACTCACTTTCACTCACACACATACTCCTCCATCTCTCTCACTCATATACTCACGGATCACTCCCATCCGCTTTCTTTATCTCACACAATTCCTTTGACACACACTCCCTCCCTCTCTCTCCCTCCTCTACTCACAGATCAAGTCAAGCAGCACCGTGGCAGCAGCAGGCCGGGTCAGATTAGAGTTAGCCGCTATACATGTAAAGGGTGTGTGGTGTCGGTCCCGGGTGAGAGGGGCCAAAACCATAGTGTTCTCTACAGCTCCCTCCTCCTGGTCCCCGGCGTATGTGGCGTCTACCATCCGGGCCTCCTCAAACCACACCAGCCGGGGCGGAGGCCAGGCTGAAAAGGATTAAAGCCATTGTTAGTAATCTAATGATCATTATTATTAACCCTTTCAAGCTCCAATAACAGTTTCTGTTCTGTTTTCTGGCTACTATTAGACGATTTTATTCAGATTAGTAACGGTATACGGAACTCAAAGGGTTGATTGAGATAGTATTTACCCTTTTAATGCCCACAGGTTCTTCCTAAGCTGCATAAAATCGTCTAATGATAGCCAAAATAAACTGCTACAACGCGTCAGAGCTTCAAGGGGTTACACTTAGTTATGCCACAAAGAAGACCCGGGGTCGCGCCATATTTATGTCTATAAACGCTCTCAATCGATGTCTGTTGATTAGGTTAAGTTTAAGTAAGTTAGTTTAGCCAAAATTGTGAGACGCCGAGGCAAGTTCGCATGTATTGCAAGAGTCATTATTATGACACCAAATTACCCACTAAGACAACCAGATGGACATCCTACAACAACCACTGGAAAGGATATATATATATATATATATATATATATATATATATATATAATGCCGAATGTTTCGATATTCAATGAATATTTCAATTGCTTATACACACACATTCTATTGTTCGTATTTGCATAAAGAACATTGTAAGAACAGACGAACATTTGTCAACAGCTGTCCCTCAAAATCTCACAAGAAAGAAAAGGGAAGGAGCCCCAAAATAATAATTCGCACCGCGGACAGGTAAAAGGTCCAACAAACAAGCACCTCCTACCTAAGCAGACCTATACTTCTCTTAACCCTTTCAGTACCGGTGCCGTCATTTTAATTTTATTTTGCCTACTATTAGCCGATAATTATTAGTTTAAAAGGGGCCTTCAGCAATTGACAGGCTTCGAACTATTTCACTTAGCCATCTCTACTACCACATATCCTTCTTAAACTGCACTAAATCGTCTAAATATAGGTAGACTCAAATTAAAAAGACGTCTCCGAAACAAAAGGGGTTAAACAGTGTCCTTATCCCATTCACCAAGGTCAGAGCTAGATCAGGGATATTTCCATGAAAATTGTAAACTCTAATATGTAGATGCTACATACAAATGAAGACTAACTGAACCTGAAACAGGAAATGCGAAACGTTAATTTGAATCAAGAAGTTTAACTCACTTTAGAGCAGACGAAGAACTCGGTGAAAATACAGTATGCATATATCCAGAGCTCTATCGATAAACCAACTCTTTTAGAAGTGGCACAACAAAAATAATATCTCCATTTTCAAAATGACTTTCAATGATATGAATAATGAAATAATTTCCCAAACTTTTGAAGATATCTTCTACCTCTGAATAATTCATTGGTATGACATGCAACAATGCCACAAAAGCTACAGGTTAGGTCACACTGGCAGTTACAGGTTAGGTCACACTGGCAGTTACAGGTTAGGTCACACTGGCAGTTACAGGTTAGGTCACACTGGCAGCTACAGGTTAGGTCACACTGGCAGTTATTAACATTTGTTCAAGCATATTTCCGATTCTGGTTAACACCCTTCATCACATTTTTTCCAAGTTTGTCTTTAATCACATAATTTGTGAGCGATCTTCATCCACCCCTGGGGGCACGGGTCCTTGGAGAGGCTTCGGTCGCGCCGGGAATTTCCACACCTCTCACACCACACACACACATCACACAGTTTTTCCTACACCGAGAAATGACTCTCCGGCTGTCATTTCTCGAAGACTTCTTCTAGCCGGAGACATTGAGAGCAACCCCGGACCCACGTACACATACATATGTCCAACTTGCTCAAAACACATCACTTCGAGTCGCCACACTAAGGGTTCAGTTCTCTGCAATTCATGCAGGAACTGGACCCACTTCACCTGTACAACACTTGCCTCCAAGAAACACTACACGAACACCTGGACCTGTTCCTCATGCCCCTCCCTCTCCCAGTCAAATCCCTCGCCTAAAACCCGTCCACCTCTCCTCCCCAACCAACCTAGCCTTCCCATACCATCCACTCCCCCCCCTAAAACCCGTCCACCTCTCCTCCCTAACCCACCTAACTTTCCCATACCATCCACATCCTCAACTCAACACACCACACCCCATCCTAATCCATTCCAAGCCCCATCTCCTGCTCCCCAATCCCCACCCCCACCTCACCCATCCCAACCTCCAGCCCCTCCCTCACCCCCACCCTCATCCCCACCCCATCCTCGTGCAGCAGCACCCAACATACATCGTGCACATAACATTAACATTCTCCAATTGAACATAGATGGCATTAACACAAAGAAACACGAACTCTCACACTTCATCAAACAACACAACATACACATTGCCATCTTACAAGAAACAAAACTCCGCACATCACAAAAAACACCCACATTTCATAATTTCACCACCATCACACAAGACCGGGCTGTCGGCGGGGGCGGTGGACTCATCACCCTGGTACACAATGAAATATCATACATAGTAACCAGTGTACAAACCAAATCCCTCCTCCCCCCAAATGATAACAAAACAGAAATACAATCAATTAAAATACGCACTGGCAACAAATCCAACATAACCATCATAAACACATACATCCCTCCCCAAACATCCCCTACAGTACCAAATGAATACAGACCACACTTACAACACATCACAAACACCCCACACATCATCCTGGGTGGTGACTTCAACGCCAAGACGTCGGCCTGGTTTGTCGACAACCCCGACACAGACAGAGGGCTGGTACTACAAAACCAAACAGATAACCTCATCATCCTTAACGACATCCATCAACATACCCATATTCCTCACCAAGCCCTCTATAACCCATCATCTCCAGACATCACCTTTTGCTCCCCAGAACTCGCCCCCACAACATCCTGGAGGGTGGTCAGAACCTTAGGCTCTGACCACCTTCCGATCATTATCACCACCAAAACCAGACTCACCCCAGCTAGCCACAAACACACATACACCAATTATAAAAGAGCTAACTGGGAAGCATTTACAAATGAGACAGAACAACACTTCACAACTTTAAACAGTACACCCATCACTAACATCAACAATGCTGTACACATACTCAATAAAACTATCCAAAACGCTGACAAGAAACACATTCCAAGAGGTAACAGAAAAAGACACAACCCCAACTTCACACCAGAAATTCAAAACCTCATCAGACAACGCGACACACTGAAACACTCCCCAGCACCCCACACACAAGACATCACACAACAAATTCAAGCACTCAACACCCAAACTAACAACAAAATACAAGAACAACAAAAACCCGTCCACCTCTCCTCCCTAACCCGCCTAACCTTCCCATACAATCCACATCCTCAACTCAACACACCACACCCCATCCTAATTCATTCCAACCCCCATCTCCTGCTCCCCAATCCCCACCCCCACCTCACCCATCCCAACCCCCAGCCCCTCCCTCATCCCCACCCCCACCCCCCCCCACCCCCACCCCATCCTCGTGCAGCAGCACCCAACATACATCGTGCACATAACATTAACATTCTTCAACTGAACATAGATGGCATCAACACAAAGAAACACGAACTCTCACACTTCATCAAACAACACAACATACACATTGCCATCTTACAAGAAACAAAACTCCGCACAACACAAAAAACACCCACATTTCATAATTTCACCACCATCAGACAAGACCGGGCTGTCGGCGGGGGCGGTGGACTCATCACCCTGGTACACAAAGAAATATCATACATAGTAACCAGTGTACAAACCAAATCACTCCTCCCCCCAAATGATAACACAACAGAAATACAGTCAATTAAAATACGCACTGGCAACAACTCCAACATAACCATCATAAACACATACATCCCTCCCCAAACATCCCCTACAGTACCAAATGAATACAGACCACACTTACAACACATCACAAACACCCCACACACCCCACACATCATCCTGGGTGGTGACTTCAACGCCAAGACGTCGGCCTGGTTTGTCGACAACCCCGACACAGACAGAGGGCTGGTACTACAAAACCAAACAGATAACCTCATCATCCTTAACGACATCCATCAACATACCCATATTCCTCACCAAGCCCTCTATAACCCATCATCTCCAGACATCACCTTTTGCTCCCCAGAACTCGCCCCCACAACATCCTGGAGGGTGGTCAGAACCTTAGGCTCTGACCACCTCCCGATCATTATCACCACCAAAACCAGACTCACCCCAGCTAGCCACAAACACACATACACCAATTATAAAAGAGCTAACTGGGAAGCATTCACAAATGAGACAGAACAACACTTCACAACTCTAAACAGTACACCCATCACTAACATCAACAATGCTGTAAACATACTCAATAAAACTATCCAAAACGCTGACAAGAAACACATTCCAAGAGGTAACAGAAAAAGACACAACCCCAACTTCACACCAGAAATTCAAAACCTCATCAGACAACGCGACATACTGAAACACTCCCCAGCACCCCACACACAAGACATCACACAACAAATTCAAGCACTCAACACCCAAACTAACAACAAAATACAAGAACAACAAAAACTAAATTGGAATAACTTCCTACAAACACTTGATCACAAAACAAACCCCAAAAAACTCTACAAAACACTAAACAGCATCACACTTTCCAACAGCAACACAACACAATCACATGCTGCAATCACAACAACAGACTCTACTCCTTCATGTAAACAACAAGCAAACACTCTCATCAATCACTTTTCACATGTCAGCCACCTAAAACCTCACAAAGACGACCGACGTGTCATCCGACATAAGAGACAATTCCCCACAGACCCTGACTATACACCCTTCACCAATCACCAGACAAAGCATATCATCAACAATCTCAAGCACTCACCCGCCTGTGGCCTAGACAACATAAGCAACATACACCTCAGACACCTGGGACCACAAGGCATACAAGCACTCACTAACATATCAAACTACAGCTATTCACACAACACAATGCCAGACATTTGGAAGCATGGTATCATCATCACATTCCCCAAACCCAACAAAGACCCCACGCTACCCTCCTCGCACCGCCCCATCACACTCCTTTGCTCCCCTTCCAAAGTCATGGAACGCCTAGTATTACAACTAATTACACCTGACCTACCCCTAGCTCCAACACAACATGGCTTTAGGCCACTGCACTCCACAAACACTCTTCTCACAGACCTTACACAAAGAGCTTTCGATGGCATCAATTCAGCTAGACCACCACACAGATCACTATTAGCCACACTCGACATTAGTAAAGCCTTCGATGCCATCCCCCGCCACAACCTAACAAACAAAATCTACAACACAAACATGCACAACAACACAAAACGGTGGCTGGCCAACTTCCTAGCAGGCAGATGTGCACACGTATATTTTGCCGGTCAGTCATCTAAAATCTGAAACTTTCCAAACGGAGTCCCACAAGGATCCGTCCTATCGCCCGCACTCTTCAATCTGTACATGCACGATATAACTACACCCAATACGCCCCAAATAAACTTAGCCTCCTATGCAGATGACATAACACTCACATGCACACACCATGACCCAAAAGAGCAACAGATCTCCTTTAACCCTATCTCAACACACTACATGGCTGGTGCACTACAAACAGACTTAATCTAGCCCCAGCCAAATCCACCGCAACCCTGCTCACAAGTTGGACAGGAGAACACGAATACATCCCTCAACTCACCATAAACAACACACCCCTAACACATACACACACACCCAAATCCTAGGAGTAACATATGATACTCATATGACATTCACACAGCACACCACAAACATTAAAAAGAAACTGACACCCAGACTTAACGCCCTCAGGTCACTTGCTCACACAAAATTTGGACACAACAAAGAAACTACCACCACAGTATATAAACAATACATAAGATCAGTGATGGAATACGCAAGCCCAGCCTGGGCTTCTAACCTAGCTGAAACACATCATAAGACCTTACAGACTATTCAAAACAAAGCCCTGAAGATCATTACAGGCTGCACAGCTACTGCACCCACAGATCACCTACATCAAGAAACCAAAATCCTCAAAGTCAAAGACCATCTGGACATGAGAGGCACTCAATTCCTGGCAGCAGCCTCCACGAACCAAGACCACCCACTAAACTACATGGCAACACACCCACAGACACCAAGAAATATCAAAACAACACCCAGCACACGGTATCACACACAATTATTGTCCTCTCTCCCTCCCTGCCCACCCCGAACCAACTTCCAGAAGCACATCCATACTCAGATCTCTCACCGATCCATCCACTCACTCACAGACAACACGCAGCTGCATGCACGACCTCCCGAAATCCATCCTTCCGAATCCTCCCTTCCTCGCGAGGACAGAGTCCACCTGGCCAGGCTGAGATGCGGACACCATCCAGCTCTCCTGAGCTATCAGAAGAGACTGGATGACTCCGTTGTCGACACCTGCCCGGGATGTAACACAGCACCCCATACCATTAAACACATCATAGAAGACTGCATTTCACACAACCACTTACGCCAACAACACAATCTACACTCAATGAGAGCTCTGTGGGAAAGCCCGATCGTGGCCATGGCCTTTCTCAGGGACTCGGGGCTGTTCGGCCAGGCAGCTTAGGGAACAACAACAACAACAACAACAACAAAAACTAAATTGGAATAACTTCCTACAAACACTTGATCACAAAACAAACCCCAAAAACTCTACAAAACACTAAACAGCATCACACTTTCCAACAGCAACACAACACAATCACATGCTGCAATCACAACAACAGACTCTACTCCTTCATGTAAACAACAAGCAAACACTCTCATCAATCACTTCTCACATGTCAGCCACCTAAAACCTCACAAAGACGACCGACGTGTCATCCGGCGTAAGAGACAATTCCCCACAGACCCTGACTATACACCCTTCACCAATCACCAGACAAAGCATATCATCAACAATCTCAAGCACTCACCCGCCTGTGGCCTAGACAACATAAGCAACATACACCTCAGACACCTGGGACCACAAGGCATACAAACACTCACTAACATATCAAACTACAGCTATTCACACAACACAATACCAGACATTTGGAAGCATGGTATCATCATCACATTCCCCAAACCCAACAAAGACCCCACGCTACCCTCCTCGCACCGCCCCATCACACTCCTTTTCTCCCCATCCAAAGTCATGGAACGCATAGTATTACAACTAATTACACCCGACCTACCCCTAGCTCCAACACAACATGGCTTTAGGCCACTGCACTCCACAAACACTCTTCTCACAGACCTTACACAAAGAGCTTTTGAAGGCATCAACTCAGCTAGACCACCACACAGATCACTATTAGCCACACTCGACATTAGTAAAGCCTTCGATGCCATCCCCCGCCACAACCTAACAAACAAAATCTACAACACAAACATGCACAACAACACAAAAAGGTGGCTGGCCAACTTCCTAGCAGGCAGATGTGCACACGTATCTTTTGCCGGTCAGTCATCTAAAATCAGAAACTTTCCAAACGGAGTCCCACAGGGATCCGTCCTATCGCCCGCACTCTTCAATCTGTACATGCACGATATAACTACACCCAATACTCCCCAAATAAACTTAGCCTCCTATGCAGATGACATAACACTCACATGCACACACCATGACCCAAGAAGAGCAACAGATCTCCTTCAACCCTATCTCAACACACTACATGGCTGGTGCACTACAAACAGACTTAATCTAGCCCCAGCCAAATCCACCGCAACCCTGCTCACAAGTTGGACAGGAGAACACGAATACATCCCTCAACTCACCATAAACAACACACACCCCTAACACATACACACACACCCAAATCCTAGGAGTAACATATGATACTCATATGACATTCACACAGCACACCACAAACATTAAAAAGAAACTGACACCCAGACTTAACGCCCTCAGGTCACTTGCTCACACAAAATTTGGACACAACAAAGAAACTACCACCACAGTATATAAACAATACATAAGATCAGTGATGGAATACGCAAGCCCAGCCTGGGCTTCTAACCTAGCTGAAACACATCATAAGACCTTACAGACTATTCAAAACAAAGCCCTGAAGATCATTACAGGCTGCACAGCTACTGCACCCACAGATCACCTACATCAAGAAACCAAAATCCTCAAAGTCAAAGACCATCTGGACATGAGAGGCACTCAATTCCTGGCAGCAGCCTCCACGAACCAAGACCACCCACTAAACTACATGGCAACACACCCACAGACACCAAGAAATATCAAAACAACACCCAGCACACGGTATCACACACAATTATTGTCCTCTCTCCCTCCCTGCCCACCCCGAACCAACTTCCAGAAGCACATCCATACTCAGATCTCTCACCGATCCATCCACTCACTCACAGACAACACGCAGCTGCATGCACGACCTCCCGAAATCCATCCTTCCGAATCCTCCCTTCCTCGCGAGGACAGAGTCCACCTGGCCAGGCTGAGATGCGGACACCATCCAGCTCTCCTGAGCTATCAGAAGAGACTGGATGACTCCGTTGTCGACACCTGCCCGGGATGTAACACAGCACCCCATACCATTAAACACATCATAGAAGACTGCATTTCACACAACCACTTACGCCAACAACACAATCTACACTCAATGAGAGCTCTGTGGGAAAGCCCGATCGTGGCCATGGCCTTTCTCAGGGACTCGGGGCTGTTCGGCCAGGCAGCTTAGGGAACAACAACAACAACAACAACAACAAAAACTAAATTGGAATAACTTCCTACAAACACTTGATCACAAAACAAACCCCAAAAACTCTACAAAACACTAAACAGCATCACACTTTCCAACAGCAACACAACACAATCACATGCTGCAATCACAACAACAGACTCTACTCCTTCATGTAAACAACAAGCAAACACTCTCATCAATCACTTCTCACATGTCAGCCACCTAAAACCTCACAAAGACGACCGACGTGTCATCCGGCGTAAGAGACAATTCCCCACAGACCCTGACTATACACCCTTCACCAATCACCAGACAAAGCATATCATCAACAATCTCAAGCACTCACCCGCCTGTGGCCTAGACAACATAAGCAACATACACCTCAGACACCTGGGACCACAAGGCATACAAACACTCACTAACATATCAAACTACAGCTATTCACACAACACAATACCAGACATTTGGAAGCATGGTATCATCATCACATTCCCCAAACCCAACAAAGACCCCACGCTACCCTCCTCGCACCGCCCCATCACACTCCTTTGCTCCCCATCCAAAGTCATGGAACGCATAGTATTACAACTAATTACACCCGACCTACCCCTAGCTCCAACACAACATGGCTTTAGGCCACTGCACTCCACAAACACTCTTCTCACAGACCTTACACAAAGAGCTTTTGAAGGCATCAACTCAGCTAGACCACCACACAGATCACTATTAGCCACACTCGACATTAGTAAAGCCTTCGATGCCATCCCCCGCCACAACCTAACAAACAAAATCTACAACACAAACATGCACAACAACACAAAAAGGTGGCTGGCCAACTTCCTAGCAGGCAGATGTGCACACGTATCTTTTGCCGGTCAGTCATCTAAAATCAGAAACTTTCCAAACGGAGTCCCACAGGGATCCGTCCTATCGCCCGCACTCTTCAATCTGTACATGCACGATATAACTACACCCAATACTCCCCAAATAAACTTAGCCTCCTATGCAGATGACATAACACTCACATGCACACACCATGACCCAAGAAGAGCAACAGATCTCCTTCAACCCTATCTCAACACACTACATGGCTGGTGCACTACAAACAGACTGAATCTAGCCCCAGCCAAATCCACCGCAACCCTGCTCACAAGCTGGACAGGTGAACACGAATACATCCCTCAACTCACCATAAACAACACACCCCTAACACATACACACACACCCAAAATCCTAGGAGTAACATATGATACTCATATGACATTCAAACAGCACACCACAAACATTAAAAAGAAACTGACACCCAGACTTAACGCCCTCAGGTCACTTGCTCACACAAAATTTGGACACAACAAAGAAACTACCACCACAGTATATAAACAATACATAAGATCAGTAATGGAATATGCAAGCCCAGCCTGGGCTTCTAACCTAGCTGAAACACATCATAAGACCTTACAGACTATCCAAAACAAAGCCCTGAAGATCATTACAGGCTGCACAGCTACTGCACCCACAGATCATCTACATCAAGAAACCAAAATCCTCAAAGTCAAAGACCATCTGGACATGAGAGGCACTCAATTCCTGGCAGCAGACTCCACGAACCAAGACCACCCCCTAAACTACATGGCAACACACCCACAGACACCAAGAAATATCAAAACAACACCCAGCACACGGTATCACACACAGTTATTGTCCTCTCTCCCTCCCTGCCCACCCCGAACCAACTTCCAGAAGCACATCCATACTCATATTTCTCGCCAATCCATCCACTCACTCACAGACAACACGCAGCTGCATGCACGACCTCCCGAAATCCATCCTTCCGAATCCTCCCTCCCTCGCGAGGACAGAGTCCACCTGGCCAGGCTGAGATGCGGACACCATCCAGCTCTCCTGAGCTATCAGAAGAGACTGGATGACTCCGTTGTCGACGCCTGCCCGGGATGTAACACAGCACCCCATACCATTAAACACATCATGGAAGACTGCACTTCACACAACCACTTACGCCAACAACACAACCTACACTCAATGAGAGCTCTGTGGGAAAGCCCGATCGTGGCCATGGCCTTCCTCAGGGACTCGGGGCTGTTCGGCCAGGCAGCTTAGGGAACAACAACAACAACAACAACCCCTACTGTACCGGCGACGTCTTATAATTATATTCTAGCTATATTTAGACGATATTATGCAGCTTAGGAAGGATCCTATATTTGCTGGAGGTCCTTCCTAAGCTGAATAAAATCGTCTAATAGTTTCCAGAATATGATGAAAAGGATGTTCCTGATACTAAATGGGCTAAACGGTTCCTCCGAAATTAAAGGCTGGCTATCGCTCGCCAGGATAATATCGACACCTATAGTAAATGACACGAAAAGTCTTAACGTTGCCAGAATATGGGCAAAAGGCTTAACATTGACAGAGCTAATGGGAGAAGAGTGTGTGGGGGGGGGGGGGAAATGAACGTCTAAAAATGTCAAAACTAATGGGGCAAAACATGAGGAAGAAGGGGGTCCAGAAACAAAATCTTAAGTAATATTATCCCCTTAATAGGACAGTGAATGTATCGACCTGTGTGAATGACTTGAGTGTTTAATAGGACAGTGAATGTATCGACCAGTGTGAATGACTTGAGTGTTTAATAGGACAGTGAATGTATCGACCTGTGTGAATGACTTGAGTGTTTAATAGGACAGTGAATGTATCGACCAGTGTGAATGACTTGAGTGTTTAATAGGACAGTGAATGTATCGACCTGTGTGAATGACTTGAGTGTTTAATAGGACAGTGAATGTATCGACCTGTGTGAATGACTTGAGTGTTTAATAGGACAGTGAATGTATCGACCAGTGTGAATGACTTGAGTGTTTAATAGGACAGTGAATGTATCGACCTGTGTGAATGACTTGAGTGTTTAATAGGACAGTGAATGTATCGATCTGTGTGAATGACTTGATTGTTTAATAGGACAGTGAATGTATCGACCTGTGTGAATGACTTGAGTGTTTTTATCCCAGAATCACCAGCCAGAATCTGATAATGGCTCTACCCCGTTTCAGATAAGTAGGTAACAAATCTTGGACATTAACCTCTATAACTCGCAAACCACTTGGGTAATTGAGCTAATTTTTCTACCATTTGGGAATGGTCAGACAGGCAATAGGTGTTGAAGGTTACAGCCCATTTGCTCTAGCCCTTTTTGAGTTATAGAAGTTAGCGTTTACGACTTCTTGCCTTCAATCAGAAACAAAATTTAATGTCCTTGTGCCTCCGTCTTTGTCAGTTGTGATGGCCTATAAACACTGCCAAGGCCGCAGAAGACTATATACCAACACTAGAGATCCTGCAGGAAGAGAGATCGGCCATCTCTTTACTTGGACGTTATGTTGGTGCCGTAATAATCGAACAACAAGGTAATATTAAGGGTGCCCACTTCGCTTTTTTCTCTTTCTCTCCCTCTCTCTTTGGCTTGTATCCATTCGGCCCCATTTAGCCTACAGTTTTAAGACGTTTACCCCCATCCAGGTGTAAATATTTTCCTGGCGAGCGGTAGCGAGCCAGCATATATATATATTTTTGTTTTACAGCTAGTTAAATTTGTACATTTTTCGATAGAAGAATTTCTCCGGCGAAGCCGGATTTCTTCATACAATGCTGGCTTGCTATCGCTCGCCAGGAAAAAAAATAGACACCTGGATGGGGATAAACGTCTTAAAACAGTTGGCTGAATGGAGCCAAATGGATACAAGTCAGAGAGAGAAAAGGAGAGAAAGATAAAAAAAGCAGTTGACCCCCCCTTAAGGTTTTTACCATGTAGAGTTTAGATACAAAGGTCAACTATATGACCTTTAACTCTTTGATGATAATGACGCATTTTGACAGTTTATGTTGGTCATCATAAGACAATTGTATACAGCTTAGGAAGGATCTGTGGGAGTTATAAGGGTAACGACTATCTCAATTGACCACTTACGAGTTCCAGGCTTTAAGGAAGTTGGAGCCGTGAACATCGATATTACAGAGAAATAGGATAATAATGTAGGTTTCTGATGGATAAAAAAAAAATTGAATTGGGTTTTCTGTATGTATATATGTACTAAAAACGAATCATTGTTGGTAATTCTGCTAAACATCGATGCCTACAGCTCCGACTTCCTTATAGCACGAAACTCGCAAGTGGCCAATTAACCCTCTGACTTCCCTACATCCTTCGTAAACTGAATAAAATAGCCTAGTAATGGCCACAAACCAGAACGGATATGCGTAATCGGATCTTGAGAGGGTTAACATGATTGCCGAATGTTAATGTTGCGTACGGACTAATATGAGTGTGGCGAGAGACCAATGTCACCAGTGGCACCAATATGGCGGAGGATGCCCGATCTCTGTTACTATAGGGTCTCTAGGCCAAAACCAATCCGGTAACATTTCTGTAGGTCACGTATTCCATTACTGTCTTCTGTACTTCCCGCTGACGGTAAATTGCCATGTCTACATCTTGGTTACTCAGATATTACGAAGATGATGTAGCCAAATATGTTGTTAATTATGAAAACGTGCCATTAACATCATGCAGACACACAGTAGAGTCATATTATACCATTATATATTAACATCATGCAGACACACAGTAGAGTCATATTATTCCATTATATATTAACATCATGCAGACACACAGTAGAGTCATATTATTCCATTATATATTAACATCATGCAGACACACAGTAGAGTCATATTATTCCATTATATATTAACATCATGCAGACACACAGTAGAGTCATATTATTCCATTATATATTAACATCATGCAGACACACAGTAGAGTCATATTATTCCATTAATATTAACATCATGCAGACACACAGTAGAGTCATATTATTCCATTATATATTAACATCATGCAGACACACAGTAGAGTCATATTATTCCATTACATATTAACATCATGCAGACACACAGTAGAGTCATATTATTCCATTATATATTAACATCATGCAGACACACAGTAGAGTCATATTATTCCATTACATATTAACATCATGCAGACACACAGTAGAGTCATATTATTCCATTATATATTAACATCATGCAGACACACAGTAGAGTCATATTATTCCATTATATATTAACATCATGCAGACACACAGTAGAGTCATATTATTCCATTATATATTAACATCATGCAGACACACAGTAGAGTCATATTTTTCCATTATATATTAACATCATGCAGACACACAGTAGAGTCATATTATTCCATTATATATTAACATCATGCAGACACACAGTAGAGTCATATTATTCCATTATATATTAACATCATGCAGACACACAGTAGTCATATTATTCCATTATATATTAACATCATGCAGACACACAGTAGAGTCATATTATTCCATTATATATTAACATCATGCAGACACACAGTAGAGTCATATTATTCCATTACATATTAACATCATGCAGACACACAGTAGAGTCATATTAGTCCATTATATATTAACATCATGCAGACACACAGTAGAGTCATATTAGTCCATTATATATTAACATCATGCAGACACACAGTAGAGTCATATTATTCCATTATATATTGATAGATTAGCTACTATGGGATTTAAGTGTCCACCGAGTAAAAAACAATAGAAATAAAGTGTATTGTATCCCTTGATGTAGACAAATATAAAGGGTCTCTCTTTCTCTCTCTCTCTCCCCCCCCCCCCCTCCACACACACTTTCACTCTCTCTCTCCCTACTGTAGCTCAATATTTAGCGAGGACCATTTACTATCTTCGTTTTTTCTCTCTAGAAGCAACATTTGTATAACACAATTGGAGAGCTCACAATTGAAGAACTTAGAGGAGGTTCTTGTTTTTTCTGGACCCCCTTCCGTGCTATTTATGTGTCAAATTTCTCCTGGGGAGCAATAGCGAGCCTATACTTTAGGAGGAACCGGCGTACAGCCAAACTATATTTATACCGAATAATGTACACATTTATCTCGAAGGGGGGTGTTGGGGGTGTTCTTTTTAAAATCTTGATATAGGTCTAGGAAGTATACTACGCCCCCCCCCCCCCCTTACATTAAATAACATGGCTTACTGTTTTAGTTTCTTCATTAATGTCTACACCATTCAGTAATATACGTTATTTCTCTGGTAGTGTTGGGACGTACAGCCGTGAGCAGTAACAGTTACACACTCATGTTAATTACCATTATACACACACGAGAACGTACAGCCGTGAGCAGTAACAGCTACACACTCGATGTTAATTACCATTATACACACACGAGAACGTACAACCGTGAGCAGTAACAGTTACACACTCATGTTAATTACCATTATACACACACGAGAACGTACAACCGTGAGCAGTAACAGTTACACACTCATGTTAATTAACATTATACACACACGAGAACGTACAGCCGTGAGCAGTAACAGTTACACTCTCATGTTAATTAACATTATACACACACGAGACAATGCAATGCTATATCTCGTTATATATATATTAAAAAATCAATTTATTTATGTTTTGCCTAATGCTTCAGAAGTTGACATATAGAAGGATTCGAATGTGCGTAATCTTATTAGCTCTCACAAATGACCACTTGCGACTTCCAGTAGGTTGGAGCCGTAGGCATTAATATAGCAGACATGCAATAATAATGTGAGTTTCTGATGGATAACAAGTATGTTGAACTGGGTTTTATGTCATCATAGATGCACTATAACAGTATTTTAGCTGGAAATTCTGCTGAATATCGATGTTTACGGCTCCAACTTCCTTCCAGAACGAAACTCACAAGTCGTCAATTGCACAGACAGCCGCACAAACTTTCCCACATCAACCAGACCAAGTTAACCCCTTCCATACGAAAGGCTCAAACCCACAAAGATTGGTTTACTCCATTCCAGCTACCACCAGGCAAAGATTGGTTTACTTCATTCCAGCTACCACCAGGCAAAGATTGGTTTACTCCATTCCAGCTACCACCAGGCAAAGATTGGTTTACTTCATTCCAGCTACCACCAGGCAAAGATTGGTTTACTCCATTCCAGCTACCACCAGGCAAAGATTGGTTTACTTCATTCCAGCTACCACCAGGCAAAGATTGGTTTACTCCATTCCAGCTACCACCAGGCAAAGATTGGTTTACTTCATTCCAGCTACCACCAGGCAAAGATTGGTTTACTTCATTCCAGCTACCACCAGGCAAAGATTAGTTTACTTCATTCCAGCTACCACCAGGCAAAGTTTGGTTTACTTCATTCCAGCTACCACCAGGCAATTTGATTCAGCTTAGCATCAACCTCTCGTAATGCCGCCGTATATCTGGCTGTATATATAATGTCACCGTATATCTGGCTGTATATATAATGCCACCGTATATCTGGCTGTATATATAATGCCACCGTATATCTGGCTGTATATATAATGCCACCGTATATCTGGCTGTATATATAATGCCACCGTATATCTGGCTGTATATATAATGCCACCGTATATCTGGCTGTATATATAATGCCACCGTATATCTGGCTGTATATATAATGCCGCCGTATATCTGGCTGTATATATAATGTCACCGTATAACTGGCTGTATATCTATTGCCCCCGTATATCTGGCTGTATATATAATGCCACCGTATATCTGGCTGTATATATAATGCCACCGTATATCTGGCTGTATATATAATGCCACCGTATATCTGGCTGTATATATAATGCCACCGTATATCTGGCTGTATATATAATGCCACCGTATATCTGGCTGTATATATAATGCCACCGTATATCTGGCTGTATATATAATGCCACCGTATCTGGCTGTATATATAATGCCACCGTATATCTGGCTGTATATATAATGCCACCGTATATCTGGCTGTATATATAATTGCATGGGAATGAAACATAGAAACAATAATGAACCCTCGGACGTTTTTGACAGTTTATTCTGGCTATCATTAGACGGTTTTATACCATTTAGGAAGAATCTGTGAGAATTATAAGGGTAAACACTATCTCATGCAACCCTCTGACTTCCACAAACCCTTCCTAATCTGAATGAAATCGTCTAATATTAGCACAAAAAAAAATAATAATAATTGCATAATCGGATCTTGTAAGGGTTAATAAATACGGTATATCCATTCATCCAACTGCAATTTCTTTCACTCAAAATCTTGTGAGAAAATTGTGAAAAACATATATCATCGGTATAAAAAGGGTATATACAATTAAATCAGGTAGTGTAGTGATTTAACCTGTTCAGTACCGGTGGCTTCCTTTTAACAATATTCTGGCTACTGTTAGACGATTTTACTCAGCTTACAAAAGGTCTCCAGCAATTGAAAGGCTTTGAACTATCTCACTTAACCCTTTTTCCTACCTCAGATCCGTACAAAATCGTCTATATATAGCAAGAATAACATTAAAAAGACGTCACCAATACAGAAGGGGTTAAGTTTGATTATTTGATATGGCATTCAATCCTTATAATAGGTTGGTTTATTATTATCAACATATGTTTAAAAGGTATTTTATAGACACCTCAATACACTTTTCATACCATAACTTTTTATATTGTAGGAAAATGAGACATCTGAAAAGGGAATGCTGATTAATGTTTGGGAAGATACGCTGAATAGCGAGCTTCCCAAGTCCAATCATAAGGGAGATGGAGATCATGTATTAATATATGATGACAAATATACAAAACATCAGAACAAACATGAAAAACAATGCAAGGAAGGAGACTTTCACATGATGCACTTATTAATTTCATTATGGCAATTGAATGTCGATTTGTATCAAACTTCTTAATAATTAATCTATGTGAGTCAAATACTCATTTGAGATAGAGATTGTCCCTTCGATTTTTAGTGGCCTTTTCATAGCTAAGCAAAGTACTCTAAAATATCAGTGATGAGATGCGTACTGGTAGGCTTGGATGGTTTGGACATGTGAAGAGCATGGATGAACTAAGTTGGGTGAAAAGATGCAAGTCAGTGAACGTGTGGGGAGCTGCACCAAGGGGCAGACCAAGAAAGACGTGGGATCAGACCTTACGCTCTGATCTCGAATAAAAAAAAATGACAAGTGATGCAGCTCTGAAAAAGCTATTAGGACGTGAGACCGGTACCGCACTTCGAGTGGAACACTCGGTCTTTAAATGTATGTATGTATGTATGTATGTATGTATGTATGCATGTATGTATGCATGTATGTATGTAATACTGAATGAGTTATCCTCTATTGGACAAAATACATAATTATGTCTGATCATTATCATCATATTTGTTAAGGCCTCGGTAAATACAAAGTGCTACCCAGACCTTCAAGCAAAATTTGTATTTTGTTCTAAATAAAATGCTGCAGCCAAAGGCTACAGGTTTTCCCTAATTTGCATGCTTGCTATCATTCGCCAAGAGTATATCGACACCTGAATGGGCGGTAGAATCTTATAATCGCCAGACTAATGGGGTAAAACGTCTAATTTAGACTGATTAGTTAAATCATAATATTATGTCTGAATTAGACATTACAAAGTACTAACATAATAACATTTGTATCGTTGGGTTGTTTACACTGCATGGAACATTAAAACCCCTTAATATTAGTTTTGTTGCCTATATATAAACATACTAAGCGTAAAACCACAGCTTAAGCTCAGACGCTCACCTCACACCAACAATATGAGTCCGTCGCTCCTCATGTCTCTGTACCCAGGTGATACGGGACTTAATAACGTCTAAGCTATTGTTTGTAAGTGAGATGCTATATTTTTCCTTGAACATTTTGTGAAAAAAGGTACAAGAATATCCGTTTTCTAAAACTGGGATATTAAATGTTATTAATGAACAATTGCTGTGTTGTATTTTGTGTATAAAAACGAGCCTGTACTAGAGCAAGGTGGTGTCTGAGCAGTAGGTGGCTACAGGTATCCGCCACCTTATGACTACTACTGTAGGGAGCCCCACCTAGCATACGTTTCAGGGCATTACCGTACTCAACTTCATATGTATTAAATATTCTTGAGCTTAATGTACTGTTATTGGTCCATAGGGAGAGTACGTAATCGGGTTTACAGTAGGAGTTGAACAAAAATAAGAGTGTGTCTTTATCAACGTGCTTAAAATCCCACAAACTGCTATTAAAATATGCATATACAATTTTGAGATGCCCTTTCTCGTCTCCACCGTCCTGTAGATCAGAGCTTATTATATGACCTAGGTATTTATACGTTTTCACAACTTCAAAATCAATTTCACAGCAGCGCACAATGTTAATTATGACTTTCCGTGATGCATTACATATCATAAATTTACTTTTTGTTTGATATATTTTTAAGCTATGAAACTGTAATTCACTATTCAGTTTAGAGTATAACTTTTCTATGTCAATTACCGATCAAGCAGTTAGTCCTATGTCGTCAGCGTAGGCAAGCACGTTTACTCGAGTGCCTCCTATCATACAACCATGTTCTATGTGAGAGACATCCGTAATTATACTGTCAATGTACAGTTTGAATACAAATGGAGATAGTATTCCTCCCTGTCTCACTCCTTCTCCACAGGACGGTAGTGATGATGATACCCCCTCCAAACAACGTTTGCATACTGATTGCGAAAATAGTGCATCAGTAAACAATATCCGCTGGAATATTTCTAGCTAAAAGTTTCCTTCCCAATAAGAAGTGATCCACATTGTCAAATACTTTTGATAGATCACCATACAATGCAATACCAGTGCCTTTATTTTGAGAGTAATCGTGCATCAACTCCTTCAATATAAAGCATACATCGCTGGTGGATACTCCATTTGTAAAACCAAATTGCTTATTATCAATAATTGTTTGCCATTAAAATATCTAATAAGTACATTTCTATTATTTTAATTAAACATGATGGTTGCATTGTCGGTCTATAATTAGCTGAGTCAGTTATATTGCCCTTTTTATCTTTTATGGTAGAAGGTATATTTCCTCTAAGCATTTTATTTGGAATGAAACAATGAATAACGCGTGTGTTAATACAATTATATAAGATGCACAAACAAATTGTCAGAAGCATTTTTAAGTAACGTTGAATGCAATCCGGCATGTCCAACTCCGTTCATTAGTTTACAAAGTGCTCTTCTTAGTGACACATTAGATATAAGAAGATGCATCTTTGTTCTGGAGTCCCACTCTCATTTTAGTAATTCGGAGAAATTATTATTATTATTATTTTTGTTGTTGTAAAATCAATACTTTGCATATCTAAAACAATATTTGAATACATGCAAGCAATTTCCTCATTGTTACTAACTCCATCAATAATGTTGGTTACTTTATCCTTCCCTCTTCTATTTTTTACATCCTTCCAAAGGTATGTTTTGTTTCTGGATACACATTTATCCACTATAGATTTTCATATTTCCTTCTGTTCGTCTTCTTTGCATAATTATAAATTATGTTTTAATTATTTTCAAGATTGCAACATATCCTAATGATCAATAATCCCCCTTTGTTTCCCATTTTCGATCCACTTTAGATAACATCTCCTCGCTAAATTATGAGCATTTTTGACTCGTCGGGTCCAGCCCGGATTTACTTTGAATTTATTATTGTTGACATACTTTTTCTTATAGCGATAAGAAGCAGCATTCACTTCTGAACATATTAGTTTGTAAAAATCATCGATGCAAGTAAGGTGTTGTGGATTGCGACAACCAGTGGTATAGCACTGCATCAGTGGGTGATTATTTAAACGTTGACAGACATGCTCACTTCTCAGCTTGTTCTTCCTCTGTCCAATTACTCTTCTTTCCTACTTTACTCCAGCCATCTGGTCTGGTCTGGTCGTCGATTTCTCTAAGTTCCGTCATACTTAACCTATTCCAATTCACGTAATACGTGCTCTGACGTTCTATTATATTGTTACTAACCTGTCTACTAGCTCTAGAGTTACTGTTTGTTTTATGGCCAATTCAACAAGTAATGGCGAAAGGTCTGAACCCACTATTTCGTGGCATATTCTTACATTTTTAACATAAATATTAGGATGCTCACGTCCCACATCGTGATCCAGCCACCTGCTTGAAGAATTTCCATAACTCACGAAAGTAAAAACAAAAATATAGGAAGTAATTTTACATCAATGCATTCCATTAAATTGTTATTCATAAAATTAGTAGGATTAAGCCAAGTTCGTCCGGAGAGAGGATCAGCATTGAAGTCACCTATATAAAATATTGCATACAATTTGCATACAAATTAATAACTTGAATGATATCCTCCAATGCTGAAAGAGTGGACAAGTATTTATTTAGCGTAGCAATTTCCCAAATGTCATTATTCAAATAAACGTTTATAGTAAAATATCGAAGTTGTATATCCTCAGACTGAAAACCGTGAAGTTATGTTATAAGATTATTTTGTTTATCTGAAAGTTTGAACCTTTTTCCACAATATAGCCATTCCTCCCTCCGGACGTCTAGCCATGGCTACAAAAGCCTTCTCTGAGTAGGTGGCTGCCACACTGATACACTCATAGTTTTCATCTATATAATCCATAATGCTCAGTTTGTCTTGTATAATAAATGTTTCTTGTAAGAATATGACATAATTGCAGCTGGTTACTTCTCTAATTGGGTTGATATTGTCCTCAATGAGCAGCAGTTGTATGGGTATATTTTAAAATCAGTTAAATCCATATTCAATAAAAGAAAACTAAAAGCATGCACACAAAACAAGAAAAAAAGAAAGAAAACAAAATGTACACACTATTATGAAGAAGGAGAAACCTTATTATTGGACCTACAGTATGTCTGATATACAATGTATCCACTATAACTTCTTCCGGCCAGAGCTCAGGAAAAATTAATTTGTCTCTGTCATTGGCACTTATAGTTACTTTGAAGGCTTCGTATTTGTCAGACAAAATAGTTAATTTATTTACTTGAATAACCTTTATTTGAAAATAAAACAACACTTGTTATATATTCTTTAATATCATCTTTGGTAACATCTCTATCAACCCTTCCCACAAATACATCAGTAAGTCTTCTAGCACCTCTGAAAGTCTCATTCGATTCTGCTACCTTTCTGCTAACTGTGATTCCCTTGTAGCTCTTCTGCATTTTACGGTTACTCAAACGTCGTTTATGGCGAGACTGTACAGCAGCCCACCCCTCATCCTGGTTAGCCACATCTCTCTGTGAAGCAGTGTGATTGGTAGTAGTCCTGGAGTACAAAGACGGAGCAGTACCCAGGCCAGCGCATACCCCCTGAGCAGCACCGGCCAGCCCTCCACCAACAGCACCGGCGCCAGAGTCATCACCCCTGACCCAAGGAGGAGCGCAGTAGCCGACCCAGGTGCAGGAGCCATCACGTTCTTACTGATAGCACCAGTACCAGGATTTGTAACCTAGCCAATAGTACCTTCACTCTCCACTCTTGCTGCATTGCCATGCCTTACACCTCCAACAAAGTTCATGACGTGCCCCCGTCCTTCCTTTCTTTCTTCCCGCCTCACTTGCCCTTGGCTATCATGTGGCCTCCGATCAGAGATAGCCATCCCGGGCACCCATTCATTACTGGATCCTCCGAAAATATCATCATTGTCGATAGGTTGGTTAGAAGATGGTACACCACTTTCCAAATCCTCACTCGGTAGTGGTTGCCTTAGAGATCGTAAGTCCTTCCAAGTACCGGTCTCGCACCTGACAACTTCCCTTGTAGCATCCCTCATCCCAGTCACTACACATGGGAATTGTTGCTTCCCTTGTAGCATCCCTCATCCCAGTCACTACACATGGGAATTGTTGCTTCCTTGTAGCATCCCTCATCCCAGTCACTACACATGGGAATTGTTGCTTCCCTTGTAGCATCCCTCATCCCAGTCACTACACATGGGAATTGTTGCTTCCCTTGTAGCATCCCTCATCCCAGTCACTACACATGGGAATTGTTGCTTCCCTTGTAGCATCCCTCATCCCAGTCACTACACATGGGAATTGTTGCTTCCCTTGTAGCATCCCTCATCCCAGTCACTACACATGGGAATTATTGCTTCACTTCAGCTAATTGTATTTGCATGAGTCTTACCGTGTCTGCGGTATTAAACATTTCAGTTTTAATATCTAGAATTTTTGGAATAACTTTGTTCAATTTCGCAATCTCTTTAGTAAGATTTCCTAAGATGGGAGCGAATTTGGTACTTATTTTTTAAACTACCACTTATTATTTCTCAATATTTGAAGGCTATTATTGAATAAGAATGTTGCAAAGATCATATTAAAATTTGTTTGAACCTCCGGAGATACATTTTATGTACACTATAAAAACACTGTAAAAACAAAAAACTCTCCCTATACTTCTTCCTATTGACAGCAGTGAAACTCTTATTAAAGCCCTTACTGTTTAAATAGATAATTATTTCAATAAGTCATGGGGGGAGGGGGGGGGACCCATCCTGTATCCAAAGGCAAAACAAATAATGTATATCTACTCTTAAAATGTCTTACATCTGAGTGTTTTAAGATTGTTGGTTAATGGGAGAATTTTTGTTTTTCCAGGAATTTTAACTAATTTCAACTACTGTATAATGATGAAAACTACCTAAAACCAAAAAGAAGAACCTTGGGAAGATTAGTGGTAGTTTCGGTAATATTTTCCACGAATTTTTCCATGCCAATGGGTGGCATATTCTTGTGAGATTCGGACACGAACTTTGTTTTTTGAGTAGTTTCATTCAAGCGATCATAAAGCTTCACCAAGTCAATCATATCTTTATGTTTATCCGGATCTCTTCGCCATACTATGTCAGCTTTTAAAATATTGCAAGCAATTTCTTTAGCAGCCTTAATCTCCTCGTGACAATAAAAAGAGTAAACATCTTCGAATGCTTTATTTGAATAGTCATTCTTGGTTGAGTTAATGAAGCAGAAAACACTGTTTACTAATATCCCTGAATCATCCATTGTCACTAGATGGGAGAACACAACACCATAATAACAAGGTCACTAGATGGCAGCACTTCACACCATAATAACAAGGTCACTAGATGGCAGCACTCGACACCATAATAACAAGGTCACTAGATGGCAGCACTCCACACCATAATTACAAGGTCACTAGATGGCAGCACTTCACACCATAATAACAAGGTCACTAGATGGCAGCACTCGACACCATAATTACAAGGTCACTAGATGGAAGCACACGACACCATAATAACAAGATCACTAGATGGCAGCACTCGACACAATAATTACAAGGTCACTAGATGGGAGCACACGCCACAATAATAACAAGTTCACTAGATGGCAGCACTCGACACCATAATTAAAAGTGTAGTATTTAATTCTAAATCTGTTATGCTACTACTACGGGGGATGATTCGACAGTCATTTAGAAGTTCGTATATTATATTTAACAGACTTCCTAACTACTCTAATAATAGGTTCTTGGTTCGGGGCCGAGATGAGTTCAAGACGCGGATTGAATATTACGTCGATTCATCTAGGTTGCACTTTGGACTTCGATTAAGGCGCTCCTGACTTCGGCCCACGATACTAATCCTTCCAGATGTACTCTCACATCATTCAGGGCCTTACCTAAGTGTGCCTTTCCATAGGCGATTTTCTTCCCATTTTCCCCTACGTCAAGTAATGTGAACTGACATTCTAACTGCTCAATCCAAAGCTCGATTTCTTCCTTCCCCTCTTCCCATAATCTGAATGGTAACATGCCCGTCATCCTATCTGTTCTGTTAGATAATTATACTCAATCCAAATGATTTGTCGAATCCCACCACTTGCCACCAAAATGTAGTATTTAATTCTAAATCTGTTATGCTACTACTACGGGGGATGATTCGACAGTCATTTAAAAGTTGGTATATTTTATTTAACAGACTTCCTAACTACTCTAATAATAGGTTCTTGGTTCGGGCCGAGATGAGTTCAAGACGCGGATTGAATATTACGTCGATTCATGCTAGGCTGCACTTTGGACCGCTAAAGTTCCTGTTAGTCCCTAACTGAATTCCCGCTATTCAGGTATTGACTCAAGTCAGCTTCGATCCGACGACCCGTTATTAGTGATTAATCCTAAATAATTAAATAAAAAACCCTGCTGTGTCTTTTATTGAAACCAGGGCCTAATGAACAATTTGCTCTTTGCCTAACTAAAAAACAAAAGTGATATTCTTTCCTCTACTCTTTAGGTTTTCCCACATTGACTGAGCCTGCTGTATCCTTTCCCAATACCAAGGCTATAACACATATAATCTATCTCCTCAATACATAGAATCTATTTACTCCTTTGACACAACCGTCGTTACTACACAAGTACCTCCACAATGACATACGTATAATCGTACAAATTACCGAATGAGATTACAAGGTCTCTCTCACATATAATGTGGGTTCCACCACCCAGTTACTTCACAATCTAGGTTTACAATCTTTATCTCAATAACACTATTGGGTTCCGTCACCCAGTTACTTCACAATATAGGTTTACAATCTTTATCTCAATAACACTATTGGGTTCCGTCACCCAGTTACTTCACAATATAGGTTTACAATCTTTATCTCAATAACACTATTGGGTTCCGTCAGCCAGTTACTTCACAATATAGGTTTACATTATTTATCTCAATAACACTATTTGGTTCCGTCAGCCAGTTACTTCACAATATAGGTTTACATTATTTATCTCAATAACACTATTTGGTTCCGTTACCCTGTTATTTCACAATATAGGTTTACATTATTTATCTCAATGACACTATTGGGTTCCGTCACCCAGTTACCCCACCATATGGGTCTACAATCTTGATCTCAAGGACACCTTCCGAATTTACCCTCAAGTAACCCTATCACAAACATGCTATGTTAACTTGCACCTTAATCAATAATCGTTCTAACAAAAGATGAACCGTTGCTTCAAACGCATACACGGAATAGCTCTTTTAGACTTAATAATAACGCAACTCACATTGGACTAGTGTCCTTCACAGTTTCCTTTTTACACAACTTAATGAATGATTCTATGGACTAGTGTCCATCCCTAGCTATAGCTAATCTATTAGGCAACTAAACAACTGTTTCCCTCTTTAACTTACTGGTTGCCTCATTTATTAACAACAGTCTTCTTTCCCTCCCCTCTTTACTTTTACTCTTTCTAATCTTTAATCTCTCCTATCAGATCCTATCTAATAATTCTTTCGGCATGGCGCCGTTGCTAACAAAGATACCTAATTAAGAACACATCATCATCTTTATATATTCGGGTGAGTCTAAATTCTTTTTCCTTTAGTCTTGTCCTAAAAGGACACATCAATTTTAATAGAAACCACCAGGTTAGTCAACCACTCTCTCTTTCTTTCTTTATCATATGCGGGCCCAATATGGGTCCTTAAACAAATATATTCTGGTATGCTGGATCAGGTGTGTGTCTGGAACTGTGCTTTACACCTCAGAGCTGGCCATTAGCCTCTGGAAGTCCTCACTTCCGTCCACCTTCTGTCGTCCCTCTTGAAGTGCTTGACTGTATGTGTGCAGACTAGCAACGTGACGACAGGCGGCAGGAGGATGGTGGTGCATCCCCGAGTGGAAAGTGAGGGAGGGTCAGGGGTGGTCTGGGTTGTGACTTTAGGTGAGGGCAAGGTAACTGGAAAAGGTGGTTCCTGGTTCTCCTTTGTGTGCGGGCGGGAGGAGAGCAAGGTTGTTGTGTTAACCTGGGCTCCCTAGTGGCTCTGGAGGTCCGCTGGCGCGGCAACCTTTATACTCAGGCCTCCCTCTCCCCGCTGTGATTGGCTGAATGGCACGCGCCGTGACACGCTCGCTCTGGATTCTGGCTTGCTTCACCTCCTCTTTCTTTTCTTCAAAATAAGTCCTAGGAAGCTGATTATAACCCTCTTTTGGTGGCTTACGGGTACATGCACCGGAGGTTATTACTTAGAAGAATAATCTTCTTCGGGCAGAGAAAGAGAGTGACTTTTGAGGTGGAGTCATAAGTCCAGCCTCGCGCTCCGATAATGGAGGCCGCTGATCGGCTGGTGGGCGTGGCGTGGCACGTTGTAGTCGTGAGCTGTCAAAATCAGCTGGCTGTGCAAGTAAGTAAAAGGGAGCTCCAGTGATTGGCGGAGTGTTTATCTACTTTAACAAGGTCACTAGATGGCAGCACTCCACACCATAATAACAAGGTCACTAGATGGCAGCACTACACACCATAATAACAAGGTCACTAGATGGCAGCACTCCACACCATAATAACAAGGTCACTAGATGGCAACACTCGACACCATTATTACAAGGTCACTAGATGGCAGCACTCCACACCATAATAAAAAGGTCACTAGATGGCAGCACTCCACACCATAATAACAAGGTCACTAGATGGCAGAACTTCACACCATAATAACAAGGTCACTAGATGGCAGCACTCAACACCATAATAACAAGGTCACTAGATGGCAGCACTCCACACCATAATTACAAGGTCACTAGTTGACAGCACTTCACACCATAATAACAAGGTCACTAGATGGCAGCACTTCACACCATAATAACATGGTCACTAGATGGCAGCACTCGACACCATAATTACAAGGTCACTAGATGACAGCACTTCACACCATAATAACAAGGTCACTAGATGGCAGCACTCGACACCATAATTACAAGGTCACTAGATGCCAGCACCCCATACCATAATAACAAGGTCACTAGATGGCAGCACTCCATACCCTAATTACAAGGTCACTAGATGACAGCACTCCACACCATAATAGCAAGGTCACTAGATGGCAGCACTTCACACCATAATAACAAGGTCACTAGATGGCAGCACTCCATACCATAATTACAAGGTCACTAGATGGCAGCACTCCACACCATAATTACAAGGTCACTAGATGACAGCACTCCACACCATAATAACAAGGTCACTAGATGGCAGCACTTCACACCATAATAACAAGGACACTAGATGGCAGCACTCGACACCATAATTACAAGGTCACTAGATGGCAGCACTTCACACCATAATAACAAGGTCACTAGATGGCGGCACTTCACACCATAATAACAAGGTCACTAGATGGCAGCACTCCACACCATAATAACAAGGTCACTAGATGGGAGCACACACCACCATAATAACAAGGTCACTAGATGGCAGCACTTCACACCATAATAACAAGGTCAATAGATGACAGCACTCCACACCATAATTACAAGGTCACTAGATGGCAGCACTCCACACCATAATAACAAGGTCACTAGATGGCACCACTTCACACCATAATAACAAGGTCACTAGATGGCAGCACTCCACACCATACTTACAACGTCACTAGATGGCAGCCCTCGACATCATAATAACAAGGTCACTAGATGGCAGCACTCCACACCATACTTACAACGTCACTAGATAGCAGCCCTCGACATCATAATAACAAGGTCACTAGATGGCAGCACTTCGCACCATAATAACAAGGTCACTAGATGACAGTACTCCACACCATAATAACAAGGTCACTAGATGGCAGCACTCCACACCATAATAACAAGGTCACTAGATGGCAGCACTCTACACCATAATAACAAGGTCACTAGATGACAGCACTCCACACCATAATAACAAGGTCACTAGATGGCAGCACTCCACACCATAATAACAAGGTCACTAGATGGCAGCACTCCTCACCATAATGACAAGGTCACTAGATGGCAGCACTCCACACCATAATAACAAGGTCAATAGATGGCAGCACTCCACACCATAATAACAAGGTCACTAGATGGCAGAACTTCACACCATAATAACAAGGTCACTAGATGGCAGCACTCCACACCATAAAAACAAGGTCACTAGATGGCAGCACTCCACACCATAATAACAAGGTCACTAGATGGCAGCACTCCACACCATAATAACAAGGTCACTAGATGGCAGCACTCCACACCATAATAACAAGGTCACTAGATGGCAGCACTCCACACCATAATAACAAGGTCACTAGATGGCAGCACTCCACACCATAATAACAAGGTCACTAGATGGCAGCACTTCACACCATAATAACAAGGTCACTAGATGGCAGCACTCCACACCACACCATAATAACAAGGTCACTAGATGGCAGCACTCTCACCATAATAACAAGGTCACTAGATGGCAGCACTCCACACCATAATAACAAGGTCACTAGATGGCAGCACTCCACACCATAATAACAAGGTCACTAGATGGCAGCACTCCACACCATAATAACAAGGTCACTAGATGGCAGCACTCCACACCATAATAACAAGGTCACTAGATGGCAGCACTCCACACCATAATAACAAGGTCACTAGATGGCAGCACTCCACACCATAATAACAAGGTCACTAGATGGCAGCACTCCACACCATAATAACAAGGTCACTAGATGGCAGCACTCCACACCATAATAACAAGGTCACTAGATGGCAGCACTCCATACCATAATAACAAGGTCACTAGATGGCAGCACTCCACACCATAATAACAAGGTCACTAGATGGCAGCACTCCACACCATAATAACAAGGTCACTAGATGGCAGCACTTCACACCATAATAACAAGGTCACTAGATGGCAGCACTACACACCATAATAACAAGGTCACTAGATGGCAGCACTCCACACCATAATAACAAGGTCACTAGATGGCAGCACTCCACACCATAATAACAAGGTCACTAGATGGCAGCACTCCACACCATAATAACAAGGTCACTAGATGGCAGCACTCCACACCATAATAACAAGGTCACTAGATGGCAGCACTCCACACCATAATAACAAGGTCACTAGATGGCAGCACTCCACACCATAATAACAAGGTCACTAGATGGCAGCACTCCACACCATAATAACAAGGTCACTAGATGGCACCACTTCACACCATAATAACAAGGTCACTAGATGGCAGCACTCCACACCATAATAACAAGGTCACTAGATGGCACCACTTCACACCATAATAACAAGGTCACTAGATGGCACCACTTCACACCATAATAACAAGGTCACTAGATGGCAGCACTCCATACCATAATAACAAGGTCACTAGATGGCAGCACTCCACACCATACTTACAACGTCACTAGATGGCAGCACTCCACACCATAATAACAAGGTCACTAGATGGCAGCACTCCACACCATACTTGCAACGTCACTAGATGGCAGCACTCCACACCATAATAACAAGGTCACTAGATGGCAGCACTCCACACCATACTTACAACGTCACTAGATGGCAGCACTCCACACCATAATAACAAGGTCACTAGATGGCAGCACTCCACACCATACTTACAACGTCACTAGATGGCAGCCCTCGACATCATAATAACAAGGTCACTAGATGGCAGCACTTCACACCATAATAACAAAGTCGCAAGGATCAAGATTAGTTTTTCTTACTTAATAATCTATATTCCCTAGAATTTGTTCTATTGCAAGTAAAATGATGACTGCACATAATAAGGCATAATAATTGTCTAAACATTACCACGAAGTATGAAACACGATGCTATTACGTGATTACCTCACCATAGACTTCCACTCGTCCAGCTGGTTACCCCATATATCATAAAACCGTAATTTTCTCTGAGTATAGGGTTTCATTCACTAATGTGCCAACATCACAAAGTACGCCGCACCTCGAAGTTACATTATTAAGGTTGGGTAGACATGATGAGAGGGTCACTTATTGTAGATAATCCATAGTTAAATAGGAGAGCTCTTTCAGGCTGCTATCACAGCTCGCGCATGCGTCAGATGGACATATATGTAACTACTATGTCTTTATGTTATAATAATGCCAAGTATTCATTAATACAATTACACAATTCAATACAACATTTTGTGATATCTAAGTACGGAATACAGAGACATGGTAATTTACCGACAGCAAGGAAAGTCCGCAGACTACACTAAAACAATAAGTGTACGAAACTGGTAATTAAATTGTCCATAATAATTTACCCTTTAAAGATATATTGGTGGTAATATACTCAGCTTATGCAAACATAGAAAGATAAATAACGATCAATATACCCAATAATTATATATACCATTTACATGCTCTTTTATACCTTTGATTTATTAACAGTGTCTAGTTAACACTTAGAAGATACGATGACGCATCTATTTTCTGTTAATTGGCTATTATTAAACGATTTCATTCAGACTGGGATACCCACCGAAAGAAATAATCTCATGGATCAGCAAGCCTCGGAGACTACAGTCAGACAGGCACGTATGGCTGTTTGAAATTTAAGAGGAATGAATTCAGAACAAAAGAGAATGGAAGACTATTAAATGTATTTAAAAAAAGAAGATTTTATGTTCTTGGTATATGTGAAACAAAAATACAGGAAATGAAGAAGAAGAGTGGAATGGTATAAACTGTGTAAGAACAGGAGTGGTTGTAAATGAAAGAGGTAAGGAAGGAGTTGATCTGCTAATGAATGAGGAATGGAGTAAAGCAATGAATGTGTATGTATATGTGAATTCATGATTCATGTTTGTAAAGTGAAAAGGTGAAAGTAGTGGTTGTTTTAGCATATGCACCCTGTGAAGAATATGGGATGTGAAAGACAGATTCTGGAGAACACTGAATTAAGTAATAGATAGAATGACAGTGAGTTTAAAATGATTGTTTTGGATGATATGAATGGAAGAGTTGGCACTGGTCCGGAGAATGACATCATGGGTGGTTTTGGTGTACTAGGTGAAAATGACAATGGCAACAGACTGAAGGATATGTGTAATGAAAGAAAGCTGTGCATACACACTTTTTTGTAAGCATAAAGATGTTCATAGGTATACATGCTATAAAAGTGTTGAAAGACAGGATGGTAGAAGTTTGATTGATTATGTGTTGGTAGAAAGAGGAATGATTGGTGATGTACGAGATACAAAAGCAGTGAGAGGTTTGAGTGGAGGACTGTCTGATCATATTATTGTAGCCTACTATGCAAGGTAAAGTTGAGCAGAGCGTGGAAGAAAGATAGGAGAAACAATTGTAATGCTGAAAGAATACACATTGAAAACATGAACAATCAGGATGTAGCAGAAGAATATAGGCAAAGGGTGGAAGAAGAATTAATGGCATGTGACATGGATGGTATGGAGATTGAAAGTGCATGGTAGATTATAAGGACTGCTTGGTGAAGAATGCGAAGAATGTGTGTGGTGTGTGCAAGATCAGAAATGGAAAACAATGGACAGCATGGTGGGATGAAGTGAAAGAAGCAGTGAAAGATAAAAGAAGTAAATGGCTTGTGTGGATGCAGAATAAGAACTGTGGAGAAAGAAAAAGGAGGTACAAGGAAACAATCACTAAAGTAAAGAAATTACTTTAGGAAAAGAAAAAGAAAGTGTATGAGGATTTGGGAAACAAAATTTATGAAAACTTTGCAGACCATAATAAATGATTTTGGAAGGAAGTGCGGAAATGCAGAAGAGAATGTGGTCAGAAATGTGTAAATGTGAACGACAAAAGAAGAAATGTGATTACAGATGAAGAGCAAAAAAGGGAGTTATGGAAAGAGTATTTTGAAGAACTAATGAGTGGAAATAGAGACAGAGCATTATTTGTTCTATGTGAGTGATGGAGGCAAAAGGCAGAACTGCCTATAGCGAGTGCCTCCCCCAAAGTTGAAAGAGTGACAGGGCCAAAATCAAGGGACGTTCGAGCCAAAATGCCTAGACACACAGAGTTTGAAGCAATTTAAGTCATAGGAAGAGGGAAAGACTGATTCTGGGAGAGAGTTCCAGAGCTCAGCTGTTGAATAGAAGAAAGACTGAGAGAAACGTTTCACTCTTGGGTTGGAGAGTTGCACAGAGTAGGGGTGGGATTGTGTTGCAAGACAGGTACCATGTGCCCTATGTAAAGGAAGTGGTATACACTGGGAAAACTCTGAGGAGCACTGATTATTATAGTAGCGATAGAATAGCAAGAGAGATGCAACATTGCGGCGAAGAGAGAGAGATTGCAGAGAGTTGGTGAGTGGACGGGAGTTAATGATACGAAAGGCCTTCCTTTCAATTTTGTTTAGGAGAGCGGTGTGAGAGGAACCTCCCCACACATGAGAACAATACTCAATACAAGGACACACTATGCCCCTGTACAGAGCAAGAAGCTGTGCAGGGGTAAAGAACCCCCTAAGGCGGTTGAGCACTCCCAGCTTCTGGGAGGCTGCCTTAGCAAGACTGGTAATATGGTCTTTCCAACTGAGAGCAGAAGAAAAAGAGACACCAAGAATATTGAGAGAAGATGAAGGATTGATTTTTGTATTGTTGAAGAATAAGGGATAGTACGCAGGGAGTTTCTGGTGGATAGATAAATGGAGAAATTGGGTTTTGGAAGCATGAAAGGTAACAAGGTTTTCTCTGCCCCTATTCGAGATAGTAGTTAGATCAGAATTTAAGTGTTCTATGGCTTCATTCCGTTTGTCGTTGAGGAATTGCTGGCTTGGGCGTTCTGAAAAACTAATGGAGTAGTGTAAGGTTGAGTCGTCTGCGTATGAATGGATGGGAGTTGAGGTACAGTTGAGAAGGTAATTTATAAAAATTAGAAAGAGAATAGGAGATAGGACAGAGCCCTGAGGAACACCGGAGTTTATAGGGTGAGGAAGTGAGCGATGGCCGTCCACAACCGCAGCTATGGAACGGCCGGAGAGAAAATTAGAGACAATAGCACAGATGAAGGGATAGAAACCGAAGGAGGGTAGTTTAGAAATTAAAGATTTGTGCCAGACTCTATCGAAGGCTTTCGATATGTCTAGTGCAATAGAGAAAGTCTCACCGAAGTCCCGAAAGGAGGATGACCAAGAGTTAGTAAGATATGAAAGAAGATCACCAGTAGAGCGACCCTTAACGAAGCCATACTGGTGATCTGAGAGCAGATTATGAGAAGAGAAATGCTTAAGAAATTTGGAAGCAAGAATAGTTTCAAAAACTTTAGAAATACAAGAGATGAGAACAATTGGACGTTAGTTGGAGGGTTGAGAGCAGTCACCCTTCTTTGGGACAGGTTGAATGAGAGCAAACTTCCAGCATGAAGGGAAGACGTCAGAGGATAGACAGAGACGAATGAGTTTGCCTAGGCAGGGAGTCAGCACGGAAGCACAGTTTTTTAGTACAACAGGAGGAACACCGCCTGGACCGTACGCCTTATTAGTATTAAGCCCAGAGAGGGTAGAAAGTACATCTTTAGAAGAGATTAGGATATTAGGCATTAGTAAGAGAGAGGAGGGTGGAGAGGAAGGTATAGCACCGGAATCATCCAAGGTGGAGTTTCTACCAAAATTTTGAGCGAAGATTTTAGCTTTGTCAGAGGAAGAAGTGACGGTTGTGCCACCAGAGTGGCAAAGGGGAGGGAAGGATGAGGAAGAGAAATTGTTGGAGACGTTTTTGGCTAGATGCCAGAAAGGTTGGGAAGAGCTAGAGTTGGATAGTTCAGTGCATTTATTATTGATGAAAGAGTGCTTGGCAAGTCGAAGAACAGATTTGGCTTGATTCCGGGCAGAAACATAGGAAGAATGAGAGTCTTGAGTTTTAAGGCGTCGGTACCGTTTGAATGCTTCCTCCTTATTGCGGACAGCAGCAGAACAGGTGTGAGTAAACCAAGATTTTTTAGCATTAGTCTGAGAGAAAGAGAATGGAATGTATGTTTCCATGCCCGATAGGAGTACCTCGGTAATGCGTTCAGCACTCTCCGAGGGTCCTCGGCCACGGAAGCAGAAATCATTCCATGGGAAATCAAAGAAGTACTGCCGAAGAGCCTCCCAGTCGGCAGCGCCAAAGTGCCACAAGCGCCGCCGGCTAGGAGGATCGGGTGGCCGTACTGGAGAGATAGGAGAGGTGACAGAGATAAGTTTATGGTCGGAGGAGCCCAAAGGAGAGAAAAGATCGACAGTATAAGAAGAAGGGTTAGAAGTTAGAAACAGGTCAAGAATGTTGGGCCGATCTCCGATGCGATCCGGGATACGGGTGGGTTGCTGAACTAACTGCTCTAGGTCATTTAGGATAGAAAAGACGTAGGCTTGTTCACCAGGTGGATCAGTAGTGTGAGAGGAGAGCCATTGGCGTTGGTGAACGTTGAAATCTCCTAAGATGGAGATTTCTGAGAAAGGAGAAATGGATAGAATGTGTTCCACTGTAGAGTTTAGATAGTCAAAGAATTTGGGAAAGTTGGTAGAGTTAGGGGAAAGATAGACAGCACAGAAATATTTAGTAAGAGAATGACAGGAAAGTTTGAGCCATAAAGTTGAGAATTCAGAGGAGTCGAAATCGGGAACACGAGAGCAAGTGAGTTTGTTGTGCACATATGCACAACATCCGCCTTTGGCTTTGAAACTAGGATAGAGAAAGTAGGAGGATACAGAGAAGGGGCTGCTGGATGTTGCTACAGATACCTGAGTTTCGGTGAGGAAAAGAAGGTCAGGTTTGTAGGAGGAGATATGGTGTTCAACAGAGTGAAAATTAGAGGAAAGTCCGCGAATGTTGCAGAAATTAATAGAAAGAGTAACAGGCCGAGGTCCAGGTAATTTTGTGGGGTCATCAGGGGAAGGTTGGGCAGGTGAGGGGGCATTTATGATTGTCAATGATAGAGTTCTGTGATGTGTCACATGAGAGATATGTAGAAAGAGAGAAAATATCTAGAGTAGAAATAGTGAATGCAGTAAAGAAGTTGAAAAAGTGAAAAGCTGCTGGTGTAGATTAATTACAGTGTGAAATGATTAGGAATGGAGGTGAATTATCAATGGGTTGGCTGTGGAAACTGTTCAAATGCTGGGACAAATGGAGTGGTGCCCGTGGACTAGAAAAGGGGAATGATAGTCCCGTTGTATAAAGGTTAAGGTGAACGAAATTAATGTAAGTGTTACAGAGGTATTAGTCTGTTGAGTGTGGTTAGTAAGGTATATGCGAGAAAAACAATTGACAGAGTGAAAGAAATTACCGATGGAAAAGTGAGTGATGAACAGGGTGGATTTCGAAGTGTAAGAGGATGTGTGGATTAGATTTTTGCAGTGAGACAGGTGAAAGAGAAGGCATGTGAACAACATAAGAGGGACGGCGGGTCCCCAACCCCGAAAAGGGTTGAAATAGGGGAGCTATCCCCCCGCCAAAGGCGGCTTTCTAGGGCCTTTCCTAGCTGATGCTGAGAGGATTGGGTTCTAGTCATGTGGTGATGGGCTGGTCTATCAGAGTGAGAACTGAGCAATCTCTGCCATACCCATAGCTTACTCTGACTGTTCCTTTTACTTATATTTTCTAGATCTCAAGTGACGGCGTCTCTTCCGTGGATTGACCTCCCAATCTACCAAGATTGGAAGCCAAAGCGTCACATTTTTCCCTAGCCCCTCAACTTTCTCTTCATAATTGCTGAGGGGCACAGGGCCCTGGGTGGGGCTTTGGTTTCCCGGGCGTTTCCGCACCCTCCTCAGCTCCCCGCCGTGGAGTGGCTTCGGTCACCCAGGCTTTATTGTGGTCGGCGGGTAGGGTTCTGTGGGGGCGCTCAGTTATGGCCTTGGCCTTGCTCAGGGCCTTGGGGCTGTTCGGCCAGGCAGCATGGGGAACAACAACAACAATAACAACATAAGAGGGATACATGGCATTTATGGATCTTGAGAAAGCATGTAACAAAGTTAATAGAGAAGGATTATGGAAAGTTTTAGAACTGTATGATGTAAAAGACAATTTGTTGAATGCTGTGAAGAGTTTCTATGATGGTAGTGAAGCATGTGTAAGAATAAATGTCGCATTAAGTGAGTGGTTTATTATGCAGGTCGGAGTGAGACAGGGATATGTGATGTTGCCTTGGTTGTTTAATATCAACATGGGTGGGGTAATGAGAGAAGTCAAGAACATAACAAGAATAGAGAGAGTAGAGATAGTGAGTGGTAGGATCAGAATGACTGTCACTAATGTCTTGTATGCAGATGATGTAGTTTTATGTGCCGAGGGCGAGAATGACCTGTGCCAGATTGTGGAGATATTTGTGGAAGTTTGTGAAAGACGAGGTCTAAAAGTAAATGTAAATAAAGCAAAGTAATGGTAGTAGTAAGAGAAGTAGACACTGTGTGTAATGTAAAGATTAATGGAGAACAGCTTAAACTAGTAGAACAATTTATGTATCTGGGAGTACAAGAGAAGTAGAAAACAGTAACACAAGGAAGAAAGGTATATGGAGCAACGAAAGCCTTGTTTAGGAGCAGAAACTTGCGTATGGAAGCAGTGAGAGGATTGCATGAGGGTGTGTTGGTGCAGACATTGATGTATGGATGTGAAACTCTGGTATGGTATAATAATGAAAAGTCACGAGTAAGAGCAGTTGAAATGGATTTGCTAAGAAATGCGAGTGGAGTTCGAATAATAGACAAAGAAAGAAGTCTGAACCTAAGGGAGCATGTGGAGTGAAGAAGTTGGTAGAGCAAAAGGTTGAAGAAAGTGTTCTCAGATGGTATGGTCAAATGACAAGAATGCCTGAAGAAAGAATAGTTAAAAGGATCTATGTCAATGAAATAGATGGAAGATGAAGGTGTGGAAAGTCGAGAAGAAGATAGTATGATATGGTGTCAGAATGTGTGTCAAAGCTTGAAAAAGGAATGGTTGAAGCAAAGAATTAGCAAATGACAGGAATTAATGGAATAAATTTGCTAGAGAGAGTATATGAAGGTTCTGGACCCTTTTAAATGACAAACCTGGAAGGTCTTTATTCCAGATGTTGAAGTGAAGATACCTTGTCCGGAAGAATATCAACTGGAGTGAAGCCATTGGTTTCGGGGGCTGATAAGTGATTGGTGCTTCTGAATGCTTGTGTGCTTGCTTTTTGTGGGTGAACTGTTATATGTGTTTTTCTCCTGTCACCTCTTTTTCCTTTCTTGTGTCTCTTGCTGATCCTCCCTACCCCTTGTGGGAGTAAGGCTTGGCTACTGACTGACTGGCTGACTGACTATTCAGATTAAGAAGGCATATGGGAGTCAAAGGTGTAATTGAAATAGTCTTTACCCTTATAATTCTCACATATCCTTCCTAAATTGTATAACATTTTTCAATGATAGGCAGAATAAACTGTCAAAATACGCCATAATCTTCTAAGGGTTAATAATTAAAAGGGATTATACGACACACTACTTACCATTACGAGTGACGCAGACGAGGGTTGGAGTATCACCCTCTCTAAACGGCCCCACCTTCCCGTTTTCTTCTGTGTTACCGCTGTTCCCCATCCACCACCTCACGCTAACACTTTCAGGGGGCACTGTAGAAAACGGAGACATTGATAGATAGGTTACGGTGGATAAGTAGCGTAAGGTTAAGGTGGATTTGCACGAGACCTTTTGATCTGCAATTTTGTTTTTGGCAATATTTAAAGATTATTTTGCACTGATATCTGCAACAAGACTGAACACAAAAATCTTTAAAACAGATTACCAAAATTCTCCCACAAGCTGTCAGCTCATTATTGCGATTATAAGTTGTAGGAAAAAGCACTCGTATTAATCCACCATATATATTTTAAAGCCTGTATGATTTAACCCTCAACCGACGTACCGTCATATGACGGGAGAGAGAATATTGGCCACCCCTGCGGGGCGCCCGTTATACGCCTTGTGCCTTTTTAGGGCGATTATGAGCGATGAGAGAGAGAGCGAGCATTGCAAGGACAACATGCGGGCGCGCTCCGCTCCCGGTAGCGGTGAGGCCCGCACTGAGACCTACTGTATTGATCGTTAACCTCCGTATCTCTCAAAATAAAGATAAATCCGGGGAAAATACCTCATTTTAGGGTATTTTCACTTTCAGTTGCATGATCGTTGCAAGAGAACCCATTGTCATACAAGGATGATTCAAATGTCATTGGAAAGCTCGATTTTCGCTCTTTCAAGGATATACAATTATATGACGCTTAGGCTCTTGCTTATGCGTGACAAAGAGCATGGAATGATGCTCATTTTCGGTAAATATGCCAGCCAGGCGCTACCATGATACTCCCCCACCGGTCCCCGGGTTGGGAGTTAAGAAATTTTTCACTTAACTCGTTCTGTACCAGCAACGGCTCCCTGCCGTCAGTAGATGAATCACTCCACAGTCCCAGCATAACGGCAGGGAGCCGTCAGTAATATGCTTTCCTTGTACCTGCCAGTATCAGGCAGTGCCTGGTACTACGACCGTTTGAGCACTGCTCTAGAGTTGGCAACACTTCTCAGCTTATATGCAAGCCTTTACAGGCTGGGAGAACCAGTATTCCTCCATCTTTTGAGGTGGGAGGTAGTTATACCTTGCCAGTTTGACCACATTGCTTGGGACTGGGGGGGACTTTTATAACTGTATCATATGGTACTGTAGGGGTTAATGAATATTTAAATCCCTTAATGTTTTTTTTTTTTTGTAGGGGGACATTTATGTAGGGGGAGATTTAAGGCACCAATCGTACAGGATTAGACCCAGGAGAGGCTATAGAAATTTGATAAGGAGTCACTGGAACTCCTCTTTCATTTGCTTGTCCTCTCTTACTGATTTTATTTGTGCCTCACTTACACTGAGAGTAATCCAGCTAGGTCTCACAAACACCTCCTCCTCCTCCTATCTACTTGACTACACTAAACATGCACACCACACTTCCTTCTTCCACAATACAATTATGAACAAATGATGAACATTAGCCCAGCCTCGGAGTCCCCAGGGGGAAGGGGGGGGGGGGGGGGACCATAAATGCCCCCACAGTCGCCCGACCTTCCAGTGACGACCCGTCAATTTCTCTGGACCTCGGCATGTTACTTTTACTATTAACTTCTGCAACATTCGCACCCTTTCCTCTCTGTTGAACACCATCTCTCTTCCTACAAACCTGATCTTCTTTTCGTCATTGAAACTCAGGTGTCTGAAGCAACTGCCAGCAGCCCTTTCTCTGCATCCTCCTACTTTTCCTATCCTAGTTTCAAAGCTAAAGGCGGATGTTGTGCATATGTGCATAACAAACTCACTTGCTCTCGTGTTCCTGATTTTGACTCCTCTGAATTCTCAACTTTATGGCTCAAACTATCTTGTCATTCACATACTAAATATTTCTGTGCTGTCTATGCTTCCCCTAACTACCGACTTTCCCAAATTCTTTGACTATCTAAACTCTAAAGTGGAACACATTCTATTTTTTTCTCCTTTTTCAGAAATTTCCATCTTAGGAGAATTCAATGTTCACCACCAACAATGGCTCTCCTCTCATTCCACTGACCAACCTGGTGAACAAGCCTACATCTTTTCTATCTTAAATGACCTAGAGCAGTTGGGTCAGCAATCCACCCGTATCCCGGATCGCTTTGGAGATCGGCCCAACATTCTTGGCTTGTTTCTAACTTCTAACCTTTCTTCTTATACTGTCGACCTTTCCTCTCCTTTGGGCTCCTCCGAACCATAAACTTATCTCTGTCACCTGTTCTATCTCTCCAGTACGGCCACCCAATTCTCCTTCCCAGTGGCGCTTGTGGCACTTTCACACTGCCAACTGGGGGGGCTCTCCGGCAGTACTTCTTTGATTTCCCATGGAATGATTTTTGCTTCTGTGGCCGGGGACCCTCGGAGAATGCTGAACACATTACCGAGGTAATCCTATCGGGCATGGAATGGAGGCATACATTCCATTTTCTTTCTCACAGACTAATGCATAGAAATCTTGGTTTACTCACACCTGTTCTACTGCTGTCCGTAATCAGGCGGAAGCATTGAAACTGTACCGACGCCTTCAAACTCAAGAATCTCATTATTCATACGTTTCTTCTCGGAATCAAGCAAAATCTGTCCTTCGACTCACCAAACACTCTTTCATCAATAATAAATGCCCTGGACTATCCAACTCTAGCTCTTCCCAAGCTTTCTGGCATCTAGCCACGAACCTCTTCAACAATTTTTCTTCCTCGTCTTTCCCTCCCCTTTTCCATTCTGATGGCGCAATCATCACTTCTTCCTCTGACAAAGCTGAATTCTTTGCTCAAACTTTTGCTAGAAACTCCACCTTGGATGATTCCGGTGCTATTCCTCCCTCTCCAAACCCCTCTCTCCTATTTATGCCTAATATCCTAATATCTTCTAAAGATGTACTTTCTACTCTCTCTGGGCTTAATACTAAGAATGCGTACAGTCCGGATGGTGTTCTTACTGTTGTACTAAAAAACTGTGCTTCCATGCTGACTCCCTTTTAGAAGGCTGTTAAACAGAAATTTAAAATGGGTTAACAATACTTTAGCAGTGGCATTATCAATTTGTAAGGTAGATGTATCTGGAGGTAAAGATGAAAGTCGACTCAGAAGCTAAAATAACTCACAATGAGTAAACATAAATCATAAAAAGTAACAGAAACTCATAAATGGTAAAGCATTTTGTATTAATTATGAGATAACAGAAGTACATATTTAGCTAATTAAATAATTTGGAGCTGACAACAACTCATAAAAGGCCAACAGAAACTCAAATTGCAGGAACTAATAAACCTACTAAATATACCCAACCATGATGATTATGTTGACAAGTAATGTACAAAGGGCTAACAAGATACCATTAAGAGTGAACAGAAACTCATAAAGGGCTAACCACAATTCTTATGGGGATATTAAACATTCATAAACCTCCCGAAGATACTTATTCATGACAGTATGGTTAACATGGTATTCTTGGGAGGGATGAAAATTAAGTAAATCCAACAGCTTATATAATTTCATGAGAAGCTAACCTAATTAAAATAAAAAGCGCTAAGAAAATTCTAACAGTAACTCATACACCTCCCACAGATACTCACCCACTATGATAAGGAGTTAATAGAAACCCACAAGAAGCTTACAGGAGCCCATAAACCTTCCGAAGATAACCACTCACGACAGTAAGATTGATGTGGCTGCTTCTGGTGAGGGCGAGCAGAAAGTCAACCCAGTAGCCTTCAAATTTCATGGGCACCTTATAGCAACTCATAAACAGCTAACAGAAATCTATAAACCTCCCAAGAATACCCACCCAACAGGGTAAGGCTGACGCAAGTGTTTCTGGTGGGAGTGAGCAGAAAATCAACCCGGTAACTTACAAAATTTCATGGGCACCTAATAGCAACTTATTAACGGCCAACAGGAACCCATAAACCTCCCAAGGACAGCCACCTCTGACGGTAATGGATGCAAGTGTTTCTGGTGTGGGTAAGCAGAAAATCAACCCTGTATCTTACAAAATTTCATGGGCAGCTAATAGCAACTCATATATGGCTAGCAGAAACCCATAAACATCCCAAGGATACCCACCTACGACGGTAAGGTTGACGCGAGTGTTTCTAGTGGGGGTGAGCAGAAAGTCTACCCGGCACCTGTAGATGGCAGAGTCGTGGCGTTCCAGGTCCCTCACGACCAAGCCCACCTTCGAAGCTCCCACATCCTCCTCGTCTCCGCCCTCGCTGGACTCCTCGAACCCCTGGAATTGTAGACAAATAATTAGATATAGATAGATAGCCTCAATATGTCCATCTTGTCACTGCCAGTCTGTTCTACCTTTCTTCATTGGATTACTTTATAGTTAAACTTTGCAGATAAGCGGCCTACATCTATCTAATTATCTGATAACTTGCAGTGAAATCCCAGACTTTGATGCAATTTCGCCACTAAAATTGCTCATTACGCTAACTTCATTAGGATTTTGTGTCTTCAGTTAGCCATACTCCAGTTATCACAAAGCCCACCGAAACGCCAAATATATACCCTCATTGTTCCCTGATTAAATAGCACTGTATGAATATTCCCATATTCAAAATATGCTACAGGGGGACAATGCCTATAGTGAGTTAATTGTTCAATAGATGGCGTTCTGAGAGTGAGGGTTCGAGTCTAGGAGATGAGACAGAGAAGCACTGCAGCAAGGCAACTTCAGAGATGGGGCTGCTTCGAGCCGTGTGTGGGCAACTAAGCCCCATGCATCCTGTGAAGTCAAGATGGCAGGGGCTGGTTGCAGCTAAAAGTGCTTCACATGTTTCACCCCTTAGACTGGAACGAGACCTCACAGGCTTCACCGTTCAATGATTAGATGTCACTGCTTGTCTGGCAATTCACGCTTTACGAACATTTAATTGGAAATGTGAGAACTCATTCTATGACAATTCTCACAATGTATGATTACAGTAAAAGAACAATTAATCATATTCCACATTTATACAGAGGTACGGAGCTTCTACGTGTTGTTGACAAATGAATGCAGCATCGTCGACAAGAGCTATGAACAGCAAAAATGTTATGTTTCTTAACCAAACAGTGTTAATCTAAATTTCATTTGTGTTATCGTGGTCGTACTGCGATCCATGGTTATTTGTGTACCTCTGCATATGATCTTCTATTACAGATAATTATTGATTACACTACGTAACTTAGTTTGTGAAATGCACTATATCGACGATTTGTCGATCACACGTAAGCATAATTTCGGCTAGAATTATCTCTAATTTATGAGCATTCTTAATTCATATAAATATATAGAAGTGCGGTATGGGTGGAGCCTACCCACACTTGCGAGTAATGCTTTATACAGGGGCGCACTGAGCCCCAATACAGAGCAAGAAGCTGTGCGGGGGTGAAGAACCCATGTAGATGGTTGAACAAACCTAACTTTTGGAAAGATATTTTAGCAAGAGCAGTAATATGATCTTTCCAAGAAAGGTCAGACGAAAACGATACACCTAGAATATTGAGAGAAGATGAGGGGTTGCGTTGTGTATTGTTGAAGAATAGTTGATAGTATTGTGGAAGATTGTGATGCAGAGATAGAGGGAGAAACTGGATCATGGAGGCATTGAAAGTAACAAGATTTTCTCTTCCCCAATCAGAGATAATTGAAAGATCAGAAGATAGGTGTTCTATGGCCTTGTCACATTTGTTTTGGAGTGCTTGCATGCTGAGTTGATGTGAAAAACTAGATGAATAGTGTAAGGTAGAGTAATCAGCATATGAGTGGATAGGACTAGAGGTACAGTTGAGTAGACCATTAATGAATATTAAAAAGAAAATTGGAGACAGGACAGAACCCTGAGGAACACCGAAGATGATAGGTTGAGGAAGTGAGCGATGGCCATCCACAACTGCAACTATGGAGCGGTCTGAAAGGAAACTATAGACTCTTTCGTCTCTGTCTTTCCTCTAACGTCTTCTCTTCTTGCTGGAATTTGCTCTCATTCAACCTGTTCCAAAGAAAGGTGACCGCTCTCCAACTATCGTCCAATCGCTCTCATCTTGTATCTCTAAAGTTTTTAAAACTATTCTTGCTTCCAAATTTCTTAAGCATTTCTCTTCTCTAATCTATTCTCAGATCACCAGGATGGCTTCCTTAAGGGTTGCTCTACTGGTTATCTTCTTTCATATCTTACTAACTCTTGGTCATCCTCCTTTTGGGACTTTAGTGAGATCTTTTTTATTGCACTTGACATATTGAAGGCCTTCGATATAGTCTTGCACAAATCTTTATACTCTAAACTACCCTACTTCGGTTTCTATCCCACCATCTGTGCGTTTGTCTCTAATTTCCTTTTCGGCCATTCCATCGTCGCGGTTGTGGACGGCCATCGCTCACTTCCTCATCCTATCAACTCCGGTGCTCCTCAGGGCTATGTCCTATATCCCTTTCTCTTTCTAATTTTCATAAATGATCTTCTCAACTGTACCTTCAGTCCCATCCAGTCATACGCAGACGACTCTACCTTACACTTCTCATTTAGTTTTCCAGAATGCCCCAGCAAGCAATCCCTCAGAAACAAACGTAATGAAGCCATACAACACTTTTCTTCTGATCTAACTACCATTTCCAATTGGGGCAGAGAAAACCTTGTTGCCTTTAACCCTTCTTTAGCGGGGCCTGACTTAAGTCCGTATCTAAAAAGCTGGACAATGTGGCGGGGCCCGACTTAAGTCTGTGTGCAATTTTGGCGCAATATTGGCTCTGAGAGAGAGCCGAGCGGTGGGAGGAGCGTAGGTTGCCTCATGACCGCTTTCCATGACCGTCGTGGGCCCACTGATATGTACTCCACACTACTCCACCCTCTCTCACTCGCTACACACTTAATTATGTAACGAAATGACCGTATTTTAGCGATTTTGCCCTTCGGTTGCACGATCGTTGCAAGACAACCAGTGATCGTAGAAGGATGGTTCGGGTGTCATTGGAAAGCTCAATATACGCTCTTTCAGAGATAAATACTTGTATTACGCTCTTGCTCTTTTTTATTCATGAAAAAGAGCATGGAAACAACCCCATTTATGGTAAAAACCCCCGCTGGGCGGCACGGTCAAATATACCGCCTAGGCCGCTCGTTGAGTGTTAATGCTTCCACGCTCATGGGATCTGTTTCAGCCGGGGGACGTGAAATAGACGTGTGTGCCGGGGTTAGGTTGGGGGAATAATGGGTCAAGTGTCTTTGAGGACATTGCAGAGACATTGCATAGTACTCCAGCAGTCATTTGTGGTGGCCCAATGCCACCCGGCAGCAGGGGCAAGGTCAAGGCAATGTCGGGTGCATGGGCGCCAAAGACCATGGTCGTTGCAAGTCTTCCACATTTGGTCCCGACCCTAAAATCCGTAAATTGAGCCAAGGATTGCTAAGGTCATGTTGACAGAGTTGTGTGTGAATGCCCCAAATCGTGGCCCAGTATGAACAATCGAATAGCAAAACAAGTATCCGAAGTCTCTTCTGATCTCTCTTGGAAGGACCATATTACCAGTCTTGCTAAGGCAGCCTCCCAAAAGCTGGGTGTGCTCAACCGCCTCTGGGTTTTTTTTATTCCTGAACAGCTTCTTGCTCTGTACAGGGGCACAGTGTGTCCTTGTATTAAGTATTGTTGACATATGTGGGGAGGCTCCTCACACATCTCACTCCTCGACAATCTATTTTTTTTTATTCATTTCACCACACCACCAAACACCTCCAATGAAATAAATGAAAGCATATATGTGATCCACCGGGATTGGAACCTGGGTTATCACACACAGATTTTTAGACACCTTAACCATTACACCACCAAGACGGTTAAAGGTTTATGCACATGCCTACGACTTATTATCCATTCTCGAATACTGGATATTAATCTAATCATGTTCATATTCCCATCGCACTATGGTAACCTAATGTTTAAGTACGAGGAAAGAATATTCATGGGGCACAGAAGATATAGAATGGTCTCGCTACGAAATATCCCTGAACCTACTGATAATCTATTTTTGTTTTAATTAGTTCACAACACCACCAAACACCTCCAATGACATTTATGAAAGCATACTGTATATGTGATCCACCAGGATTCGAACCTGGGTTATCACACACAGATTTTTAGACACTTTAACCATTACACCACCAAGACGGTTAAAGGTTTATGCACACGCCTATGACTTATTATCCATTCTCGAATACTGGATATTAATCTAATCATGTTCATATTCCTACTGCACTATGGTAGCCTAATGTTTAACCCATACAGTCCCAGCGCCGTATATACAGTATACGCCAGTCAAAAAGCCACTCCCCATTCCCAGTGACGTATATATCCGACAGTAATGTACTTGTCTCTGTACAAAGCTTATTGCCCTTTTTTTTGTTCTTGCCTTACGAGCAGGCCCGTCAGTAACTTCTACTACCTGCCAAGCGGGTGGTTTTACCCTAAACGAGCTTATTTCCGTGCTATTTTTCATGCATAAACAAGAGCCAGAGCGTAATACAATTATGTATCCCTGAAAGGGCGATAATTGAGCTTTCCAATGACACCAGAACCATTCTTTTACGACCACACGTTCTCTTGCAACGATCGTGCAACATGAAGGAAAAATCGCTAAAATTCGGTAATTTCCTTACATAATTCCCTGTGTAGCGAGACAATGAGTGTGGATGTGTGTGGAGGGGACGTCAGTTGCCGCGCGGGACCCGTGCCGAATGGTCAGAGCCGACCTACGCTCCTCCCACCGCTCGTCTCTCTCTCAGAGCCAATTATTGCCCAAAATTGCACACCGCCTTAAGTCGGTCCCCGCCACATAGTCCATTCTTCTCTAGACTGACTTAAGTCCGGTCCCGCCAGTTAAGGGTTAAAGTCTTCTTAAAAATAAATATAATAAAATAAAGGTGATAGATCCATTCTTGCCTCATCTCTTGAGGTGAAAAGGTGGTCTCTCCTGTCATTTTGGCCACATTGCCTGGGACTGCTGGGGACTTTTATAACTGTATCCTACGGTACAGTACAGGTTAAGTGAGAGGAAAGAATATTCATGGGACACAGAACATATAGAACGGCCTCGCTACGAAATATCCCTGAACCTACTGATAATCTATTTTTGTTTTATTAATTTCACCACACCACCAAACACCTCAAATGAAATTAATGAAAGCATATATGTGATCCACCGGGATTCGAACTTGGGTTATCACACACAGATTTTTAGACACCACCTTAACCATTACACCACCAAGACGGTTAAAGGTTTATGCACACGCCTACGACTTATTATCCATTCTCGAATACTGGATATTAATCTAATCATGTTCATATTCCCACCGCACTATGGTAGCCTAATGTTTAAATGAGAGGAAAGAATATTCATGGGGCACAGAAGATATAGACCGGCCTCGCTACGAAATATCCCTGAACCTACTGAGAATCTATTTTTTGTTTTTTTCATTAATTTCACCACACCACCAAACACCTCCAATGAAATTAATGAAAGCATATACTGTATGTGATCCACCGGGATTTGAACCTGGGTTATCACACACAGATTTTTAGACACCTTAACCATTACACCACAGTAGAAAGGAAAGCCTTTCGTATCATTAACTCCCGTCCACTCACCAACTATCTGCAACCTCTCTCTCTTCGCCGCAATGTTGCATCTCTCTCGCTATTATATCGCTACTACAATAATCAGTGTTCCTCAGAGCTCTCCCAGTGTATACCACCTCCTCTACATAGGGTACGTAGTACCCATCTTGCAACACAATCCCACCCCTACTCTGTGCAACTCTCCAACTCAAGAGTGAAATGATTCTTCTTCTATTCAACAGCTGAGCTCTAGAACTCTCTTCCAGTATCAGTCTTTCCCTCTTCCTATGACTTAAATTGCTTCAAACTCCGTGTGTCCAGGCATTTTGGCTCGAAAGTCCCTTGATTTTGGCCCTGTCATTCTTTCAACTCTGGGGGAGGCACTCGCAACAGGCAGTTCTGCCTTTTGTATCCCTCACTCACAAAAAAAAAAAAAAAAAAAAAAAAAAAAAAAAAAAGGCACAGCTAGAGGGATAGAACCGGAAGAAGGGTAGTTTGGAAATTAGAGATTTGTGCCAGACTCTATCGAAGGCTTTCGATATGTCTAACGCAATAGCAAAAGTCTTACCGAACTCCCGAAAGGAGGATGACCAAGAGTTAGTAAGATAAGCAAGAAGATCACCAGTAGAGCGCCCCTTAACCCTTCTTTGGCGGCGCGCATCATATGTCGAGTGAAAGAAATTTGGACTATGTGGCGGCTCACAACATAAGTCGTGTGGCATTTTCAGCACGTAATGTTGCTGAGAGAGAGAGACAAGTGGTGGCAGGAGAGTAGCGAGCGTATGACTGCTCCAGACCACCGCGGTGGACCAACTGACATGAATCCCACCCTCCTCCACCGTCTCACACTCGCTACATAGTGAATTGTGTGGGGAAAGTACCGAATTACATGGTTTTTGCACTCGTGTTGCGCGATTGTTGCAAGAAAACTAGCGGTCATACAAGGATCATTGGGGTGTCATTGGAAAGCTCTGTTTATGCCCTTTCAGGGATAGATACTTGTTTTACGCTCTGGGTCTTATTTAGGCATGAAAATGATCACGTAAACAGCCCTATTTTGGGTAAAAACAACCCGCTGGTGGCTACATATTATTTACCGCCTAGGCCACTCGTTAGGTGTTAAGGAAACCGTACTGGCGATCTGTAAGTAGATTATGCGAAGTTAAATGCTTAAGATATTTTGAGTTCAGAATAGTTTTAAAACCTTTCGACACCATACATGAGAGCAATTGGATGATAGTTGGAGGGCTGGGAGTGGTCACCCTTCTTTTGGATAGGTTGAATAAGAGCATACTTCCAGCAAGAAGGAAAGATGTTAGACATTTAGAGGAAAGCCAGAGATGAAAGAGTTTGCCTAGGCAGGGAGCCAGCATGGAAGAACAGTTTTTTATTGCAACAGGAGGAACAACCATCCGGTCCGTACGCCTTCTTAATATTAAGCCCAGAGAGGGCAGAAAGTACATCCTTGGAAGAGATTATGATCATAGGCATAAGTAAGTGAGAGAGGGGTGGAGAGGGAGGAGTAGCGCTGGAATTATCCAAGGTGGAGTTTTTAGCGAAATTTTAAGCAAAGAGTTCAGCTTTGTCAGAGGAAGAGGTGACGTTGGTACGTACCGTTAGAATGGAAAAGAGGAGGGAAATACGAGGAAATGAAATAGTTGGATTTTGTTTTTGCTAGATGCCAAAAAGCTTGTGAAGAGCTATAGTTGGAAAGTGCAGAGCATTTCTCATTGATGAAAGAGTTTTTGGCAAGGCGAAGGACAGATTTGGCTTGGGCAGAGACATATATAGTACGGATTCTTGAGTTTGAAGGCGACGGTACCGTTTGAATGCTTCCTCCTTATTGTGGACAGCAATAGAACAAGCGTGAATAAACCAAGATTTTTGGGAGTTCATTTGAAAGAAAGAAAATGGGATGTATGCCTCCATGCCTGAAAGGATTACCTCAGTAATGCGCTCGAGACTCTCTGAGGGTCCCCGGCCATGGAAGCAAAAATATTTCCATTGGAAATAAATGAAGTACTGCCAAAGAGCCTCCCCCTCGGCAGCGCCAAAATGCTACAAGCGCCGCTGGCTGGGGGAGTCAGAAGGCCGTACTAGAGAGACAGGACAGGTGACAGAGATAATGTTATGATCGGAGGAGTCCAACGGAGGGAGAAGAGTTACAGTGTAAGCAGAAGGATTAGTGGATAGAAATAAGTCAAGAATATTGGGCCGATCTCCAGGGCGGTCCGGGATACGGGTGGGGTGCTGAACTAACTGCTCTAGGTCATTTAGGATAGAAATGATGTAGGCTTGTTCACCAGGTTGATCAGTGAAATGAGAGGAGAACCATTGGTGGTGGTGGACATAGAAATCTCCTAAGATAGAGATTTCAGAGAAAGGAGAGATGGATAGAATGTGTTCCACTTTAGAAGTAACATAGTCAATAAATTTTGGATAGTCAGTAGAATTAGGGGAGAGATAAATAGCACAGATATATTTGGTGAGAGAGTGACACAATAGCTTATGCCAGAGAGTTGAGAATTCAGAAGAGTCAAAATTGGGAACATGAGAGCAAGAAAGATTGTTGCGTACATACACTCAACATCCATCTTTGGCTCTGAGTTGAGTATAGAGATAGCAGGAGGATAAAGAGAAGGGTTTGCTGTCTGTTGCATTAGACAACTGTGTTTCGGTGAGAAAAAGTAAGTCTGGCTTGGTATAGGAGAGATGGTGTTCCACAGAGAGGAAGTTAGAGGAAAGGCTGTGGATGTTGCAGAAATATATATTAAGAGTGGAAGATAGCGGTCCAGAGCATTTGGATGGGTCAGTACGATGGGCCAGACCATTGGGGGCATCCCCCCTCCCCCCCAAGCCCCCCATCCTTGGGAACTCCGAGGCGGGAAAGGATCAGCAGGGGAGGCCAGGTGGTGAAACAGGAGTTCCAGCTGTCTTTATCAGCCACCTATCCCTTCCCAAGTGTACCGCCCTGTTCGGTTGGCGCCTACTCGCAGCCTCCTCCTGTATATAATCGTCTAATGATAGCCAGAAGAAACTGTCCATAAGCTATTAAGTGTCATTATCTTCAAAGGGTTAAAGCACCTAAACTCAACTTGACTACGAATGTTTTCAGAGTTACTACTGTTAGAAAATTCTTTAAGGGGAGATTTGTTTTTCTGAACCCCCTTTTCCCTCATGTTTAGCACTATTAGTTTTGAGATCTTAAGAGGTTTGCTCCATTAGTTTGGCGATTTTAAGACCTTTTGTGCTATATAAGTGTCTATTTTTTCACTTTGAGCGATAGCGAGCCTGTAATTTAGGAGGAATCGGCCTTCGGCCAAGTCAGTTTTCCACCAACAAATGAGATAAAATGTACAAGTGTATCTCGAAAGGGGGTCTTGGGGATATTTTCTTGTAAAGCTTGACGGAGGTCTTGGGAGGAAACTAAAGTAAATGATAAATATATAAATAAATGCACTAATAAATTCAAATTTCCCCATCTACTGGCAGACCAAAGTGCTACACGGCTCTTGACCTCGACTTCATGCAATGTGAAAACTTTGCACTTCCTGATAAAGTTTGGTGAGGGTTGGATGACATATTCCTACTAAAATATACATTACATTACTGGGTGTGTTGGAGTTTGGTAGAGTGTGAAAAGAACAAACGAGAACAAAAAAACTAATGATAGGACTGAATGAAGAACGTTTGTTTGGCAGTATTCCTGAAAATGTCTTATTATATTATTATTTTTATTTGACAGTCTTGGAATATTGTCAGGGAATATGTATTGAAGCAAGTTTTTTGCAGAAGCTTATAACATGAGGCGAGGCCAGTTATTTTTGGGGCTGTATGAATGAGTGGTGAGTGATCAAGTGATGCTTGCTGATGAATGAGTGATGAGTGTATGAAGTGATACCTGCTGATGAGAGAGTGGTGAGTGTGTGAAGTGATACCTGCATATTGATCAATGAGTGGTGAGTGTGTGAAATGATACCTGTTGATCAATGAGTGGTGAATATGTGAAGTATTATCTGCTGATGAATGAGTGGTAAGTGTGTGAAGTAATGCCTGCGATGAATGATTGGTGAGTGTATGAAGTATTGTCTGCTGATGAATGAGTGGTGAGTGTATGAAGTATTGTCTGCTGATGAATGAGTGGTGAGTGTATGAAGTATTGCCTGCTGATGAATGAGTGGTGAGTGTATGAAGTATTGCCTGTTGATGAATGAGTGGTGAGTGTATGAAGTATTGTCTGCTGATGAATGGGTGGTGAGTGTATGAAGTATTGTCTTCTGATGAATGAGTGGTGAGTGTATGAAGTATTGTCTGCTGATGAATGAGTGGTGAGTGTATAAAGTATTGTCTGCTGATGAATGAGTGGTGAGTATGAAGTATTGTCTGCTGATAAATGAGTGGTGAGTGTATGAAGTATTGCCTGCTGATGAATGAGTGGTGAGTGTATGAAGTATTGTCTGCTGATGAATGAGTGGTGAGTGTATGAAGTATTGCCTGCTGATGAATGAGTGGTGAGTATGAAGTATTGTCTGCTGATGAATGAGTGGTGAGTGTATGAAGTATTGTCTGCTGATGAATGAGTGGTGAGTGTATGAAGTATTGCCTGCTGATGAATTATTGGTGAGTGTATGAAGTATTGCCTGCTGATGAATGAGTGGTGAGTGTATGAAGTATTGTCTTCTGATGAATGAGTGGTGAGTGTATGAAGTATTGTCTGCTGATTAATGAGTGGTGAGTGTATGAAGTATTGTCTGCTGATGAATGAGTGGTGAGTGTATGAAGTATTGCCTGCTGATGAATGAGTGGTTAGTGTATGAAGTATTGCCTGCTGATGAATGAGTGGTGAGTGTATGAAGTATTGCCTGCTGATGAATGAGTGGTGAGTGTATGAAGTATTGTCTGCTGATGAATGAGTGGTGAGTGTATGAAGTAGAAGTATTGTCATCTTGGAAAGGATGCGTCAAGGCGTGGACACCCCTGTCTTCTTTAACGTGTCCAAATAAGTCGGAATGGTAGGCCCAGGGTCACCGTCGTTACTAGACAGCTGTATGGCGTTAATGGGGCGCAATAAAGATGGCGGGGGGTCTATGTGGACGGAAGGGCGGCAGGAGGGGGTCAGACCGAAGGTGTGCAAATGTGTGAAAAGGTAGGCATGCTCACGGGAGGCCTCTATATCAGCCGGGGGACGTGAAATAGACGTGTGTGTCGGGGGTAGGTACAAAGTAGTACAAAGGAGTACAAAGGAGTACAAAGGAAATCAAGCAACAACAGGTCTAGTGACCCTTCTAGGCTGCTTGTCCTCCAAAACACTGAGGATCAAGTGTCCAAACAGTGGTTTAGAGTGGGTAAGGGAACATTGGAAAGGGAACTACTGCCCTGGAACTAATGTCCGTGGCAGGACTAGGAAGTTAGTAGGGGACATATGGGTTAGTAACTGAGGGGAGGATAAAATAAAGTTATTAATTTACAAACGCAGTCATTCGCGGGTTTGATGCGAGATATTTGTCTAGGCGGAGTTTAAATGAATCAACGGTGCTGCAGTCTATAATGTCTCGGGGAAGCCCATTCCACAAGTTGACAACTCGATTGAAGAAGAAATTCTTAGATTCGTGTGAGTTAAGTTGGGGGAATAACGGGTCAAGCGTCTTTGAAAACATTTCAGGGATATTGTGTAGTACTCCAGCAATCATTCGTGGCGTCCAAGGCCACCCGGCAGCAGGGGCAAGGTCGAGACAATGTCGGGTGCATGGGCGCCAAAGACCATGGTCGCTGCAAGTCTTCCACATTTGGTCCCGACCCTAAAATCCGTAGGACCGTAAATTGAGCCAAGGATCGCTAAGGTCATGTTGACAGAGTTGTGTGTGAATGCCCTAAATCCTGGCCCAGTATGAACACTCAAATAGCAAAACAAGTATCCGAAGTCTACTGGGCAAACAATTAATTAGAAGCTTTGATTCTGTTCGGGTCAGCTTCCAAAACTTACGGCCACGATTTATGTCATAATAGTGTGCTATTTACACCTTGTTCATAGGAGAACACCAGACTTCTTGAGTACAATATTCCCCATAGTCGATGGGTAATAATCAATGTGGTCAAAATTGAGTATAAACTCCAATAAACGACCATTAAGCGATATGGGAACTCAATGACCATGGTTATTATATCGAATTACCATATTCACAACAATATGAACAATTTATATTGTATTAGAACTGTAGCTAAAAATCCTCTGATGGTATGTATTTTCACCCTCGCCCATGGACTATAAGTGCTGTATATCATTATCCGGCATACAGTACTTGACACCTGAATTAACTACGATATATTACCTCTAACGGTGATCGTGCGTCATGAGTGAAGGTCTCCTGGTCCATCACTCCGATATCACCACCAGCCAGCCGCAGGTAAGCTCTGAGGGCGGTAGAGGCCGAGTTGTCGCGCCACACTTTGGGGCCGCCGTCACCGTGTTGTCGGTAATCCACGCTGGAGGAGAGATATAGGAATAGTAATATTATCTATATGGCGACTGGAAAATATAATTCTTAAAGGATATTGAGAAAGATACATTCTGTAAAGGTTAGGGGCAGGTGAGCTCTGAAGGAGAAGGAGGAGGAGATTTCGTTTAATACTTTCAGGCTGCCGTCATTGTGTGTAGGCAAACCACGCTCAAAGAGATATACATTAATTTACCTAGAAACAGGTAGATAGACAGACAGACTAACATACAAATGGATAGCTAAATAACTGATAGTTATGATGTGTCCATACTAATTAGTCGGTGAGATATAATCCTATCTCCAGTCTACAATTACCTACACTTTCACCCAACACTGACTGGTTAGCTAGGAGAAAATTAGTAGTTTGGGAATTATTCTTAATGTATAGTTCTATGAATACTATTAAAGCAGTGTTTGTTTGCATAGTATGGTCTAATTAAATAATATCAACAAAGGCAGAACTACCAAAGCTGATCAGTCTCATTGAGATTAAAGAACCTTGATTAGAAGTGCTGTGTGTACCAACCTCCAATAAACCATGTTGTAAGCTCAAACTGGTGTGTATATTAGAAGTGCTGTGTGTACCAACCTCCAATAAACCATGTTGTAAGCTCAAGCTGGTGTGTATATTAGAAGTGCTGTGTGTACCAACCTCCAATAAACCATGTAAGCTCAAACTGGTGTGTATATTAGAAGTGCTGTATGTACCAACCTCCAATAAACCATGTTGTAAGCTCAAGCTGGTGTGTATATTAGAAGTGCTGTGTGTACCAACCTCCAATAAACCATGTTGTAAGCTCAAGCTGGTGTGTATATTAGAAGTGCTGTGTGTACCAACCTCCAATAAACCATGTTGTAAGCTCAAGCTGGTGTGTATATTAGAAGTGCTGTGTGTACCAACCTCCAATAAACCATGTTGTAAGCTCAAGCTGGTGTGTATATTAGAAGTGCTGTGTGTACCAACCTCCAATAAACCATGTTGTAAGCTCAAGCTGGTGTGTATATTAGAAGTGCTGTGTGTACCAACCTCCAATAAACCATGTTGTAAGCTCAAACTGGTGTGTATATTAGAAGTGCTGTGTGTACCAACCTCCAATAAACCATGTTGTAAGCTCAAGCTGGTGTGTATATTAGAAGTGCTGTATGTACCAACCTCCAGTAAACCATGTTGTAAGCTCAAGCTGGTGTGTATATTAGAAGTGCTGTGTGTACCAACCTCCAATAAACCATGTTGTAAGCTCAAGCTGGTGTGTATATTAGAAGTGCTATGTGTACCAACCTCCAATAAACCATGTTGTAAGCTCAAACTGGTGTGTATATTAGAAGTGCTGTGTACCAACCTCCAATAAACCATGTTGTGTGCTCAAGCTGGTGTGTATATTAGAAGTGTTGTGTGTACCAACCTCCAATAAACCATGTTGTAAGCTCAAGCTGGTGTGTATATTAGAAGTGCTGTGTGTACCAACCTCCAATAAACCATGTTGTAAGCTCAAGCTGGTGTGTATATTAGAAGTGCTGTGTGTACCAACCTCCAATAAACCATGTTGTAAGCTCAAGCTGGTGTGTATATTAGAAGTGCTATGTGTACCAACCTCCAATAAACCATGTTGTAAGCTCAAACTGGTGTGTGTATTAGAGACCCTATAGTGACGCAAGCACATTTATGTAACTCTGTTTCGAACACATTTAAAAGATGTTTTTAGTTTGCTCCCTAGACTAATGGGACGAATGTTCTAACATCTCAAAACTAATGGGGCTTAACATGAGGGAGAAGAGGGTCCAGAAAACCTCCCCTTAGCTTACTCCAACTCCACCTAACCTCCAGACACCCAAATTATAATACCCATTTCTAACCTTTTATGTATCTACAATATTTATCCCTCATATTCCGCCCATCTAACATATCCAAACCCAACCTATGATAGTCTACACTAACCAACTCTAACTTCTCCTAACCTATCCTATCCTAGCCCAACATAACACTCCCTTTCCATCCCACTCTGTTTATATTTATCTCTCATCCCTCTTACTGATATATCCACCTCTCCTTTCCCAACCCACCTTGCCTAACTCAACCTAACCTGTTCTAACCTAGTCTCTCCCAACTTAATATACGTTTTTCTAACCTGCACTGTATCTATTTACCCTTCACCACCCTTCCATCTAACATATCCACCTCTCCTTTACAAGCAGGGTGTCTAAGGGGTTGGTGTTATTTATTTATTTATTATTACTATTGTTTCTTCCCTAGGCGGCCTCCATCAAGCTAAACAAAAAACAGTCTCAAGATCCCACTTCGAGATTAATATGTAAATTTTTCGGTAGTAAAATGTTCCGGCCAAAAGCCGGTTCTTCAAAAATTACAAGCTCGCTATCGCTCGCCAGGAAAAGTATATAGACACCTAAATGGCATTAAAGGTCTTAATATCGCCAAACTAATGGATCTAATGTCTTAAAATCTCAAAACTATTGGGTCTAAACATGAGGGAGAAGTGGGTCCAGAAAAAACAAAGCTCCCCTTAATCTGTCATCTTTCCCTCCTTCCTTCTGACATGCTCAACTACCCATGCATACAATCTGGCCTCTTAACGTTATTTGGTCTTAGGGAGATGTTCTTGGATCTCCCCTGTTTCTCTCCAGTAGTTTGGCGATAATAAGACACTTTACCCAATTCAAGTGTTGATTTTTTCTGGGCCTGTAACTTAGAAAATGTCAGCTTTTGACCGCGATATTTTTCTATCGAAACATGTACAAATTTAGCTTGAGGGGGTTGAGTGAGCATTTTATAGTGTGAAGTAAGTATGGGAAGGCGATGTTGTTAGCCTAGGGGACAAACTATAATTCCATTACTCCTGACATGCTCCCCTCTTTCATTAAATTACTTCATCCACCACCAATACCTATATCACCTCCAACAAGGAAGTTTGCTGTCTCCGTTTGTGTGTCAGTCTGTTTGTTTGTCTGTAAACAAGAAATTATTTGGTGGGCAAACAATATATGCGCCAAGGAAGAAGTGATTCAAGTTAGAAGTAGATCCGAATCATATCCTGGAACCCAGAAGAACACTTAAGCCTATGATATTAATGGTATAGGCGGAGGTATGCGCTCTACCAAATGCTCTTCTAGTTACTGTAATGCTTCCTCCGCTATTGATCATGTCCAGCACATTCACCTTCCTACACATATCTCTCTCTCTCTCTCTCTGTTTGTATAAGTGAGTGAGTTTGTAAGGGTGCTTCTGTGTGAGTGAGTGTACAGTAGTCAGTAGGTGAACGAGTTTGTGTATTTAAATTGTGAGTGTGTGTGTGTGTATAGAGAGAGAGAGAGAGAGTTTATGTCTGTGTTGTATGTATGTGCGTGTGTGTATGTGTGTGTGTACATGTGTGTTTAGTTTTAGTATAGCCCCACAGGTTATCACACTTCCAACAGTCACAGCTCTCTCGCCTGATCAGCTTACTCGCAGCTAATAACCTTCAACAGAGTGTTATTGTTCTGTTTTAATGATGTTATGTGATACTTGCTTACTCTCTCATTCTCTCACTTTCGCACAATCTCTCTCTCTATCTCACACACACACACGAACACACACACACAGACACACACCCTCTCACTCTCTCTTTCACTGGTACATACACACAGGCTCCCAAATATTATACAGTATACTCCCTCACGTATTGTACACTCGCACACAAGGGCCCTCACAAAGTCACTTCTATAACAAGAGTTACATAGAGTTACAAATATACTCAAACCACAAAGACCTTGCAGTGTCTATATTGGTGATCGAGCTTTAATACTACTAGAGACAGAGACAGTAGAGGAATAGGACAGCATAGTTAAATGCTCTCTCCCCACCCTCCGGCTTACCGGAAAATAGGATAAAGTGTAACCTTATGGGTCTGGTAATGCCCACAATCAAAGATTTTATGAATAGGATAGAAAGAAATTAGTCTGAAAGGGAAATTACACTCACATACCTACTGATTATAAATACTGTCATTCATATTTATCCAATCTCCAAATAATCTGCATATAATACATGAATGTATTTAATAAAGTACTTAAACAAAATCTGTACACGAAGCAAACTTTAGAGGTCACAACTTCAGAAGTACCTAAACTTATCAAACATATTAAATTGCCTTTTTTATGGGGATTCAAGTTTCTTGTTCAGGAAGAAGTTGCTAGCCTTTCTCAAAATTGAATTATCTGCCGTCAACTTTCGAATTATATTCAATTATTATTTCACTAAAGGTTCATTTTTCAATTTTAAAGACCGTATTCCTAACCTAATAATTATGTTCAAATATTGTATATACATATTCGTGTCCCAGCTGTAATGCTAGGTATGTCGGATTTACTTCCAGACATTTCAAAATTAGAATATCCGAACATTTAGGTAGGAGCTATAGAACGGGTCAATATCTAAATAAAATGTCTTTTTTCGGCCATAAGAAATCATGCACATGAGAATGACCATCTTTTCTCAGAGAATGATTTTGAAATAATAGGTAAATTCAATAATGAACAATTAAGATACTTTTTTAGGGGAAAAGATATTAATTCAACAACCCAAGCCGGAACTAAATAATATGATCTGATTCAATTGTTTAGTCAGTTTTCAAATGATTAAGTTTTAATGGTTTCCTGTTTATAGTTTTATCCTTCATATCGCATTAGTTTCCCTTTTAATCGTGCGGTGCTGGCGCTTTTTAGCAAATTAATTTCATATAGTTATCTTATACCCTTATCTACTTTATGTTTAAACTATTTTACGGATCCTTCTTTTTACGAAATGTTATGCATGGTAGTTTCATTTTAGAGGATCCTGTACTGACATGATGATGGACGCAGAGTCCGAAATATTGCAATATACTGTATATGAAGATGGGGATCTTCCTTGTTTTGGCTACCCTATTCCTTTTGAAAATACGTTACCCTGGAGGACAACTCACTGATATCATTATTAATATATATATATATATATATATATACAGGGTGTATGGAAATAACTGTTACAGACTATGACGGACACATTGTAAAATGGAAAATGAACATAATTATATTGTTGTATCACATTTTCCCCCCAAAAAGTTTTATTAATGAAATTATATGCTTAATTAGAAATCTAGCAAAATAGGGTTACAAATAAAGCACTAAATAATTGATACATGATTAACATGTTTACTATGGACTTAACTAAAGGGAAAGTATAAGTTTACCTATTCACACATTAGAAATTACAAAATCAAAGTATCTTAGAATATGGTAATGATATTAGGTAGTTAGCAGAAAAATACTAATTATTTGCAACAGATTAGCGTAAACAAATATGTATCATTTGCAACTCTGGTCACTGGGTATAATGCAGATGCCCAAGTCTGGGTCGAGTATCCAAACGAAGTTGAAGGTAATTCAATCGTTTATGAAGCATAGTTCTTGATTCATAGATTCATCGGGGGCTGATCGTTCCTATCTTGAATGAAATTCCGAAAATGTTTTATGACTCGGTTTAAAGATTCAAAGATTAAAATTATTGGGTATGATTGATTTCTGTATTATATCAGTTAATGGTAATTCAAATTATTTCAATTAATCTCCTCTTATTACACTGTAATGACCATGTACAGTAGTGGTAATTAATTCTGATCGATTTTGAAGTCTCAAACTTATTAAACGAATCTCTGAAATGAAAATGCTCAGTAAGAATTAGTAAGGAAATTCAATTCAACCCGAAACCGCTTCGAATTAGTTTGTATTTGAATTAATGTTCACTACTGTACAATTAAATAACATTAGGCAATAACTTTGTAATGCCCACATTGTTTTGGTATTTTTATCATTCACCATTGCTTTTTTATTTACTAACATATGACAGTAATGTCTGCAGACCACTTGAGGATAGTAATTTGTTTCATCCAAGATGCCTTTGGTCTTTCCTATGTTGAAAGAAAAAGAAAATAATTAACATAACATAATTTGAGTTGTAAACAGCGTAGAAAGGGAATATTACTTACATTGCTTCACCCTGAAAATTAATTATATTTATAGTTCAATATTCCTGGGTATAAATTAGGAGATGAGGGGGGGGGGGGAGCATGAAAGGGGAGACCAATGCCAGTGTTCGGATTATAACACATGCTTGGACGACACTGAATATTTACTTTATATCCTTTAAATCATTAATTATTAATTATTTGTTATTTTGTTATAGAATAAAGTGAACTTTTTTGTTATTCGGTACTTAGCACTTGAAGTCTGTAAGCGTTTTTTATACATCCTGTATACAGGGTGTTTTAAAACAACACTGCCAGACCTCATCTGCTAATTAGTAAATAAAATAACGAAGAAGATTATATAAGGACAAAATGCAAAATAATATACCATTAATGATTTAAACCGCATAGAGTAAAATAATTAGTGACACCCAGGTATGAGCTATAATCCGAACACGGGCTAGTGTCCCCCCTCCCCCCCCAAATAGCCTACCTCTTGCCTCCCATCCCAGTTCGAGTTTTTCTTCGAAGCTTTGGAGTCATAACGAATCTTCTCATGTGTTTAATCATCTGCTCAGCCATGGTGCTATCTTCTTCTACCATATTAATTTTATTTACCTTATAATATCACATAAATATGGATTGTCGTTATTTAGGTGTGTCTCTGCCTTTGTTATTTTATTTTATACTCGTTAAGTCCAATTGACATAAATTGTTTGTTTTGGGTAGCATTAGATGATTTTAATAAATATTCATTAGAGAACACCGTATACTTGTATGTCTACAGCTACGTAAAATCGTCAAACTTCAACCATAAAACTGATAAGACATATTTCGTTAGTACTCTGTGATAATAGTAACGTAATAAGGTATTTCTATTGAAACAGTAAATTGCGCAGGAACAATTGTTTCCCATTCAAACAATTTCACGAACGATTAAATAACCTATAGCAGTGTTCGGATACCTGACCCAGACTTGAGATTCATTATTTTACCTCTTGGTCATCGTTACAAATGGTGCATATCTTGTTACGCTACTTGGATTATAATACTTATCAGTTTTCTTCTAATTGCAAAATATCATTACCAATTTTATGTTACTTTGATTTTGTAATTATTCATATGTGATTAGGTCATTTGATATCTCCTCTTTACCTTTTTTACTTGGTAATCATTCATTTTATGTATCATATGTTTTGTGCTGAGCTCAGAACCCTGTGTTGCTACATTTCTAAATAACCATTTATCTCCGTTACAATATATTTTTGGTAAAAATAGAATAGAAATATGTGTATTATATATTTTTATCAATGTGGTCATCATACTCTGGCAGTGTTGTTTTAAAACACCCTGTATACTGTATATATATATATATACATATTAAAATACCAAAATTAAAGATCACCACCATGCCAGCCTGACAGGAAACACGGAGAGGAATACACAAAGGGGAAACTAAAACCGAAGAAACAAAGAACCAGAGAATGCAGCAAACCCAACAAGGAAAACGAAGAACAAACGAAGGAGAAACTAAAATAGAAGGAACGAAGAGCCAGAGAATACAACAAGCCAACACACACCGAACAAACAAGGAAGAAACCAGAAACAAGAAAAGAAAGCCACAACCAGAGAAGGGAAATTCACCACCACATAAGAAATCAACAACAATACTAAGCATCCACAAGACAAACAGACGCAAGACCAAATCACTACAGAATGGCTGCCCCAAATCCGAATGTGATCCACTACGCCAGAATACCAGGGACGCCAGAATTCTCTACCACCCACACCAGGAAAGACGATCAAGATAACGTTTGACAATCAAAGAGCTCAGAAGAAAAAGATCATATATAGTCAAGCAGCAAAAGACCAACATAAACAAAAATCCCCTGGACAGTTGTGCTGCTCTTCCGCGCAGAGGACTCACCACCAGACTGCGAACTTTTAGGGGGTCGACTTAATTCCCCCCCTGAATACGCCCCCTGTACTTATGACATTCTGACCACCACACACCTGCCCTGGGACATAGCAGCCAAAGTCGTCACTATCCCGACGAGAACCAAGGTAAAGCAAGCAATTCTAGGGCTTGAAATCCTTGAATGTAAGATTTCGAATCCGAGAATTAAACCTCCCATTCAGGAAGTGATTGAAACCATGGTGGATATCCTTTAAGGTCTGAGGAGTTCTTTTCCCTATTAGGTGAACCATGGTATAGTGTTAAATACTGTATTAGTATCTCTATTAGGCTGCAACTTTGATATTAGAAGTATCACCGCAGGACATGTCCCCACCTTACTTCTTTTATCAAAACTGCACCCTAAAAACTATTAAAGCATTTCTTGCCATGGTAAAGTTACTCGAGTGGTTTCGGACTTTTGCGAAATACCGTCTGGATAACGGTACTTAGCATATAGAAGTCCATACTGTATCTGCCCAACACCATGGTCAAGGTCAAATGCAGTAAAAAGGTTTAACCCCTCCTGCCCGGGCAGCATTTTAAAATGACACTGCAGAAGATGGGCAGGAGCCCGGCTGTCATTTTAAAATCCGTAAGCTTGAAAGCCTATTAAGCGTGGTTTGAAAGCCGTGTGTCGAACCGTATGTAAACAAAGCAGGTCGGAGCGACTCTCACCTTCAAAACCAAGAAGGAGAAGTCGGACTTTTGTTGTTATTGTTTTGTAGAACAAGATTAGTGTTTGTTATTGTCCGATATTGCTAAATTCGCGGCAAAATGCTCTCCACGGAAATCGTCATCACAACTGAACCAGTTGACCTAGAGAGCTCTACTTAATGCCAGTCTACGGATACGAAACAGGGCTACGTTTTGCGTTGTGTGTGAATTTTCTAGCAGTTAAAATAACAAAGATAGGGCTAGGCCTATTACGACGTTTTTCGGCCAGATCGCCCGGATCTGAATGCTGTCCTTTGGAAGGCGAGCCCGGGCAAGAAGGGTTAATCACCGAAATTGGGTTCTTTGAACACTCTTATAATGGTCAGTGGCAGATCGAGTGAAAGTTCATGATCTTACTATCTCCTCGTGTTAGCCCGATACCTTGTCGCTGTGTCATGACACTAGAGACGCTGTATTAAAGACCCTAGGTCAAGAGTACCGAAACAGAACTTCATCACCAATTAGTATAAAGGTCAGGATAGACAAGCAGTCATAACTCAGGGAATGTCCTCGTTCATGCTCGTGTTAGTCCGATGGTATGCACCCTATGTCATGACATTAAGGAACTACCATTCAAGACCCAAAACCAATTAATCCATCTGTATCCCTATCCAACCCCTCCACACGGCAGGACCACCTAAGCGGCTCGACGGAACACAGACGAAAGGACTTGGCAACTCTCATCTCTACCCCTACTGTACCTGCAGCTCCAGATCTCCAGAGTGTTAGACTAGGAGTGCTACTGATAGTATCTTTAACTTCTACACCAGTGCGACCCCGGTGTAACACTGAGGTATAATAGAGTAACCTGAACAACTCTGTTTAATTCCTACACCAGTGCGACCAGGTGTATCTTAATTATTTATGTGAAGACGATCAAAGTGATAACCAAATATTATACCAAGAAACCTAGGTGTATCTCTTCCACGAATAAGAGATAGAGAGAGAGAAGTATAAATTCAAAGTGAAACTTAGAAAATGTTCTTTAGCTTGTAGCAAAGATAAGTACACTGTCGAGGTCAGTGAATGTAGTAGTAACAAATCTATGTCGGTTTCACTTCACCTTTCACCTTCATTAATGCAACATTGTAAATGTACTGTATCAACCAAACGATGTATTTTTTATATTTTACCATAGAGACATTTTTGGTTAAAATTATGCAAGGAGGCCGTCGTCCAATTTACTGCATGGAATGCTGAATCACTCTGCATATATATTAATATATATATATATATATATATATATATATATATATATATATATATAATATATATATATATATATATACTGTATATACTGTATATATATATATATATATATATATCTATATATATATATATATATATATATATATATATATATATATATATATATATATATATATGTATATGTGTGAGTGTGTTTGTGTATTATATATTAGGTTGAACATCAAAAGTATGCAAATCATTCTCAACTTCGTTCATTATTATATAATTCTCATTAGCAATTTTCTCATTCTGCTGGGGGCTTTGTTTCCCCAACTAAATTTCATCCCGACCCAAGGTCGGAGGGAGTGGTGGGGGGGGAGAGAACCTTCTGCTTTGCCATATTTTCCTTCCATTGTGTAGCAAATGATATGTTATAATTAAGCCCGAACAGCCTAGTAGGGACCGCAAGGTCATTGCAGTCTGTGTATCTATGTAACTCGAACTACGGGACCTTTAGCCTAGCCTGTGTTTTATCTCTCTCCTCGGCACGTATACTGTAACTTGCCCCACACACACATTTTTCCTCATTTATTCAGGTAAATATTTCTCGGGGCCCTCCGCACTCTGGCCCAAGATTTACCGGCGAATGTGAATAGTTTAGTGCGGGAAGTGAAGATGGCTGGGTTTATTAGCGGGGGGGGGATCACAATAATATTTTGGGAATATTTGTTCCTGAACGGGCCTTGAATTCATATTGCCTTGAATACATATTGGGGTATTTGTTCAAGTGTGTTTAACACTTGAACAAAACCAATCAAAATTTTCAATACTATTTTACTTTGTTTTGCTTCTGACGATACGCCATAGGCAAATGTGAAAAGCTAAGTGCGGGGAATCGAAGATGGGCGGCTATATTAGTAACTGGTTGAGAATAATATGTTTGGGGAGTATTTGTTCTGGACCTTGAATACACATTGGGATATTTGTTCTAGTGTGTTTATGATTTGTTGAACTATGGAAGGTACATTCTGATGGATATATGAAGATCTGTATACAGTATATATACTGTATATCCTATAATTTTGTAATTGTTTTCTTAAGGTGGTAATTAAGTTTCAATAACATTAATAAAACAAACCGTCCTTTGTAAACGCAAAATCACGTATCATGAGGGTTTACTGAGAAAGTAGTTAAATATTGAGCGTGAACAATGGGAACAAACTAAAAAAAAAAAAAAAATTAATAGTTTATTGCGGAGAAGTAAAGATGGCTGACTTTAATAGTATCTGGTTCAAATTAATATTCTATGGATATTAGTAGGTGTTGAGTGATGAAACATTTAAGGATAATTCAGATTGGGTTTGGTAAGTAATATATGATTAAACTTTATAACATCTTAATATGCTTTAGATACATAAAATTATATGAATATTTGAATGTCCGCGAAAAATAGTTCTGGGATGTTTATACAGACAGACACATATTTTGGTTGTGATTGTCTATGAGAGGTAATATTAGACGAATATTTTAATGACTTCGAATAATATATTTGGGGTTACTCCTTCAGATATAATTCAGATTTGTTTGGCTAATGGAGGCATATATGACGGATACTTCAGATTTTAGATATATATTTAATTGTGTGTTGTTAACCCTTTCAAGATACGATGACGCACTTATTGTTTGTTTTCAGGCTATTATTAAACGAATGTATTCAGTTGCAGAAGGAACTGTGGGAGTCAGATACTTAATTAAGGTACACTTTACCCCTTTAATTAGTAGGGGGCCTTCCAAAATTGCATAAAATCGTCTAATATTAGCCAAAATATAAATAAATTGCATAGTCGAATACTGAGAGGGTTAAGGGAGATGCGTTTAAAGTATGGTGAATAGTTTAAGGGGGGTGACCGGCTCTTTTTCTCTCCTTTTCTCTCTTTCTTGGCTTGTATATATTCGGCCCCATTCAGCCTACTGTTTGAAGACGTTTACCCCCATCCAGGTGTCAATATTTTCCTGGCGAGCGGTAGCAAGCCAGCATTTACATATTTTTGTTTTGATAGCAAGCTAACTTTGTACATTTTTCGATAGAAAAATGTCTCCGACGAAGCCGGATTTCTCCATACAATGCTGGCTCGCTATCGCTCGCCAGAAAGAAATCGACATGGAGGGGATAAACGTCTTAAAACAGTTGGCTGAATGGGGCTGAATGGATACAAGCCAGGGAAATAGAGAAAAGGAGAGAAAGGTAAAATAAAGCCGGTGACCCCCCTTAATGCGGGAAAATATAACTGGTATAATTATCAGTTGGTCCATAATACTAGATTGGGGATTTTGTATATTGCTGGTTAATTTGGCAATGGTAGGTCAAATTAAGGGGGGTGACCTGTTTTTGTTTCTCCCTTTCTCTCTTTCTTTGAATTGTATCCTTTGGCCCCATTCAGCCTACTGTTTAAGACGTTTATTCCCATCCAGGTGTTGATTTCTTCCTGGCGAGCGATCGCGAGCCAACATTGTATGGAAAATTCGGTTTCGCCGGAGACGTTTCTCTATCGAAAAATGTACAAATTTAGCCTGCTGTCAAAAACATTATATGCAAATATGCTGGCTCGCTTACGCTCGCCAGGAAAACAATCGACACCTAGATGGGGATAAATGTCATAAAACAGTAGGCTGAATGGGGCCGAATGGATACAATCTATGTTTTATTAATTTCACCACAACACCAAACACCTCCAATGATATTAACCCTTTCACGCACATATGACGCAGAGGTTGCCAGATTAGCAATAAGAAATAGAGTTATCTCACTCTTATAATTACCTCTCCAAAATTATTTTCCTGCCCACAGCTAACTCAAAAACAACTGCAGAGGTTGAAGTAACTAAACTAAAGGTTTCTAAATGCCCCTGATGGTAACAAAGGCTTTAAATTATCCCCAATAGGCTCAAAATCGCGGCATATGTCGGAGAGGGTTAATGAAAGCATAGATGTGATCCACCAGGATTCGAACCCGGGTTATCACAACCCAGAGAGAGAGAGAGGGAAAGAAAAGGGAAATAAACGAGGTGGGCTCCCTTAAGCGAACATTTTAAAGATATATAATTATACAGTATTTCCACTTAAGGGGGTGTTTTTTCTGGACCCTCTTCTCCCGCATGTTTAGCCCCATTAGTTTTGATATTTTAAGACAATCGCCCTATTCGTTTTTCGCCCCATTTCTTTGTCAAGTTTAAGACTTTTCGTGCCATTTAGGTGTCGATTATATCCTGATGAACAATAGCTAACCTGCAATTTAGGATGAACCAGAGAAATTTTTTCTACTGAAAAATTTACAAATTCATCTCGAAATGGGATCTTGGGGGTATTTTTTAAAGCTTGATGAAGGTTTAGGGAACAAACTAGACTAATATATTCGGTGTATATATTAAAGTATATATTACATTTGTTAAGTTCTGGGAAATAAAGTAAAGTAATGGTGTGTAATAGGGGAGAGCATAGGGTGAATCTAGATGTGAGGCTGGATGGGGAAATATTGGAACAAGTAGAGTGTTTTAAATATCTAGGAGGAACGATAAGCAGGAGTGGAGGTATGGAAATGGAGGTAAAACAGAGAGTGTGTGAAGGAAGGAAGGTTTTCGGAGCAATGGGAAGTATGTGGAAGACGAGAAATCTCGGAGTGAAAGTAAAAAGTGCACTGTATCAAGGAATTGTTGTGCCAACAGTGATGTATGGGGCTGAGACATGGGCTCTGAAGAAAAAGGAGAAAAGAAAGCTGGATGTGATGGAGATGAGCTGCTTGAGGAGTATGTGTTCAGTTACTCTTAGAGACGGATTGAGGAATGAAGAAGAGATACGTAGGAGAGTGGGGCAGCAGGAACATTTGTCAGCCAGAGTGGACAGAAGGTTGCTGAGCTGGTATGGTCATGTTGAACGAATGGGAGATGAAAGGCTTACAAAGAGAATTGTGAGTCAGGTACAAGGGGAGATAGAAGGGCAGGAAGACCCCCATTAAGATGGAGAGACTGTGTAAGAAAAGCTTTGGATGATAGAGGAATTACTATAGATCAGGCAGGGGAAGTGGTGGTGGACAGGAGTGAATGGAGAATGCTTGTGAATAGTTGAGTGAACACGTGGTCATTTGGAATAAGGGGTCGGGCGCAAGTTGGACTAGATAATAGTCCATCAGACGCCTGGCCCGGGGAGACGATTAATATGAAGGGTGCGCCTGGAAGTGTGGTGGGAGGGCTTGTGGCTTTGGCTCCGCTGCATGTCTGCCTGCCGAGATCGGAACCTCTCCGGGTGGTCGGGGGCCGGGGGAGTGCTGGAGCGACCTTGGTGGCCCTGGTCTCTGGGTCTTCTCCTGGATGACCTAGATGTGTGTGAATTATGTTTTTTATCTGTGTTTATTCGTTGTTTTATGTTGTTTTTGTGTGTTCCCTGTTCTTGCTCTGTTTTGAGTCGGCTACCCCCAAAATGGGGATTGGGCCTGAGCATATAGATAGATAGATAGATAGATTCTGGGAAAAAATTGGAGAAATATTTCGTATTTGTTTTGCTAAGTGAGATCAGATTAGCTAATCATTGGAATTTGCTGTTGTTAAGGGCGACACAGTTAACCCTTTCAAGATACGAAAACGCATTCCAGGTCTGTTTTCTGGCTATTATTAGACGATTTTATTCTGATTAGGAAGGGTGTATGGAATTCAGAGGGTTAATTGAGTTATTCTTTACCATTCTAATTCCCACCTATCCTTCCGAAGCTATATATAATTGTCTAATGATAGCCAGAATAGACTGTCAACACGCGGTATAATCCTCAATGGGACGAAATGTGAACAGTTTAGTGAAGGGGAGTGAGGAAAGGCTGGCTTTATTAGTAGCTGGATGATAATAATATTATAGAGATATGTATTTATTAGTAGCTGGATGATAATAATATTATAGAGATAATTATGTATTAACGTATCTTATGTTTGTTTGACGACGAATATTGTAATGGCTTACAATATCAGATTATGTATATATATATATATAATATACATTGTTTTTGTTTTTTATATCATATTGGAGTAAGGTTTGTTTAGTTAAATAAAAATAAGCTAATATTTAAACTTGCTTTGCCAGGGGAGATATATACGTCGATAAATGTGAATAGTTTATTTCTGGGAGTGAAGATGTTTTATGTTTTTTTTGTTATTAGATGTTCGACATTAACCTTTCGTGCATAACTGTTGCAGTTTGTGTCGTTATTGTTGGAATTACAGGATTGTAGTGGAATCCGAGCAAAAGTGAATTTTTCTGGAACTTGTTTTCTGAGAAATAAATAAAAGCAGATTACTATTATCATATTTATATGTTAAGGTATTATACATTACTATTATCATATTTATATGTTAAGGTATTATACATTTGTTTTACTGAGTGACAAAACATTCAATGAATATTCCAGGAGATTTGTTTTGCTGAATGACAAGCAAAATACATTATTGGAATATTTCAGATATATTTTTGCTTAGGAATAATATATTTACATTTTTAAGGGGGAATTTTCTGGATCCTCTCCTCGCTCACATTTAGCTCCATTAGTGTTGTGATTTTAAGACATTCGCCACATTAGTTTGGCAAGGTTTATATGTTTCGTGCCATTTAGGTGTCCATATATTCCTGATGAGGGATAGCGAGCCTGCATTTAAGGAGGAACCGGCCTTTGGCCGGGGCATTATTCTACCGACAAATGCGAAAATTGATCTCGAAGGGGAGTCATGGTATTTTTGTTTAAAGTCTGATAGAAGTCTAGGGAGGAAACCAAGAAAAACAAAATAATATAACATGTAATTAGATAGATAATTATATAAATGAATATATTGAAGGGAGATATTCTTACTAATGGGAGTAGTATACCGTAGTGCGGGGAGAGACTATGGCTGTGTTTATTAGCAGTTATTACACAATGGGAGTAGTATACCGTAGTGCGGGGAGAGACTATGGCTGTGTTTATTAGCAGTTATTACACAATGGAAGTAGTATACCGTAGTGCGGGGAGAGACTATGGCTGTTTATTAGCAGTTATTACACAATGGAAGTAGTATACCGTAGTGCGGGGAGAGACTATGGCTGTGTTTATTAGCAGTTATTACACAATGGGAGTAGTATACCGTAGTGCGGGGAGAGACTATGGCTGTGTTATTAGCAGTTATTACACAATGGGAGTAGTATACCGTAGTGCGGGGAGAGACTATGGCTGTGTTTATTAGCAGTTATTACACAATGGAAGTAGTATACCGTAGTGCGGGGAGAGACTATGGCTGTGTTTATTAGCAGTTATTACACAATGGAAGTAGTATACCGTAGTGCGGGGAGAGACTATGGCTGTGTTTATTAGCAGTTATTACACAATGGGAGTAGTATACCGTAGTGCGGGGAGAGACTATGGCTGTGTTTATTAGCAGTTATTACACAATGGAAGTAGTATACCGTAGTGCGGGGAGAGACTATGGCTGTTTATTAGCAGTTATTACACAATGGAAGTAGTATACCGTAGTGCGGGGAGAGAGACTATGGCTGTGTTATTAGCAGTTATTACACAATGGAAGTAGTATACCGTAGTGCGGGGAGAGACTATGGCTGTGTTTATTAGCAGTTATTACACAATGGAAGTAGTATACCGTAGTGCGGGGAGAGACTATGGCTGTGTTTATTAGCAGTTATTACACAATGGAAGTAGTATACCGTAGTGCGGGGAGAGACTATGGCTGTGTTTATTAGCAGTTATTACACAATGGAAGTAGTATACCGTAGTGCGGGGAGAGCCTATGGCTGTGTTTATTAGCAGTTATTACACAATGGGAGTAGTATACCGTAGTGCGGGGAGAGACTATGGCTGTGTTTATTAGCAGTTATTACACAATGGAAGTAGTATACCGTAGTGCGGGGAGAGACTATGGCTGTGTTTATTAGCAGTTATTACACAATGTTTGTGGGATTTATTGAGACATCTTCTAGGTTTGTTTGGTAAAAGAAGTACATTTTGAAAGGTATTTCAGTTTGTTTTGTTAATCTAAAAAATATTAGATGGATAATGTAAAGGCTTCGAATATTTGGTTTTGTTTAGGTGTGTTTTATACTGGTCTGGAGGAGGAAGGTCAAATTTGAAAATAAGTTGTATTAGCTTTGTTAGTTTTTATTATATTGTTTATTGATTTATTTATCTATTTATATATTTATTTATTTGTTTATGTATTTATCTATATATCTATTTATATATTCATAATTAATTCTACTTTCTTCCTGGTCTTATTTAATCTCTCGCGATCACAAGTATTTCTCGCTCAGACTATGTTCCTGTCCCATCTTCTTTTGAACTCCTGGAAGTAGTAATGAAGCATCGTTAGCAAACCTTTAGAATTGCAACTATCTATCGACCAGGTCATCGAGGCACGGATAGAAATTTCATGGATGAGTTTGGTCAGTTTTTGGAGGCATTTGCTAGTAAGACTGGTGGGTTGCTGATCTGTGGTGACTTTAATTATTGGATTGATAATCCATCTTTGAAGCCCTTTTCTTCTGAATTTCTTGAATTGATCGGTCAAAATAATTGTGTCAACCATGTGTCCCACTCGACTCATATTTGTGGGCACATTCTTGATTTGGTTTTATCTCCAGTTGGTTGCAATCGTGTTTCGGGCATTGAAGTTGATTCGATAGATCCTACAGTCTCTGACCATGCTTTAATTACTTTTTATATCAGCATATACAAAGTATCTTCCTATAAAAAGGAACTTAGGTTCAGAAATTACAAAAATATTGATCAAGAGCAAATTTGCCAAGAAATTGACCAGTCTCTATATGCCATCAGCTGCTCTGTTCTTTCATCCGATGAACTAACTGAGATTCATAACAGGGCACTTCAATCTGTCTTTGATCATCACTGCCCGGAGATTGTGAAAACAAATATTGTGCGTGATGATTCAGCTTGGTATGGCCCACCAGTAAACTCTCCGTTATAGCAGACAACGTAGGAGAGCAGAACGAAAGGGGCGCTTGCAACGAACGGAGGAAACTCGACTGGAATATATATCGGCAAGAAAAGATGTAGTGTGTGCAGTGAGAGCTGAAAAGTCTAAGTATTATCAAAACAGAGTTGATTCCTGTGGAAATGATCAAAAGAAGCTTGCTGAGGTTGTACATGGTTTGTTGGGTCGGAAGAACATGGCTCCCTGTCCTGCCTCCGTGCCAAGCGCTCGACTGGCCTCTGATTTTTCTTCATTTTTCACGACTAAGATAGCACGCATTAGAAATGAGTTAGATAATACATTGATCAATGACAAGTTTTCGGTGATTTCCAACCTCCACATGAAATTAATCGTATCCTTTCATCATTCCATCCAGTGGACATAAGTAAAATGATTAGTTATGTCAGAGACATGAATAAAACTTTCTGCAAGCTTGATCCTATTAATGTATCCAAGATGTCATTTGTCTATCTGCATATCGCAGACTTCATCTGTAAAATTGTAAACAGACGCTTCATGGAGGGTAACTTTGTTCAATCTGAGAAACAAGCTCTATTGGTGCCTCTTCTAAAGAAACCTGGACTTGATGCTGGGGTTATGTCAAATTACCGACCTGTTTCAAACTTGTCATTTCTTTCAAAAATAATTGAGCGGGCCATACTTGATCAATTGTTACCATTGCTTGAACAGAACAAAGCTGTTCCTCTTGCTCAGTCTGCATATAGGAAATACCATTCAACTGAGACCTCTTTATGTAAGATTCAGAATGATTTGGTGGAGAACACATGCAACGGGAAGGCGTCTCTCTTGGTTTTGTTGGATCTTTCTGCGGCCTTTGATACAGTGGACCATGACCTACTGTTAAAAGATCTGCATTCTTACGGTGTTCGTGAAAGAGCACTCTTGCTCCTCAAATCATATTTATCAGATAGATTTCAGCGTGTGGTGATTGGCCATACCATCTCTGACCAAGCCCCCCTGTTGTTTGGAGTTCCTCAAGGATCGGTTCTGGGACCGATCCTCTTTATAGTTTACACTAGCAGCTTGGCATCCTTGCTAGATGTTCATGGTATTGCCTATCACTTTTACGCTGATGACACTCAGTTGTATGTGAAGATAGAAAATATTAATGATACTAATACCAAAATGGAATCTTTTTTGTCGGACATTAAGATCTGGATGGCAAAGCGGAAACTCAAACTGAATGAGAACAAAACAGAGATCATTATCATTCATGGAAATAGAAGGGGGAATTATGCTGAAAATGTAGTGACTCTGGATATGGAAGGTTCTCAACTTCGCCCAGTAAGCTCAGTACGAAACCTTGGAGTATACTTTAACTCTAAATTGAACTATGAGAATCACATCAATCAGGTCATCAAAATTTGTAATCTCCAAATCAGAAACTTGTATTCAGTGAGACGGTTTCTTAACAAGCGCTGTCTTCTAATATTGGTTCACTCAATTGTCCTATCACGTGTGGACTATTGTAATGCCTTATTGGTTTGCCTTCCTAATTACTTGCTACAAAAAGTTCAGTCCATACTAAATAGAACAGCGAGGCTCATATTTGATCTACCTCCAAGAACCCCCACTTCTTTATATATGATAGAGCTGCACTGGTTGCCAGTTAAAGCTAGGATAGAGTTTAAGTTGTGTCTTTTGACTTTTAAGGCACTTATGTTTGGCGAACCTAAGTATCTTGCTGACCTCTTGAGACGCCCTTTGGCACGTTCTGGTGCGATCCTGAGAAGCAGTGATGATTTGCTGCGTCTTGATGAACCGGTAGCTATCCAGCAGTCCTCTTTCTCTGATCGGTCCTTTTCTTAACTCCATAGACTCTTTCAAAAAACAGTTGAAAACCTTTCTCTTCTGTAGGAGTTATGATCTTGCAAGTGGCACAGTGACAGGTCGTTACAGACTCTAAATGCTTCCATGTTAAATAATTGTTGTTGCTTGAACTACAGGTGAACTTCACCACACTTCCCTTGATTGTGGTGCACTGTGTTACGAGCGTTAGTGAATTCCTCTGGAAGAACTGGCACTTGTGAGAAATAAAAGACCAGATTATTATTATGATTATTATTATTATTACTCACTAGACCTCCATCTAGCTAAACAAACATACCGACACAAATTTTCCTGCGAGATAAATGTGTGCATTTTTTAGTAGGAAAATGCTCCGGCCAAAGGCCGATTACGGCTCCCTATCACACACCAGGAAAAAAATGACACGTAAATGGCACGAAAGGTGTAAATACTGACAAATAAAATGGGGCATATAGGGTCTTAGCATCGTCCTACTAACGGATCGGACGTTTACAATATATACCTGTATATACAGTATTTATATAAACAGTATATATATATATATATATATATATATATATATATATATATATATATGGGACTCGTTAGCCTTGGTAGGCAACCCATCTAGGGGAGACAACCTTATACAAATCCCGTTGGATGGGACTCGTCAGCCTTGGTCGGCAACCTGTCTAGGGGAGTAAGCCTGATACAAATCCGTACTGCTTACATAAGGGTAAGGCAGGCTAGTGGATGGAATAACCGAACACCACTGTAGAAAAATAGTGCTAAAAAGATACACAGATGGCCTCGGAGTCTGACAGATCCTAAATTGAGTGGTCAACCCTGTAAGTCCTTCAGTAAACTGGCTCGGGTTGTCCCTCTTACAGGGAATAGCTCCGCGTGGGGGCATTCTGTGTATGGCCACCCTCATTAAGGGGAGTAAGGCGTCTCTCAAAATATATATATATATATATATATATATATATATATATATATATATATATATATATATATATATATAATATGTGGCTAAACATAAGGAAGAAGGGGGTCCAGAAAAAAACAAAAACTCGCATTAAATGGATTATATTTTGGATTATTACGCAAGCCATGATTAATTGACAAATGGTATGATATCCGACAGATAAAGCCAGATCAATGGACGTTATGGAGGGGTTTTCTGAACACCCTTCTCCCTCATGTTTATCCTCATTAGTTTTGAAATTTTAAGACGCTCGCCCCCCCATCAGTTTAGCGATTGTAAAACCTCCCGTGATATTAAAATGTGTCGATTTTTTTCCTGGCGAGCGATAGCGTCTTTAATTTTTATGTTCCTTCCAACAACCAACCATACTCCTAAAATCGATTAATGAAATTTACAAACACATGTGGCAGTCCGTGGATTCGAACTCAGGATGCTCACACCGAAAATCAACACCTTATACATCGCATTTATGAGGAACCGGCCTTTGACCAGGGCAGAACATTAACAAATTTATCTCGAAGCTCCCCTTCGAGATAAATTTGTGTATTTGTTTGTTTAAAGCTAGATGGAGGTCTAGGGAGGAAACTAAACAATATATATATACATATTATATATATATATATATACAGTATATATATATATATATATGTACAGTATATATATATATATATATATATATATATATATATATATATATATATATATATATATATATATATATATATATATAAACTAATACACAAATATATACAAATCTCCATTTAATATCATATTACCCTGTTTTTTTGTGTGAATAACTAAAAACAGCACACCTGACGAATTACTGATTTGAATGTACAATATTTGATGTGCATGTCAATCAGTTCGACCCACTCATATTCTTAATTACTGTTCAATCCATCTCTAATTTTGATATTACGAAATTGCACTGTATTACCCCTTTACATGTATTCGGACAATCATTATACATTTGTGTTCAATCTAGGAACGGCTGGTGGGAATCAGGAGGACATAGTTTCTCTACAAATTTTACCCACATGACGGAAAGGGGGTTTACTGTAAGGATGCGATAGTTTAGACTCTCTCTGGAGCCTGGAGTGCAAAAGATGATTCCAGAGAGAGTCCAAACTGCCGTGTCCTTACTTTACAACCCCGTCTTATGTCATGTGGGTATAATTTCTTCCTTTAAGTATTCTCAGGACCGTGAATTTTCTTCCCGAGATAGTTTGTACCTCTGTCATTTCTAGAGGTCCTTCTTAAGCTGACTGAAATAGTTAAATAAAAGTTTGAACTTTAATTTGTTAATACTAGTTTATCTCTCGTCGATTGGCGTTCCTGAATTCGTAAAATTAATCAAGTATATGCTTTATTGACTACATGCAATCATATTCATCTGTTTCTGCGCCTTCCACTTCAAGCATTTACTTTAGGGAGAAATATCACTTGCTTTACCAAAACAAATAAAGGCTTTATGGTAAGGCCTTCGTCTTCATACCGCTTCTTGTATGCCTTCAAGTTCTAGTATAATTTAAGTCAATTGATATATATACTGTATATATACAGTATATATATATATATATATATATATATATATATATATATATATATATATATATATATATATATATATATATATATGTGTATATCATTCACATAGAAAAAAAAATGTATTCCATTCGTAAAAAAACAATTCAAAATTGATTCGAGATCACTATCCACAGGTCTCATTGAGGGTCATATTCAAACCCAGTAACACTATTTCCCAGCATTTTTACTTTAAGGACCGTATTCCTGTTGCTCTGCAATTCTCTATACTTTATTTTTATAAATGTAGTCGCCGTAATGTGCCTTATTTGGTCAATCAAAACGCCAACTCCATACGAGGATTTCGGAGCACCAGGGATTGTCTTTTAAAACAGGTCTCCCAGTGTCAATATTAGCCTTTTCGCCTATTCGAGATAATTGCGAGGCGAGGGGACATAGAGTTAATTCAGGGGACTTTGATATTTTATCCAGTTACACGGGAGATACGGCTCGATTAACAGCAGAGTCACTCCTCACTCGCCACTTGAGTTGTCTACTAATCTATTGTGTTTTAAGAAATATTTCCACTGCTGACTATAGTTCTCACTTAGTTCAACTTCCATAATTTTAACACAATGTTCGATAACAATTGTTTAATGATTATGCTAGCCATTCATCATAACTTGTATAAATAGTATTACTTACCAGTTTTATTTTAGTAGTCTCATAATAAAACTTTTTAGCAATATAATATTATATTTGATATACCGATAGGCTTAGGTTACTAATTTTATTTTATTCTCAATGGAATAATTAACTGTCTTTCATGGAATATATAAAAATAGGTATTAAGTAATATTTTATTACTGCATTTTATAGGTCTGATGATGACATAAGGGTATGTCAAAACGTCACCAACATAATAAAGGATGTTTGTGGTAGCAGCTCTAGTGTTTACTTTCATTATTCACCTACGCTTCCCTTCAAATGACTATTGTAATTATATATATATATATATATATATATATATATATATGTATATATAGATATATATATATATATATATATATATATATATACAGTATATATATATATATATATATATATATATATATACATATATATATATATATATATATATATATATATATATATATATATATATATATACATATATATATATATATATATATATAGATATATATATATATATATATATATATATATATATATATATATATATATATATATATATATATATATATATATATATATATATACATATATATATATATATATATATATATATATATATATATATATATATATATATATATATATATATATATATATATATATATATATATATATATATATATATATATATATATATATATATATATATATATATATATATATATATATTTACTGTATATATATTTTGTTTTGTTTTTATCTTTAGTTTTGATATAGTATATATCAGTGTAAGGGGAATAATACGAAAGCTTATATCGTCAACTTTTAAAATGCAACTTTAGTATATTCATTGATTTTAACAACGACTCTTCACCACTCACCTTTATAACTAGAAAAGAACAAGAGTAACCGATGTAATATTAGTACCATTTGGGATGAGTCAGCCAGGGTATAAGTGCGGAAAGTAACAGCCCATTTCCTCTATCTCTTTGTGAGTTAAAGGTGCAGATTTTTGGCCTAATCATAGTGAATAGACTATAGCTTGGAGAGATCACGATGACACTATCCTAATGAAACTGTATTTAAGGGGAGATTTGTTTTTCTGGATCCCCCTCTCCCTCTTTTATATTTTGAGATTTTACGATGTTTGCACCATTACTTCGACCTCCCCTGATTCGCTCCATCAGTTAGGAGATTTTATGACATTCCACCCCATTAGTTTGGCGATAATTAGACACTTCACCTCTTTAAGGTGTCATTTTATTTTTCTGGGCGAGTGATTGCAGGTTTGTAACTTAGAAGAAATAGGCTTTCGGTAGGGACACTTGTCTATCGAATATTGTACAGCTTTGGCTCAGAAGGGTGTCTGGGTTTTTTTTTTTTTTTTTTTTTTTTAGTTTGAAGGAATTCTGGGTAGGCATTTTTGGTAGCCTAGGGGACAAACTACATGATACATTTCTAGAAAATGGCAAAAGCAAGCAAAATCCTCAAAACTAACTATAAGAGATATCCTACTAACCCCCAACCTGTCGGAGCAGCTAGTGTTAATGTCGTAGTTGGACCCCCCCCCCTCCCCCCCCCCCCACTCCGCCAGCCAATCACATCACGCTACAATTCAGCGTTCTGTGATTAATTTTCCGCCATGGTTTTCCATAATTAGCGTACTGAGTTGAGCCAATGAGTGATCCAGCGGTAGTATTGACTCTATGAGGGCGTATTATTGTATCAGAGTCCCGGCAACAACATATAACCGGCGGCACACGACCAACTTTAATATCGGAGTCCACTAAACGTTACATCATTTTGAGGATTTATTTATATATTTTGTCATGTACATTATAATTATGCCGTATAATGAGCTACAACATACAACATACAACAACATACAACATACAACAACATACAACATACAACATACAACATACAACAACATACTACAACATACAACAACATACAACATACAACAACATACAACATACAACAACATACAACATACAACATACAACATACAACAACATACAACATACAACATACAACATACAACAACATACAACATACAACATACAACATACAACAACATACAACATACAACAACATACAACATACAACAACATACAACATACAACATACAACATACAACATACAACAACATACAACAACATACAACATACAACATACAACATACAACAACATACAACATACAACAACATACAACATACAACATACAACATACAACATACAACAACATACAACATACAACATACAACAACATACAACATACAACATACAACATACAACAACATACAACATACAACATACAACAACATACAACATACAACATACAACAACATACAACATACAACATACAACAACATACAACATACAACATACAACAACATACAACATACAACATACAACAACATACAACATACAACATACAACATACAACAACATACAACATACAACATACAACAACATACAACATACAACAACATACAACATACAACATACAACATACAACAACATACAACATACAACATACAACATACAACATACAACAACATACAACAACATACAACATCATACAACATACAACATACATCATACAACATACAACATACATCATACAACATACAACATACATCATACAACATACAACCAAATATACAACATGCATCAGACAACATACAACATACAACAACATACAACATACAACAACATACAACATACAACAACATACAACATACAACAACATACAACATACAACATACAACATACAACATACAACAACATACAACAACATACAACATACAACAACATACAACATACAACAACATACAACATACAACATACAACAACATACAACATACAACAACATACAACATACAACAACATACAACAACATACAACAACATACAACATACAACATACAACATACAACAACATACAACATACAACATACAACAACATACAACAACATACAACAACATACAACATACAACATACAACATACAACATACAACAACATACAACATACAACAACATACAACATACAACATACAACAACATACAACATACAACAACATACAACAACATACAACATACAACATACAACAACATACAACAACATACAACATACAACATACAACATACAACAACATACAACATACAACATACAACATACAACAACATACAACATACAACAACATACAACAACATACAACATACAACATACAACAACATACAACATACAACATACAACATACAACATACAACAACATACAACATACAACAACATACAACATACAACAACATACAACATACAACATACAACAACAACAACAACAACAACAACATACAACATACAACATACAACATACAACATACAAATACAACATACACACATACAAATACAACATACACACATACAAATACAACATACAACATACAACATACAACATACAACAACATACAACATACAACATACAACATACAACTTAATACAACATACAACATCATACAACATACAACATACAACATACAACAACATACAACAACATACAACAACATACAACAACATACAACATACAACATACAACAACATACAACATACAACATACAACAACATACAACAACATACAACATACAACATACAACAACATACAACAACATACAACATACAACATACAACAACATACAACATACAACATACAACAACATACAACATACAACATACAACATACAACAACATACAACATACAACATACAACATACAACAACATACAACATACAACATACAACATACAATATAATACAACATACATCATAGAACATACAACATACAACATACAACATACAACAACATACAACAACATACAACATACATACGGAGAAGAGCACCATGGACAAACAACATACAACAACATACAACAACATACAACATACAACATACAACATACAACAACATACAACATACAACAACATACAACATACAACAACATACAACATACAACAACATACAACAACATACAACAACATACAACAACATACAACAACATACAACAACATACAACATACACAACATACAACATACAACATACAACATACAACAACATACAACATACAACATACAACATACCCTCATATTACAAGTGCATATCATCCATACAGTATATTGACAATAAGGGGAGGCAGACAGTTTTCCTGGACCCCCTTCACCCTAATGTTTAGCCCCACTAGTTTTGAGATTATAAGACGTTCGGCCCATTAGTTTGGCGATTTTAACACCTTTCGCCCCATTTCGTTGTCAATGTTAAGACCTTTCGTGCCATTTAGGTGTCGATTATTTCCTGGCGAGCGATAGCGAGCCTGCAGTTTTAAAAGGAACCGGCCTTCGGCCGGGAAAATTTTCTACCAAAAAATGTACAAATTTATTTTGAAGGGGGGTCTAGGGGGTGTTTTTCTAAGCTTAAGAGGAAACTAAAAAAATATATGAATACATTAATTACTAGACCAAACAAACGGTCAATCTCCCCTTAATGCAGTATATATTTGACTCCGCTACAGTGGCTCCGTATAATCCACCGCTTGAGTGTTTGTGTGACACTACAACTACAACCTGGGTCACACGATGGCTAATATCCAATACTAGGATCACAGTCCCTGTAGCAAATTCAAAATAAATACAAGAAAAGGCTGTTAGTCAACCAATGTTACTTTCATCATCATGCAAGATAAGGGAGGGTTTTTGTTTTTTCCGGACCCTCTTCTCACTCATACTGCGCTCCATTAGTATGGACATTTCTAGACAATCGCCCCATTCATTTAGCGATTGTAAGACTTTTAGTGCCATTTAGGTGTCGATTTTTTCCCGGGCGAACAACAGTGAGCTTGCAATTTAGGAGAGACCGGCCTTTGGCCAGTTCCCAGAAGAAATTGGCCTTCAGTTTGGACATTTTTCATTAGTATTTATATTTTAGTTTTTAACTAGAAGGAAGTCTGGGAAGGCGTTTTTGTTAGCCTAGGGAACACACTAATTCACATTGCTCGAATACGGTAGAAATAAGCAAAACTCTCATTAATAAATGCAACAAATTGCCATAAGTCACAAGGCGGGTGATCAAATAACGTCAAGGCGTCCGTAATCATCATGTGGATTATTAGAGATTGTGGATGGTGTTGATGAATTATTGACGTTGTTTAAATATTACTCTTTGCTCTGTGCTTTCCATTTCAAGTTGCATTTAACACTATCTGGTCCGGCCTATTGTGGGTTGTTATGATATTTTGTTGGGTTATTGGTGAGGGTTTTTGCTTGATTCAACTATTTTTGAGCAATGTATTTTAGTTTGTCCCCTTTACTAACAAAAACACCTACCCCAGATTTATTTTGAAGTAAAAAAAAAAAATCCTTCAAGCTTAATTGGTACAATTTTTGATATACAATTTCCCCTTGTCAGCTACAGGCTCGCTATCACTCGCCCAGGGAAAATCAACACATATTTAATACATATTTTAAAAAGCTTAATGGAGGTCTTAGGAGGATCTAATAACAATAAATATATACATGAACAAATAAACCCAAATAAATGCAAATCTCCCCTTAAGTGGTTCCGTATATTAATTTATAAATTATTGTTTCTCCGGTCAGTCGTACTGCATACACACGAAACAAAGGCAATTCATTATTTTTGTTTGACCATATTCCGAGTTCGCATAATTAGTCACTGCCATCATTTCATTATATAGGCTACCAAATACAGCCTAGGCTCAATTAACCCTTTCACGCATATATGACGCAGATGATACCAGATTAGCAATATGAAATTGAGTTCTCTCACTCTTATAATTGCCTCTCTAAAATTAGTTTTCTGCCCACAGCTAACTCAAAGACAACTGCAGATAATAGGCTCAACATCGCGTCATATGTCGGAGAGGCTTAAGTGGAACCAAATCTTTATGCAGATTAGCTCTCTCTCTCTCGATTAGCGTTTTGAATTAATTTAGCATATAATTAATGTTGTTTTATCCTATTCCTCTGTTCTTAAGTTGTCCAAGTCAATCTAGAATATGTCAATTATATATTCTGTTCTTTAGTAATATTGTCGATTATTGCCAACTGAAAGATTAGTACCTTTCACCCCTTCAGTACCGGTGACGTCCTTTTCATTATGTTCTGTCAACTATTAGACAATAATGTATTCAGCTTAGGAAGGACCTTTAACAGTTAAAAGGTTACAGATAATCTTAATTGATCCATTTAGCTACCATATGGATCCTTCCTTAGCTGAATTAAATCGTCTACTAGTTACCAGACAATGATGAAAAGGACGTCACCAGTACTCAATGGGTTAAGGGAACCCACCTCGCTTTTTTTTTCTTCTCTTTCTCTCCCTCTCTATTTGGCTTGTATCCATTCGGCCCCATGCAGCCTACTGTTTTAAGAGGTTTACCCCCATCCAGGTGTCAATATTTTCCTGGCGAACGGTAGCGAGCCAGCATATATATATATTTTTTTTGACAGCAAGCTAAATTTGTACATTTTTCAATAGAAAAATGTCTCTGGCGAAGCCCGATTTCTCCATACAATGCTGGCACGCTATCGCTCGCCAGGAAGAAATCGATACCTGGGTGGGGATAAACGTTTTAGAACAGTTGGCTGAATGGGGCCGAATGGATACAAGCCAGGGAAAGAGAGAAAAGGAGAGAATGATTAAAAAAAAACCGGTGACCCCCCTTAAACACACAAACACCAAAATAGCACAATGCAGCGGGTTGATCACATCCCTCTTCCCGTACACTAACTTCATCCAGACCTAAATACCACAATGCAGCGGGTTGATCACATCCCTTTTCCCGTACACTAACTTCATCCAGACCTAAATAGCACAATGCAGCGGGTTGATCACATCCCTCTTCCCGTACACTAACTTCATCCAAACCTAAATACCACAATGCAGCGGGTTGATCACATCCCTCTTCCCGTACACTAACTTCATCCAGACCTAAATACCACAATGCAGCGGGTTGATCACATCCCTCTTCCCGTACACTAACTTCATCCAGACCTAAATAGCACAATGCAGCGGGTTGATCACATCCCTCTTCCCGTACACTAACTTCATCCAGACCTAAATAGCACAATGCAGCGGGTTGATCACATCCCTCTTCCCGTACACTAACTTCATCCAGACCTAAATAGCACAATGCAGCGGGTTGATCACATCCCTCTTCCCGTACACTAACTTCATCCAGACCTAAATACCACAATGCAGCGGGTTGATCACATCACTCTTCCCGTACACTAACTTCATCCAAACCTAAATCAACTCCTTCAAGATACGATGTCGCATTTATTTTATTTTTTTCTGGCTATTATTAGACGATATTATTCAGATTAGAAAAGCTATATGGAAGTCAGAGGGTTAATTGAGATAGACGTTACCCTTATAAATCCCACAAATCCTTCCTAAGCTGCATAAAATCGTCTTCTGATAGCCAGAGTAAACTGTCAACGTGCGTCATAATCTTCAAAGGGTTAAGTCGGCCCAAATGTTTATAAAGGCTAGCCCTCCTTCGATTAACGCTATTCAATGATAAGTAACCCTTATTCTGGCAGTCATTAAACGATTTTATGCAACTTAGGAAGGATCTGTGGGTATCAAAGGGTTAAGTACTATCTTAATTAACCCTCTTACTTCCATATACCCTTCTTTATCTGAATAATATTGTCTAATAATAGCCAGAATAATCTGTAAAAACGGGTCATAATCCTGAAGGGGTTAAGCACACAAATACCCAAACCATATACAGTATACTGTATATGACGTCGTACCACCCTGTTCCTCTGGTCTTACACAAACCCCAGTAAAGACTTAATTAAAGAGGTAGGCTTATTTATTACCTTATTTATGTATGCATTTATTATTGTTCTAGTTTCTTCCCTAGACCTCCATCAAACTTAATGAATTATCCGCAAGATCCCCTTCGAGATGAATTTGTACATTTTTCGGTAGAAAAATGTCATTATCCGAAGGCCAGTTACTCCAAAAATACAGGCTCCCTGTCGCTTGACAGGAAAAAGACGACAGCTAAATGCCAGAAAAGGTCTTGATATTTATACAGAAATGGGACGAAAGGTCTTAACATAGAGAATCTAATGGGTTGAACGTCTTAAACTCACAAAGCTAATGGGGAAAATATGAGGGAGAACGGGGTCCAGAAAAAACTATCTCCACCTTAAGCCGGCCCTCATCTATATACAGGTTAGCTGTAAAACACGCAAACAGTAAGCAAATCAATCAATCAATAATTAACAATTAAATTACGTTACTGGACCCTATTCCTCTACCTGTACACAAACCCCATCCAAACTTCAATTAAGCCGGCCTTAATCTATATACAGGTTAACTATCAAACACGCAATAAATCAATATATAGATTAACACATCAATACATATATAAACACACAAATGACTCCGCTTCACGCTATTTCTCTCCCCGTACACAAACCCCATCCAAGCCTCAATTAAGGCGGCCGTAATCTTTATGCGGATTAGCTCTCCCTCGATTAGCGCTCCTGAATTACCTGCCCCAACTTACTCGCGGCTTGTTAATTAAGCCAATTTCCCCGTAGCCTTACCTGTGCTTTGCCGCAGCTCTTATCGCTTCACCATTTAGGATCCAGGACGCTTTTCTTTCTTTTATTCTGGGTGTCATTAGGCGATTAAATTAAGCTTGAGAAGGGTCGATGAGGACTTTTATTCCGGCTGTCATTAAACGATTTTCATAAACGATGTTCATAAGGGTCGTATGTTCTGGCTATCAATAGACAATTATATTAAGCTTAAGAAGGGTCTATGAAGCCTTTTGTCCTATTATTCTGGGAATCATTTGTCGATTTTATTAAACTTAAGAAGTCAGAATGATAAGAATGTATACCTATGTTTGTCCTTTTGTTCCGGTTATCATTGGAGGACTTGACGCCATTCAAGAAGGATCTCTAGGAATCAAAGGCCTGAAAACAATCTTAACCCTTTGAAGAATATGACACTTTTGACAGTTTATTCTGGCTTTCAATAGACGATGTTATACAGCTTAGGAAGTATCTGTGGGAATTTTGACGTTAAAAACTATCTCAACCAGCCCTCTGACTTCCATATATCCTTCCTAATCTGAATACAATCGTCTTGTAATTGCCATAAGTCAGAAATGAAATGCGTTATTGGATCTTGAAAGGTTGATCAACTCTCTAGCTTTCACAAGCTCTTCCTTAACTGAATACAATCGTATATTAATAGTCTCATAATCCTGAAGGACTTACCACCAGAAAGATTGTCTTTATGTATATTATTTATTATGTTAGATAATATTTGTCAGTATATGAAAGAGGTTTGAGAGGTGGAAGGTTAATTGAGATCCCCATAGAACCTTTTAGCCCTCTCAGTACGGGGGACTATATTAATATTTCATTCTGGCTATGTTTAGGAAACTTTATGCATTTTAGGAAGCGTAGGTGACAGTTAGAAGGGCTATATAAAATAGGCTGAAGCCATTTCATTGCTAGAGATCTTTCCTACACTGATTATAATGGTCTAATATTAGCCAAATTACAAATAAAAAGACACCCGTATTTAAGGGGAGGCAGACCGTTTTTCTGGACCCCCTTCTCCCTAATGTTTTGCCCCACTAGTTTTGAGATTATATGCCCATTAGTTTGGCGATTTAAACACCTTTCGCTCTATTTTGTTGTCAATTTTAAGACCTTTCGTGCCATTTAGGTGTCGATTATTTCCTGGCGAGCGATAGCGAGCCTGCAATTTTAAGAGAAACAGTCAGACATTTTTCTACCGAAAAATGTACATATTTATCTTGAAGGGGGTGTTTTTCTAAGCTTGATGAAGGTCTAGGGAGGAAACTAAAACAAAATATGAATAAATGAATTAATGGACCAAACAAACGGCCAGTCTCCCCTTAAAGGGTTGAGCAGAGTAATATCGTTCAATGATAACCAGAACAATACTAAAATGCTGAAAGCGTATTGTGCGCCATTTTAATACAAGGACGCTTGACTGTAGCACAAATAATATACATAATAAGTGCTTCAATTGTTTATATATTCAAATTAGCACACACACTGTAAATTATTAACCCCTTGAAGATTACGACGTATTTTAACAGCATATTATGGTTATTATTAAGGGAGTTTATACAACTTAGGAAGGATCTGTGGGCCTCAACAGGGTAAATACTATCCCAATGAACCCTCTGACTTCTATATTCCCGCCTTAATCTGAATATATTCGTGTAGTCATAGCCAGAATAAACTGTCAAAACGATGCGTCATGCTCCCGAAGGGGTTAACATAACGACGTTTGACTGTGACCAAAATAATACACATACTAAGTGTGTCCATCCTTTATGTATTCAAAGTAACACACAAACACAGTTACCCCTTTAGGATCATGCTGCGTGTTGACAGTTTATTCTGGCTGTTATTAAACGATTTTATACAGCTTAGGAAAGATCCGTGGGATTTAAAAGGTATAAAGACTGTCTTAACTAACCCTCTGACATCCTTACACACTTCCCAATGTCAATAACATCGTCAAATAACAGCCATAAACCAGAAAAGAAATGCGTCATCGTATTCAGAAAGGGTTAAGGGGGGTGACCTGTTTTTGTTCTGTCCTTTTCTATATTTCTCTGGCTTGTATCCATTTGGCCCCATTTAGCCTACTGTTTTACGACGTGTATCCCCATCCAGGTGTCAATGTTTTACTGGTGAGCGGTAGCGAGCCAGCATAATTTTTATTTTTGTTTGACAGCAGGCTAAATTTGTACATTTTTCGATAGAAAAATTTCTCCGGCGAAGCCGGATTTCTTCATATAATGCTGGCTTGCTATCGCTCGCCAGGAAGAAATCGACACCTAGATGGGAATAAACGTCTTAAAATAGTTGGCTGAATGGGGCCGAATGGATACAAGCCAGAGAAAGAGAGAAAAGGACAGAAATAACAAAAAGCAGGTCGCCCCCCTTAAACCTTCATTTCTTAGAGCGCAGGTGGCGAAACCATTGAAAACAACCAGGAAATGGGCCCCGAAAAAAAGCTATCGATCGTAAAACAAAAGAATAAGAAAAAAATCCTTCTTAATTAGCCTATGCACCAGTCGAAGCAATTAGCAGTTTGGGAATTTTAAGCGAGAAATGAAGTTGAAAGACAGAAATGAAGGTGAAAGAGAAATGAAGATGAAAAGAAAAATGAATGTGGAATAGAAAAATTAAGGTGAAAGAGAGAAATGAAGAAAAATAAAGGTGAATGAGAAAAATAAATTAAAGTTAAAGAGATAAATGAAAGTGAAAGAGAGCCATGAAAGTGAAAGAGACATGAAAGTGAAAGAGATAAATGAAAGTGAAAGATAAATGAAAGTGAAAGGGAGAAATGAAAGTGAAAGAGATAAATGAAAGTGAAAGAGAGCCATGAAAGTGAAAGAGAGAAATGCAAGTGAAAGAGAGACATGAAAGTGAAAGAGAGAAATGCATGTGAAAGAGAGACATGAAAGTGAAAGAGAGCCATGACAGTGAAAGAAAGCCATGAAAGTGAAAGAGAGCCATGACAGTGAAAGAGAGCCATGACAGTGAAAGAGAGCCATGACAGGGAAAGAGAGCCATGACAGTGAAAGAGAGCCATGACAGTGAAAGAGACACACGAAAGTGAAAGAGAGCCATGACAGTGAAAGAGAGACATGAAAGTGAAAGAGAGCCATGACAGTGAAAGAGAGCCATGAAAGTGAAAGAGAACCATGACAGTGAAAGAGAGCCATGACAGTGAGAGAGCCATGACAGTGAAAGAGAGACATGAAAGTGAAAGAGAGCCATGACAGTGAAAGAGAGACATGAAAGTGAAAGAGAGCCATGCAAGTGAAAGAGAGCCATGCCAGTGAAAGAGAGACATGAAAGTGAAAGAGAGCCATGACAGTGAAAGAGAGACATGACAGTGAAAGAGAGACATGAAAGTGAAAGAGAGCCATGACAGTGAAAGAGAGACATGAAAGTGAAAGAGAGCCATGACAGTGAAAGAGAGCCATGACAGTGAAAGAGAGACATGACAGTGAAAGAGAGACATGAAAGTGAAAGAGATACATTAAAGTGAAAGAGAAATGAAAGAGAAAGAGAGAAATGAAAGTGAAAGAGAGCCATGACAGTGAAAGACAGAAATGCAAGTGAAAGAGAGACATTAAAGTGAAAGAGAGCCATGAAAGTGAAAGAGAGCCATGAAAGTGAAAGAGATAAATTAAAGTGAAAGAGAGCCATGAAAGTGAAAGAGATAAATTAAAGTGAAAGAGAAATGAAAGTGAAAGAGAGAAATGCAAGTGAAAGAGAGAAATGCAAGTGAAAGAGAGCCATGAAAGTGAAAGAGAGAAATGCAAATGAAAGAGAGACATGAAAGTGAAAGAGAGAAATTAAAATGAAAGAGAGCCATGAAAGTGAAAGAGAGAAATGCAAGTGAAAGAGAGACATGAAAGTGAAAGAGAAATGAAAGTGAAAGAGAAATGAAAGTGAAAGAGAGAAATGAAAGTGAGAGAGAAATTAAAATGAAAGAGAGAAATGAAAGTGAAAGAGAGAAATGCAAGTGCAAGAGAGAAATGAAAGTGAAAGAGAGAAATGAAAGTGAAAATGGATAATTTTTATAATTATGCTCCCTCTGAAGATTCCACACGCACACACACATACACTCTCTCTCTCTCTCTCTCTCTCTCTCTCTCTCTCTCTCTCTCTCTCTCTCTCTCTCTCTCAACCAGACTAATCCTTTGCAATTGGTAAAAAGGTATTGCATGGTGCCATGACCGCTTACACCAGACCCTTGAACAAAGCTTCTCTATCTGGCTGTTTCCCCTTATTCTATATACCTATGAAATTGGACTACATATTTAAATATACTTCTGGACGGATTTATTTGTTTAATTTTAGCCTTTCTGGAGGTAAGGTGACTTTCACATGTGTAGTGGGAAAGTATCATGCTCCACATATGCTACTGCCTGTCGTAAAGGCGACTAAAAGAGGGTATGGGGTTAGTATGGACCTAAGGTTATCCAATACAGAAAAGTCTTGTTATGGCAATGTGTTGTTGCAACACTGTTAAGGCTGGTGTTGTTGCAGTTGCTCTAGGGGGACTTGGTTGAGTCTTGCTAAGACACTGTTACCACGATGTCAGTGATGACATGATGGGACAGTGTTGGTATGATTTTATTGTAATACAGTCTGACTGCTAAAAAGTAATTCGTTCTGAGCCGTTATGGTGTATATAATGGAAAACGAAGCTAAGCAACGTATGTATGTATGTATGTATGTACTGTATGTATGCATGTATGTATGCATGTATAAATGTCTAATGTATGTACAGTATGTATGTATATATTAATGTCTAATGTATGAATATATGTACAATGTTATTTATTGTTAACCCGTCCAATCCCTGCGACGGCTACCAGCCGTCAATAGATAAGTCACTCCCCAGTCCCAGCGACGGTTGGGAGCCGTCAGTAATGTACTTTCCTTGTAACTGCCTGTATCAGGCTGTACCTGGTACCACGACCGTTTAAGCACTGCTCTCGATATGGCAACACTTCTCAGCTTATATAAAACCCACTGAAGGCTGGGAGAGTAAGACTTCCTTCATCTCTTGAGGTGGAAGGTTGTTTTATTTTGCCATTTTGGCCACATTGCTTGAGACTGGGGGGGACTTTTATTACTGTATCCTCCGGTACAATAGGGGTTAACATAAACATTTTAGTATAATGCATCTGAAAAGAGTTGTAATAATCAGGGGAGATTTTTTTCTGGACCCCCTTCTCACTCATGCTCAGCCAAATTATTTTGGAGATATCAAGACGTTCATTAATTTGGCAATTTGGAGACCTATCGGCCCACTTCTTTGCCAATATAAAGACGTTATACATTGGGGATCATTTGGGTGTCGATTTTATCCTGGCGAGCGAAAGTGAGCCTCCTTTAGAAGGTACTGGCCTTCGGCTGGACATATATATAAACAAAAATGTAAAAATTTATCTCTAAGTAATAGTTATACCAGGATTTTTCCCAGGTTTAGATATTGGGTATAGTGAGTTCTATCAAGACTGGGGAATTCAGAGTCAAACAATACATGTACAGAAGTCAGATTGAGGATACAAATAACACTGAAATATAGTGTTATGAACAGTTTATTTATCTTAACTCTACGTACGGTGATTATAGATAGTTGATTATAAATGGTTATAGGTAAACGTATACAACATGGAAATACTGTTCTAGCACGAACGAAGATCTAGATGGAGCTCAGGTATACATAATAATAATAGCTGTCCTCTTATATAATGCACACGTTAAAGGGTTATCTCCGAAGTTACAAATCGAGCAATTATACAGTACATATAAATTCACTATGCTCTTACAATGTGAGTTATCTCAAGTAGACAAGGATTTACACTGGTTTGTAATATTTAATAACTCTAACTTTATATGCACCTGGCGCACTGGTGATATTAGGCCGAGTCGATCTGGTGAACTCTAACTTTTAATTCACTTGGTACACTAGGGTAATTTAATTAGAGTCACTATGTGTAGAGTCACTATTTGTCCGCATCCGCCTCGGATGCGGACGGAACCAACGTTGACGAACCACGACCGACTAAGGACATGCCTTCGGACATTCTGAGAATGGCTACGTGGAATGTTAGTGGCATGAATGATGGAACAAAAGAGAGAGAGGTTCTGGAAGTGTTAGTGAATGCCAGGCTGGATGTATGTGGAATGACAGAGACCAAATGGAAAGGTTCAGATGTGAGAGAATGGGAATGTGGAATGGGTGTGTGTGCTGGAGTGAGTGAAGGAACAGCGAGAGAAGGTGCATGTTTGTTTGTAAGTAGCAAATGGAAGGAATGTGTAAGAGAGTATGGGTCTGTGGGTTCAAGGATTGTGTGGGTGAGAATGAAAGTAGGAATACAAACGTGGGTGATTGTATGCGTGTATGCCCCGACAGAGGATATACTTGAAAGAAAGAAAGAGGAGTTCTGGATGAATGTGGAGGCGTGCCTGGAGAAGTTTGACAAGAACGAAAGAATATTTCTGATTGGGGATATGAATGGTAAGGTGGGTGATAGGAAAGTTGAGGGAGTGGTGGGAGGGTGGGGGGTACCATCAGAGGTGAATGGGAATGGTAGTGCACTTGTGGACGTATGTGTGGGAAGGAGGCTGTGGATAGCCAACACCTTCTTCCGACACAGAATGATCCACAGGTACACGTGGAAACGGATGTTGACGATGAAAGATAAGACAGTGGTGGAACGAAAGTCATTGATTGATTATGTATGTGTGGATGAACGAATGAAGAAATCTGTGATGGATGCTAGGGTGTATAGGGGTATTGGAAGGGGTCTGTCTGATCATTATGTAGTGGTAGCTAAGGTTAGGATACAAAAGAAGTGGGTGAGGAGAGCGGGAGGGAGGCGAGAGGAGGGTGGAATGGTGAGGAGGGTGGAGAGGTTGCAGGAGGAGGAAGTCAGGGAGGAGTACAGGAGAGCAGTGGAAAGACGACTAGGTGGGTTCGACCTGGAAGTTATGGAGGAAGTGGAGGAGATGAGCAAGGTGTTTAAGGATGAGATCTGTGCAGCATGTGAGGAGGTGTGTGGAGTGAGGAGAAGAGGGAGGGGAGTGAAAGGTACAGCATGGTGGACAGAAGAGGTAAGAATAGCTGTGGAAGAAAAGAAGAAAGCATATAGAGAGTGGTTGGGTAGTAGAGGGAATGAAGATTCCGAGAGACAGAAACGAGCGAGGTACGTGGAGAGTAAGAGGGTGGTGAAGAGAGTAGTGAAGGAAAGTAAGAGAAGAGTAGATGAGGAATTTGGAAGGAATCTGAGTGTAAAATGGAGGGAGAGTAAGAAACTGTTCTGGAAAGAAGTCAAGAAAGTTAGGGAAGGTAGCAAGGGAAACAGTAAGGGTGTGAAAGATAAGAATGGGATAATGCTAGCCGAGAAGCAAGAGAGAGTCGAAAGATGGAGGGAGTACTTCAGTGAGTTGCTAAATGAAAGGAATGAAGAGCCAGCAAACATAGCTGGATATGGTATGGGAGGGAGAAGAAGAGAAGTAGTGGAGGAGGAGGTGGGGATCAGGAGGTCAGAAGTGTGGGAAGCCATGAAAAGAGTGAAGTTGGGGAAAGCACCAGGAACAGATGGAGTGTGTGGGGAAATGTTGAGGTATGGTGGTGAGATAGTGATAGAATGGGTATGGAAAATGTGCAAACTAGCATGGGAGAAGGGGAGTGCACCCGATGACTGGAAGACTGGCATAATAGTCCCCCTATATAAGGGCAAAGGGGAAAGAGGAGTGTGTGGTAACCACCGAGGAATATGTCTTCTAAGCGTAGTAGGGAAGGTATACAGTAGGGTAGTGATTGAGAGAGTGAGAGTGAGAACGGAGAAATGGATAGGCGACGAGCAGGGAGGTTTTAGGAAGGGAAGAGGATGTGTAGATCAGATTTTTACCCTGAATTGTGTTGTGGAGAAGTATCTGGAGAAGAAACAAAAGGTGTATGTTGCCTTTATGGACTTGGAGAAGGCCTATGACAGAGTGGATAGAGAAGGTTTGTGGAAAGTACTTAGAATATACGGAGTAGAGGGCAAGTTGCTGAAAGCAGTGAAGAGCATGTATGAGGGTGCAAAGGCGGCAGTACGTGTGGAGAGTGAGCAGAGCGAGTTCTTTGACCTGAATGTTGGTTTGAAACAGGGGTGTGTGATGTCCCCGTGGTTGTTTACTGTATATATGGATGGAGTCATGAAAGAAATACTATCAAGAGCAGTGAATGTTGGTGTATCGCTGAAAAGGGAGGGAATTGAGTGGAAGCTACCTATACTGCTGTTTGCGGATGATACAGTTCTGATGAGTGATAATGAATGGGAGTTGCAGGGTCTGGTAAATGAGTTTGGAACAGTGTGCGAAAAACGGAATTTGAAGGTAAATACGGGGAAGAGCAAGGTTATGGTCTTCGAAAGGGGTGAAGTCACAGAGTGTGAGGTGAAGCTGAACGGTCAGGCTATGGAGATCGTCAACTCTTTTAAGTATCTGGGCAGTGTGTTGAGTAAAGATGGGACTATGGATGAAGAGGTGCGGGAGAGGGTACAACAGGGGAAGAGGGTTGTAGGAACGCTAAAAGCAGTAACAAGAAATAGGGTGGTCAGTATGGAAGTGAAGAAGTCCTTGCATGACAGTGTGGTAATCCCGACACTGACTTACGGAAGCGAAGCATGGACGTTGGTTGAGAGACTCAGACCAAGAGTGAGAGCAGTGGAAATGAATTACTTAAGGAGTGCGTGCGGAGTTACATGGAGGGATAGACAGACTAATGAGGAAGTAAGAAGGAGGTGTGGTGTGGAGGTAGATGTGCTGGAAAGTGTGAAAAGGAACAACTTGAGATGGTTCGGCCATATGGAACGTATGGAAAGCGAGAGAATGACTAAGAGGGTGTACGAGAGCGAGGTGGAGGGACAGAGGGGGAGAGGTAGACCGAATATGAGGTGGAAGGATGGAGTGAGGAACTACATGAACGAAGGCGGTGCTGGTTGGGGGGAGGGGCGTCGACTGACTTGGGACAGAGGTGCATGGGGGCGGTTCGTTCGTGGCCACCCCTTCGGGGATCACGGCGTCAGGCAATAGATAGATAGATAGACTATTTGTGGACTCTGACTTTTAACCCTTAACTGTCGGCGCGCAACATAAGTCGAGTTAAATAAAGCTGGACTATGTGGCGGCGCTCGACATAGGTCGTGTGGCAATTTCAGCACGTAATGTTGCTGAGAGAGAGAGACAAGTGGTGGCAGGAGAGTAGCGAGCGTATGACTGCTCCAGACCACCGCGGCGAACCTACTGACATGAATCCCACCTCCTCCCTCCCTCTCTCACTTGCTATATACGGAATTGTATGGGGAAAGTGCCTAATTACATGCTTTTTGCACTCGCATTGCACGGTTGTTGCAAGAAAACTAGCCATCATAAAAGGATCGTTATGGTGTCATTCGAAAGCTCTGTTTATGCCCTTTCAGGGATAGATACTTGTTTTACGTTCTGGGTCTTATTTAGGCATGAAAATGATCACGTAAACAGCCCTATTTTGGCTAAAAACACCCCGCTGGGCGGTACATATAAATAAACCGCCTAGGCCGCTAATAAGGTGTTAATAGACACTTACGTACTGGTGTAATTTAATTAGAGTCAATAGTGGGGACTCTAACTTTTAATGATACCTCGTCACTGGTATTAACTTCACTGAAGTATTATTACACTGCTCCGAAATAAACACTTGGAGTATGGGGTGAGGTAGCAACTTAGGCTCGTCTGAGTCTCCGTATGGCCGTCCAGGTTGGCCTGTCGTGTGAATCAGCTGGGTTAATTTCAGGTAAAGCAATGACACAAGATCTTTAACCCTTGTCTGGCGGCGCCGGACTGAAGTCGGTCTAGAGAAGAAAGGACTATGTGGCGGGGACCGACTTCAGGCGGTGTGCAATTTTGAGCAATATTTGGCTCTGAGAGAGAGAAGAGCGGTGGGAGGAGCGTAGGTCGGCTCTGACCGTTCGGCACGGCTCCCGCGCCAGCACTGGGCCCACCTCCACACACACCCACACTCACTACACAGGGAATTATGTAAGGAAATTACCGTATTTTAGGGATTTTTCCTTCGTCTTGCACGATCGTTGCAAGAGAACGCGTGGTCGTAGAAGGATGGTTCTGGTGTCGTTGGAAAGCTCAATTATCGCCCTTTCAGGGATACATAATTGCATCATGCTCTGGCTCTTGTTTATGCATGAAAAAGAGCACGGAAACAAGGTCGTTTAGGGTAAAACCACCCGCTTGGCGGGTAGTAGAAGTTACTGACGGGCCCGCTCGTAAGGCGTTAATAAGTTCCCTCTCAATTGGAGTACTGGGATCACTTATCGGACTAACACAAGGGGTGTTACGCCTTGACTATCCTGATCGTCATGTTACTCTGTGCTGGAGCTCTGTTAAGGTACTCTTGAATTAGGGTCTTTAATATCCTGCCTATGTCATGACACAGTGACAGGATATCGGGCTAACGCAAGTAGATAGTACGGTCATGACCATATACTATTTTCCTTGACTGCCACTGACCTTTGTAAGAGGTTCAAGGAGCTTGGTGTTGGAGTTTTGTTCAGGTGCTCTTGAGTTTGGGTCTTTAATGTACTGCCTGTGTCATGAGACAGTGACAGGATATCGTGCTAACGCAAGAGGATAGTACGGTCATGACCATATACTATTTCTCTTGACTGCCTCTAACCTTTGTAAGAGGTTCAAGGAACTCAAAACGGTGTTTAAACCTTTTTTTAGTAACTGTTACCCTAGCATGCCAGTGGGTAAGAGCACTAAGGACTTCTTTGTGCAGAGTGCCGGTTAAGGTATCTCGGGAAGCCCTAAACTAGTCGAAGGAACTTAGCATGCCAAGCTTCCCACAGTAGTTGAGTTATGCTGTTTTAATAAAAGGGGTTAGTTGGGGACATGTCCTATCCGGTCAACTCCTTTTACTAAAGGTGCACTCCTATTTGGGATTTCTATATTTTTAGACGGCCATGACCATGTCAATAATAAGGATTCCTTCAATAGGTTTGAAGACTCCTAGACCGATGAGATATTAGGCATGCCTTTCAATCCCACTGTAAGTGGAGATTAATTTTAGGGCTGTTAAAACACTGATATGTCAATGTGTTTTTGGAGCCACAAAATTGTTTGCCTCTTCCAGATTTCTCTAGCATACTGATGACTTTTGCTGATATGTCCTGTGGTGGTCGTGTGGAGGCAAAAAAGTCATAAAAGTAGGCTAGGGATAATGATGGGGAATAAAGGGTTCCTTCTAAAAGAGGTTGGGTCGGTATTTTGGTCCTTGGGAGGACAAAGGGCGCAAGTGAGTAGTCCGGCGGTGGTGACGAGAGTCCTTCTCATTCTGGCTGAACAAGATTTGTCCTTTTAGATGATGCAGGGGGGCAGGTGGTATGTTGAGATGTTTCCCGGGTGTAGGAGGACAATCAGTGGCAATGCAGGTATTTCCGACTTCTCTCCTGATGCTGGGAATAGATGATGTGGTACGGTAGGTGGTTAAATGTTCCCACGCACTACTTGACTCCCGGACTATTCCTTCTATAGGAATTCTCTCCTCTATGGGGAGCCTCTGATAGCCTTGAGATATTTCTTTATCTCCTCGTGCCTTCTTCTTATTACTGTTCTTGTGGATCGTTTCGCAGGTGATGGAAGCGACTCGGGCTCCTCTCTTGATACTGGAAAAGGAGGATGAGGTATTATTTATTGTTAAAGGTTTGCGGTTACTACGGGACTCGGTTGGTATCACTCCGCGGGCGTATCCTTCCATAGGAGTCGTTCTGTTCTCTATGGGGAGCCTTGTGTTTTCCTTGGATACGTCCTTGTCTCCTTTCATCTTTCTTTCGTTCTGCTTTCGTTGTTCTTCCGTCTTCCTGTTGTGGTTGACTAGCTTAGGAATCCGTGGCAAGGCGATTATTCTCTGTTGTACAGTAGTTTGCGTTATAGTCAGACAGTTAATCGGTGGTTAATGACAAAGCTCAAAGTTCTGAAACAATTGGAAACTGTTCGAAACTAATGCATAAAACATTACATCAGTACAGCAGTTTGTCAGACAAAGGACAAAATAGTCGGACAAATGTCAATTCTAACGACATTGCCACAGGAATAATGTGTCAATGCAAAAAATGTACCAACAACAAATACTATTACTTTGACAATTAAAGAAAATTAAATTCCATAGCAACAAACGAATCTGAAGCCTCGAATCTATGCCTTCCCTCCCGCACACTCTACATCCCCCTCCCCTATGGCATGTTTACCTTGTAAGGCCTGTCTCTCCCTTCAGAACAGTATATGTACAGCTTCCCTTGCGGAACAATGCCTCGTCGTCGTCGCAACGCCCGCATTTCGGAGAAGGATAAACTACGGATAATTGCAAAATACGAGGCAAACGAAGACTTCCTCATCACAGCAGCTGATCTAGGCATTAAGAGGACAACAGCTTATGGCATCATTCGACAGTACCAAAACACGGGCCACGTGCATGACAACCGTCACCGTGCAGGTAACTATGGTGTACTGTGCACTATGTGCAGTTAACCCTTTCAGGATCTTGACACCTCTTGACGGTTTCTTGTGGTTATCATTAGACGTTTTTATACAGTTTAGAAAGGATCTGAGGGACTTAAATGGTAATAGGTATTACCATTCACCCCCTGACTTCCATATACCCTTCCAAATCTGAATATAATCGTCTACTAATAGGCAGAAGAAAACAACGAAGGGCGTCCTAGGATCGTGAAAGGGTTAAATTGTAGGCTATATAATCTACAGTATCAGAGTACCCAGCCAGAAAAGTGGCTAGAAATGGGCAGTGTAGTGTGGTGTGGTGCGGAGTGGTGTGAATGGCGTGATGTTATGTGTTGATGTAGAATGTTACGATGTGGTGTGGCGTTACATGGTTGGGCGTGGTTTGTGAGGTGACGTGGGTTCCGTGGCATGGTGCGATATAGCTGTGTGAGGTGTTGTTGTTGTTGTTGTTGTTCCCCAAGCTGCCTGGCCGAACAGCCCCAAGGCCCCGAGCAATTCCAAGGCCACAACCGAGCGCCCCCACAGAACCCCCCCCGCCGACCACAACAAAGCCCGGGTGTCCGAAGCCACTCCATGGCGGGGGGCTGAGGAGGGTGCGGAAATGCCCGGGAAACCAAAGCCCCACCCAGGGCCCTGTGCCTCTCAGCAATTATGAAGAGAAAGTTGAGGTGCAAGGGAAAAATGTGACGCTTTGGCTTCCAATCTTGGTAGATTGGGAGGTCAATCCACGGAAGAGACGCCGTCACTTGAGATCTAGAACATATATAAGTTAAAGGAAAAGTCAGAGTAAGCTATGGGTATGGCAGAGATTGCTCAGCTCTCACTCTGATAGACCAGCCCATCACCATGTGTGAGGTGTTGTGCAGTACAGTCGTTGAAATTCCCCTTTCCCCGGCCAAAGCTGTTAGGAACACTGGACGGGTTAGACACCTCCCCTCCCTCTTCCGTCCTTATATGCCTGTAGGATACTCCCACATTTTAAGAGCATGGTGCTATAAGAGGAGGAAGGGGAGGGGAGGAGTCTCCCCTGTTGCAGTGGTACTAACTAGGAAAGGGAAGGCAATGGATTCCGACGACTGTACCCGATGTGTGGAATGTGAATTAACCCTTAAAAAGCGGCTCACCACATAAGTCGAGTTGAAAAAACTGGCAAAAAACGGGTGAAAAAAGGGTGGAAATCGAGTGAAAATGGGTGGGATAGTAATGATCCATACGTCCGACATCTGTGGCCTCCCGGCCCACACTAACTCCAGTTCCCCCACCGCGCGAGAGGATGACAGTGTAACCAATAGTTCGCTAAAAGTGAGCAAGGTAGCAAAATCTGCTAAACTTCCATCTTCGAGGTAACACTGTCAGTGCTCCACGAGTGCTACGTAGCTGTATGTGGCGTCATTGTGTAGCGATTTCCACCTAGTTTTCGGCGCAATACAGTTCCTTTCATACTGATGGTTGATATAGCAGTCAGAGCGGCACAGAAAGGCCCAAAACGGCCACAGAGCACCCGCTAGAGGAGGGTTAATATGTTGCGTTTAAGATATTGTACGCTACTTTACATCTAAGGTCCACTTACTTACTCTGTATACATTTCCTTGCAGGTAGACAGCATAAACTTGATGACGAGTCGCTGGACTTCCTGGTGTTGATGATTGAGGCTGTTCCGACAATCACCATAAAGGAGTTAAATGAAACACTGCAGAATACCTGGCCAGGAAAGCAGCCGGTATGCGATAGCACAGTTGCAAGAGCATTGGATGGTGCCTTAATAACTCTCAAGAAATGTGACAACGTTCCCCAGGACAGAAATTCACCTGCAAATAAGGATGCTAGAGTGGAATATGCACATTATATGTATGAGACAGGACATCAAAAGCACCGTGTCTATGTGGATGAGACTGGATACAATATTGTGACGTTAACCACTCCGTTAGAACCGCATGGCTTGTCCTACAGTGACTCGCTAGGATCGCCAGGGCAGTGGATGTGGCTACAGTTGATGTATTATTGTGTGCTTTATTTCATATGAAAGCTTGTGTCATGGGCAGTCCAGAAAGGCTCTTTGTTTTCGCCCATGTCAAGGCTTTATATATTTAATTGTAAAGTATATGTTTTATCATTAAGAAGTAATGATAGGATTTGAGAGAGAGAGAGAGAGAGAGAGTAGAACAGAGTGAGAGGAGGCACGCAGTGTGTTTTGCCATGCTTGATGACGTCACGGCTGGCTGGCCTGGGATTGGTTGAAGGAGTTTTTTACCATGCTTGGTGACATCATGTTTGGCTGGCTTCTTTGTCATTGGCTGAGGGAATTGGTACCGCTTTTTCTACGCGGCTCGAGCTAGTGCTAGTATATATACAGCTCTCTCGCCACTCTCTCCCTCAGATCTGGTTTCTAGAACGCATCCCTCTTATCCCTTCGATACCTGTCTCCCTCTCTGCACCTGAGAACCTTTTCCTCTGCCTATCTCTCTCATTTTCCATATCTTTCACCACCTTTTATTAATATTATACCCCCTCTGGTTAACTCTGCATAATCAGCTTCATGCTGGCCAGTTGTATTGTGCGTTTAGGTCTTATATAACCCATGTATGTTAGTTGTTAAGATAAGTTGATCACGAAGCATTGGTTTGCATTCATATTGTTCAGTACCGCTTCCTATAATTATTAGTGTTCTGCTAGATTTGATAATGCTAGACTAATAGTCTGATACTATAAGGTATTGTTTCCGATGGGTGCTGGCTTTAGTTAAAAGCTGCACAACATACCTGAGAACTGGAGTTGATTGGGTAAATTCTAGTCTGTGTGCCATTGAGAGTAGAGCATGCACGAATGAGGGCTTTTTGCCTATACCATTCTGCACTGTTCTAAGCTCGTTGTTTGTCTTTGAGGTACGCCAGGAGAACGCTTAATACTTCGGTATTAAGGTTTCTCAAGAGACCTACCCTTCATTATAACGTAATATTTGACGCACAGACTTGAGATTTGCACCAGGCTATGCGGCATGTCATGCGCACCAGTATCTCGTATCATTGACTCTAGCTAGACTTTATCAGTCATAGTAGACATTAAGACGTATATTAAACCAATTACTCTTTTTATGCATACCCGTTTATGATTACACAAGCATTAGGTAGTAATAGGCTGTTTTCACATAACATTAAGCCTAGAGTAGACGCACATTTTTTGAGAGTTTGATAACCTATTATTGCATATAGAACTCTGGAGAGTATTTGTGTTCTTTGTTCACTGGGAATATACATCAGAGGTTGGATCTAGCGCTTTCCGTTGTAGCATTTATGCCATTACTAGTCCAATGAATAAGAGCCCTGATATATTTAAACCTCAGACGTAACAAATGGCGACCTTACCTAGGATTTGGTGAACCTACATTTATTAGCAGGGAACATTTGTTGTTTTGGGGAATATTTTGCGGGGATCAGCAAGAATAATTGTTTTTTGCAACATAGTATAGCCCTTGAGTATTTCCGAGAATTTTTGTGTGTATATTGAGGTATAAGAGTTTGGGGTGCTTCTTTTCTGAATACTGAGGTGGGAAATATTTGTGAGCATCATGTCTTATACCGGATCAGAGGAGAATGGAAACACAGTACGTAATGTCGAAAGTGAGGAACAACAGTATGATGAAATGGTTAATCAGATGAACTGTGAGGAGGATGCTAGGATATTTTTGCAATGGCCTGTTACTGCCGAGCGGTTGGAGGGTATGGATCGGTACGGTCTTCAATGCCTGGCCACAGCTATCGGTCATGCGGGTACTAGCAGCATGACCAGGGATAACTTGATAACGTGTGTACTGGGCAGGGTGACTGGTGAGCGAGATGAGTTGAGTGCTCAGAGCCCTTCGGCCATGCTTCCCCTACACTCGACTCCCAGCCATCCCAGTGGTTTGCCGACCCTGGGTACGCTTCCACAGTTGGGTGGGGACTGGCAGGGTGGGTTGCCCCTGGGGGGACCACCGGTAATTTCAAACATTGTAGCACCTTCACCTCCTCCAGGGTTAACCCCAGAATTATTGTATCAGCTCAAATTAGCTAAGATTCAACAGCAACAAAGGGCATGTGAGCTTCAGCATCAGCAGCAAATAGAATTAGCCAAGATAGAAGAGAGAAAAACTATCAGTCACCAGCAAATAGAGCTAGCAAAAATCCAAGCTGATTTAGAGTCGACTAGGTACTGTGCCGACATGGACGTAGAGAAGTCGTGAGTAGAGACAACGGGACAGCGACTTGACGCTGGTAACCGTGTTCATGATCAGTCTCTCTCGCACTTATTGAAACTGGTTCCGGTGTTTGATGAGAGTGGGGTAACAGAATTTTTCGCACGCTTTGAGAAGAAGTGCCAGGAACACCAGTGGCCAGAGAATAAATGGGCAGCACTTGTATCCTCTAGATTAATAGGCAAGGGCCTTAAAGCCTACGATGCGTTACCTTTGGAGTCATGTATTGTGTATGAGGATCTCAAGGAGGCTGTCCTGAGGGCTTACGAACTGCAACCAGAAACGTACCATTTGAAGTTCCGGGGTGTAACCAAGGGAAGAGATAGCACCTTTTTGGAACACGCCCGGGACTTGTCCGATGCTATGGGGAACTGGCTCCGATCTGAGAAGGTAACAACATTTGATGGAGTTAAGCAGTTAATGATGTTGGAGCAGTTCTTTAAGAGCACGGGCGGTGATCTAACTTTGAACTTAAAGGAGAAAAACCCAAGAACTCTAGTCGAGGCAGCAGAAATGGCTGATCGACGGCTGTCGTTGATTTGGGGTTGCGGGTCCTCACAGAAGTACGATGCAAGTGCTAGGGACCGTTATCCTCCCCCTCCCCATAGCAATGACACATTTAAACAAAAGAGCAATGAAACTAAAACTGAATCCAAACCTAACACCACGCCGTATAAGACAAGTCAGGGGCCTTTTAAATCACAGTATAAGCAGAAACCGAAATTTATGTGTTTTAAGTGCCACTAGGAGGGTCATAAGGCAAATGAATGCCCTAGTCGACCTCCTCCGGCAGCCGTGTCTTTTGCTCACGGCATTGGAGTGTACAAGAGGACATCGGAGTTTGTTAGAGGCAATTCTTCCGAGGTAAATACACTGCCAGTGCAGAGGGATCCGGAAGGCTTATTCCCTGTCCGTGATGCCTTTAGTGACCACAGGGGACTCGGTTGTGTGGAGTGGGGGGGTAGAAGACATGAGGTGAGAATTTTGCGTGACACTGGGGCATCGCAAACACTGTTGAGAAATTTCACTGGTAAACCTGTAAATACGGCGCGGGTGGTTGTGGTTCAGGGAGTTAATGCAACAAGGTCATACCCGCTTGTAAGAATGAAGATGGAAGTTGATGGTGTGACTCGTGACCTGGATGTAGGAATTGTGGAGAAGTACCTGTTGGGGGCGTCGACCTCCTTCTCGGTAACGACTTTGCGGGGCCTACTTCTGAGGCTCCACCCTTAGTCGTTGCCGAGAAGCCGGCCTACGTGAGTAGGGAGGAGCAGGAGTGGGTTGAGAAGTGTCCGGTGCAACCTATGGCGTGTGTTCTCACCAGATCTCTTGCATCCAGGGAGTCACATTCTGGTCAACAGTCTTTAGACAAGCGGAGGAAAGGTACCGAGAAGGGATTGAAAGTTGATGCGGTTGAGAGTTTAGTATCAACGGACATTCTCGGGGACTCATTATTAGGACCGATTTTCGAGTCTGGAGAAGACCCATTAACTGTTACTGAGAAGGCAAAGGATGGGCTTAAAAAGACGAAGAGACAGCAACGATACACAGAGAGAGAGCAACGGGAGGCTAAATTCAATGTAGGAGGGGGGCATGAGTTGTTTCGCAAACACTTAGATAAGCTTGCTCCTTCGGACATTCGTAAATTGCAATTAGAAGACCCGGAGGTTCTTGAATGTGGTACCAGTGCTGTCGAGTTGGAGGAGGACAGTGATGCACAGTCGGGAGATGTAGCAACAAGGTATCCTGATGCGTACCCTATGAGAAATGGGTCAGCGAAGACGGTGGTCCGAAACTTGCTAGTGTATTTTTCCCGGTATGGTTACCCGCAGGGGATTCAGTCAGACCAAGGATCCAACTTCACTTCTAGCCTCTTTGTTCAAGCAGTGCCGCAGCATGGAATTGTTACGGTTGTGTCATCTGCGTATCATCCGGAGAGCCAGGGTGTGTTAGAGCGATGGCACTCAGCCTTGGAATCTGTGCTTCGTTATTGTTGCTTTGAGAGTGGGAAAGGTTGGGATCTTGGCCTGCCATATGTTTTGTTTGCTGCACGGGAGGTACCTGGGGAAAGTTTGGGATTCAGCCCTAATGAGCTCGTCTTTGGACACCGTGTCAGAGGGCCTCTCCATATGGTTGAGGAAATATGGGAGGGCGCAGATAAACCTTGTTCTATGCTCAAGTATGTCCTCGACAGTCGAGAACGGATGTTGCGCAGTCTGGAGTTGGCTGGCCGTAATTTGACTAGCTCTCAGGCCCTCATGAAGGACAGGTACGACCTCAAGGTTAAACTCAGGGAGTTCCACGTGGGTCAGGAGGTGGTGATTCTACTGCCCCTTGTAGGTCACCCCTTATCCGCGAAGTACACTGGTCCTTCTAGGGTGGTTGAGAGGCTATGGGACCTGGATTGCTTGGTGGCCGCTCCAGACAGACGTAATCGCAATCAGTTATGTCACGTTAATCTCATGAAGGAGTATGTGAGGCACCCCCCTGAGCCTCTCACTGTGCCTGTGATGACGTTTAGCAGTCAAGGTGGAGAAGGAGAACGGGACAGTCAAGCTCAGGTGGAGGATAACTGGAAGGATAAGAAATTCAAATGGGCGCCTGAGTGTGAGAAGGCGTTTGGAGTAGTAAAACACCTGTTGTGCACTCACCCAATCCTCAGGGCCCCTGACTTTAGCCTACCTTTCCAACTAGCAACGGATGCTAGTGGTGTGGGGGCTGGTGCCGTCCTTATGAAAAAGAACGATGATGGGCTGGAGCATCCTGTTAGTTTCTGCTTGGAGAAGTTCAATTCAGCCCAGGGGAGCTGCTCTGTTGTCGAGAAGGAGCTGCTGGCGGTTGTGCTTGGGCATTTCGAGGTCTATGTTCCAGCCTATGGTCCGGTCGTTGTAGTTTACACAGATCATCACCCTCTCAAGTTCTTGGACCAGTTTCACAATCGGAATATGAGGCTGACCAGGTGGTCAGTAAGGTTATTGGAATATAACCTGGACATACGCCATATTGCCGGTTGTGAGAACGTGGTTGCAGATTGTCTTTCAAGGGTATATGATCCTGGGTAGATTGACACACGGGTAGCCTCCTGCTTTAGTTTGAATAGTATTTTGCGCTTGGTGCTTGTTGGCTCGCGGTTGTAGCCCAGCGTATTGGGTCGTAAAGCAGGAGTTGAGCGTTTGGTATAGAAGAAAAAACTAGGCTTGCCCCTATAGTGCAGCCGAAATAAACAAATTAAAAACAAAAAAATCAAATAAAAACTTTCTTTGATAGTTGAATTTGTTCAGTATGTTATAGCAGTAATTCTTAGTTGCACTCCTCTCAGAATGCTGGGCTAGAGAAGCTCGCTCTTGAGGAGCATAACTACATATGATTTAACCTATTGTATTGGGGAGGGTTATAATTTTGTAAAATGTTTTGTTGAGAACTGTGCCAGATATTTTACTGCCGCTGGGTGATGGGAAGTAGAGATATAGCATGGGTTCTAACCATCAGATTTTTTTGAGCTTTGGGCCTCTGAGAAAAATCTTGGGGGGGGTGTGACGTTAACCACTCCGTTAGAACCGCATGGCTTGTCCTACAGTGACTCGCTAGGATCGCCAGGGCAGTGGATGTGGCTACAGTTGATGTATTATTGTGTGCTTTATTTCATATGAAAGCTTGTGTCATGGGCAGTCCAGAAAGGCTCTTTGTTTTCGCCCATGTCAAGGCTTTATATATTTAATTGTAAAGTATATGTTTTATCATTAAGTAGTAATGATAGGATTTAAGAGAGAGAGAGAGAGTAGAACAGAGTGAGAGGAGGCGCGCAGTGTTTTTTGCCATGCTTGATGATGTCACGGCTGGCTGGCCTGGGATTGGTTGAAGGAGTTTTTTACCATGCTTGGTGACGTCATGTTTGGCTGGCTTCTTTGTCATCGGCTGAGGGAATTGTTACCGCTTTTTCTACGCGGCTCAAGCTAGTGCTAGTATATATACAGCTCTCTCGCCACTCTCTCCCTCAGATCAGGTTTCTAGAACGCATCCCTCTTATCCCTTCGATACCTGTCCCCCTCTCTGCACCTGAGAACCTTTTCCTCTGCCTATCTCTCTCATTTTCCATATCTTTCACCACCTTTTATTAATATTATACCCCCTCTGGTTAACTCTGCATAATCAGCTTCATGCTGGCCAGTTGTATTGTGCGTTAAGGTCTTATATAACCCATGTATGTTAGTTGTTAAGATAAGTTGATCACGAAGCATTGGTTGGTATTCATATTGTTCAGTACCGCTTCCTATAATTATTAGTGTTCTGCTAGATTAGATAATGCTAGACTAATAGTCTGATACTATAAGGTATTGTTTCCGATGGGTGCTGGCTTTAGTTAAAAGCTGCACAACATACCTGAGAACTGGAGTTGATTGGGTAAATTCTAGTCTGTGTGCCATTGAGAGTAGAGCATGCACGAATGAGGGCTTTTTGCCTATACTATTCTGCACTGTTCTAAGCTCGTTGTTTGTCTTTGAGGTACGCCAGGAGAACGCTTAATACTTCGGTATTAAGGTTTCTCAAGAGAGCTACCCTTCATTATAACGTAATATTTGACGCACAGACTTGAGATTTGCACTAGGCTATGCGGCATACCATGCACACCAGTATCTCGTATCATTGACTCTAGCTAGACTTTATCAGTCATAGTAGACATTAAGTTTATTAAACCAATTACTCTTTTTATGCATACCCGTTTATGATTACACAAGCATTTCGCAGCCTAGTTTGATGTATTGAGACACAAACGACTTAGGCTCTTTTTGTTGACAGGAATACTGCATTGTCGTGGCGATTATTATTATTGTTGTGGCGTTTAGGATATTCTTGGCTCTGACTGCATTATATCTCCTGCCTTTTTGTGTGCATACCCTGCACGAGCATTGTTCCGCTGCCTGCCTTTTTGGGTTCCATTTCCGATTCGAGCATCTTGATAGCATCTAACATTTAAAGAAGATTCCTTGTTGGTGTTGAAGGACTTTAGTGCACTTTCTTTCATGCAGGAGTGCCTGACATTTATTGATTAAAGTAACGTAAGCTGTAACTTCTCTTACCACCTTACTTAGCATACCATAACCAAGCACCTTCGGTTATAGGTAGTAATAGGCTGTTTTCACATAACATTAAGCCTAGAGTACACGCACATTTATTGAGAGTTTGATAACCTATTATTGCATATAGAACTCTGGAGAGTATTTGTGTTCTTTGTTCACTGGGAATATACATCAGAGGTTGGATCTAGCGCTTTCCGTTGTAGCATTTATGCCATTACTAGTCCAATGAATAAGAGCCCTGATATATTTAAACCTCAGTCGTAACAATATGTACACAAAGCGTACGTATGGTCGTGCGGCACGAGGTGAGCGTGTCGTGCGAACCGTTGGGGGACAGCGAGGTGGAAACATAACGCTGATAGCCGCTATCTCTGATGCTGTGGGATTACTCTACCACGAAATACATGTCCGGAGTGTTACCCAGGAGATCTTTCACGATTTTCTAACTAACCTTGAGGTTATTCTTGAAGGCGAAGACCCTGTTGTCGTCATGGATAACGCTCCATGCCATCATCGTACTGCACAGTCCATGACGAACCATGTAGTAAAGTATCTCCCACCATATTCACCTTTTCTTAACACCACAACTAACGCAAGCAAATTATGTGCATAGTAACAGTTATCTGATGAAATGCCTACACAAGGAAGATGTATGGGATTAATGGTATCCAGCATAGACTGTACTGCTACTGTAATGAGACGTGCACATAATACTTTGGTACAAAACTTATCAATTTAACTATTTTGTTCTTTGCACTTAACACTGCATACAAGTGTATGCAAGTACTTTTAAATAGATTGGTATCTTACGTTAGAAACATTAAACGGTTTGAAAAGACTGTACTGCTACTAATGAAACGTGCACGTAATACTTGGTATACAACTTATCAATTTGACTATTTTTGCTTTGCATTTAACACTGCATACAAGTGTATGCTAGTAATTCTAAGTAGATTGGTATTTTGCGTTGTAAGCATTAAATGGTTTAATCATGTTTATACCTGTATATTGGATTGATAAAATAAAATATACAATTGTGATTATCATGTCTTCTATTGTCTTTGATTTAGCTCCATGTCAATGTATTTTGTAGCTTTGGTGTTATTTAGCCTGCAACTATGTCAAACTATTTCGTCTGAATGGCAAACTAGGTTGTTAAACTTATTTGCGTGAATGTCAAACTTTATTGCTGTAGTGGTATAGGTCAGGACTCTGTGATATTAATGGTGACCGCTGTTTTTGTAATCCTAATATCTGTCTACCTATAGTGCAAAATACTGTATGTTTGTTGTCTGTTGTGTTGTTCTCGCTTCTTCTTTCGTTCCCCCATTGATGGTGATCAACTTCCGTTCTCTTCGTTCACGGCCCTTTTTTTTTAGCTGTTCGTCTTTTTCCTTGGTTATGCGATTTTGGGGGGTTTTATCCCTCTTGGTTTCTTCCTTCTTCTGCTAATCTTCCTGGTGTTTTCGATTAAATTGGCGAAGGGTCTGGAATGTGGTGTCTGCTGCTTTCTTGGTCTTCGTTGCTTGGTTTGTTCGTCATCTTTCCTTATGCTTTCGTATCCCCTTTCTTTCGTCTTCCCATCCGTCCTTCCTCTGAGGCTTTCCGTGTTCTCGTTATTTTAGTCAGGATATTTGTTTAGGCTTGATGGGGGTCTATGGAGCAAGATAAAATATAATAAGATATAAATAAATAAACAAATTAATAAAACACTTGTTGTTAACCCTAACACAGTACTTCCAAAGATAACCGTGACTATATGTTATACACTGTGACTACAGTATTTTGCACTATAGGTAGACAGATATTAGGAATACAAAAACAGCGGTCACCATTAATATCACAGAGTCCTGACCTATACCACTACAGCAATAAAGTTTGACATTCACGCAAATAAGTTTAACATCCTAGTTTGCCATTCAGACGAAATAGTTTGACATAGTTGCAGGCTAAATAACACCAAAGCTACAAAATACATTGACATGGAGCTAAATCAAAGACAATCGAAGACATGATAATCACAATTGTATATTTTATTTTATCAATCCAATATACAGGTATAAACATGATTAAACCATTTAATGTTTACATTAAATATCTTGCGTTGTAAACATTAAATGGTTTAATCATGTTTATACCTGTATATTGGATTGATAAAATAAAATATACAATTGTGATTATCATGTCTTCGATTGTCTTTGATTTAGCTCCATGTCAATGTATTTTGTAGCTTTGGTGTTATTTAGCCTGCAACTATGTCAAACTATTTCGTCTGAATGGCAAACTAGGTTGTTAAACTTATTTGCGTGAATGTCAAACTTTATTGCTGTAGTGGTATAGGTCAGGACTCTGTGATATTAATGGTGACCGTTGTTTTTCTATTCCTAATATCTGTCTACCTATAGTGCAAAATACTGTATATGTTATATACTGTGACAATATGTTATATACTGTGACTATATGTTATACACTGTGACTATATGTTATATACTGTGACTATATGTTATACACTGTGACTATATGTTATACACTGTGACTATATGTTATATACTGTGATTATATGTTATACACTGTGACTATATGTTATATACTGTGACTATATGTTATACACTGTGACTATATGTTATACACTGTGACTATATGTTATACACTGTGACTATATGTTATATACTGTGACTATATGTTATATACTGTGACTATATGTTATACACTGTGACTATATGTTATACACTGTGACTATATGTTATATACTGTGACTATATGTTATATACTGTGACTATATGTTATACACTGTGACTATATGTTATATACTGTGACTATATGTTATATACTGTGACTATAATATGTTATATACTGTGACTATATGTTATATACTGTGACTATATGTTATATACTGTGACTATATGTTATATACTGTGACTATATGTTATATACTGTGACTATATGTTATACACTGTGACTATATGTTATACACTGTGACTATATGTTAAACACTGTGACTATATGTTATACACTGTGACTATATGTTATACACTGTGACTATATGTTATCCACTGTGACTATATGTTATATACTGTGACTATATGTTATCCACTGTGACTATATGTTATATACTGTGACTATATGTTATATACTGTGACTATATGTTATACACTGTGACTATATGTTATACACTGTGACTGTATGTTATATACTGTGACTATGTTATACACTGTGACTATATGTTATACTGTTATGCCGGGTTGTAATCCAACTGGCTTCAGTATTATATCTTAATAATCCAAATTTCAGATACTTAGATGTGAACCAGTTCTCAACAGGGACACGTCGAGCTTAGTGAATTTGATAGGTAAATACTCAATCAGGCAACGATAACACAATAAACACACAGGTTAGATTACACTCTTATTTATTCAATGGCATGGTCATATATAAAGAATAATACTGTACTATACTGTTATTAGAACAGCAGGTAAGAATAAAGTGAATAAGAGAGTGAACTAATTCCACCCTCTACTAAGGTTCAAGTTATCACTTATGTGGCAATGCAAGAATGGAAATACACAAAGATATTTAGATAAAGATTACACAAACAAGAATCCTTGACAATAATACATATGCGAGCGAAATGTCTAGCGTGAAGTATTCTGACAAAGATACGACAGAGTGTGAAACTTATTGCTCAGCTGCGTGGCTAGTATGGGTGGTAAGCAACAGGAAGGAAGCCCGCGCTCAGGTGAGTACATCAAAGGAGCCGCTCTATAGGCTATACTTCAGGTTGACTGCGGTCTCGGAAAATAACTATTACTTTAATGCGATATTAAATTAGGGGATAAAGTTAGGAAGGCGGTTTAATTAATTCTAGAGAGGAAGATAGTTTAATTCTGAATTCAACTATCTAATTGCAAATAATCTCTCACATGGGACACGTAAAATAAGATTCGATCTTAGATGAGGTTAATTCACACGGATAAATGAACTCAGCTTCACAATAATTATAGTGACTGAATTGGGAAAGATAACACAAAGTTTACGAATGAGGGAATGCTTTATTAGAACTTTAAGTAAAACACCTATATACGTGTGCGAAGATAGCTTGTAAAAGGAGCTATTTAAAGTTAAATGTGATTATGGTGAAGTTATACTTAAGGAATACCCTAGAGGGTGACAGGAAAGGAGTTTTACATAGGTTATTGAAATCCTAAAGAAACGCAGAACTAACGTAGCGTTGTATTATAACGTAAATACGAATATAATCAAGGGATTACTATATCAAGTAATAAATATGATCTAAAGCCAAGTAATAGGGTGATCGAATCAAGAACTGGACAATCTGAGGTCCTCGAATGGTGTGGAAAGAATTATATGACCCGAGTAACGTATATGAGTAGATTTTTCACAAGAACTAATAGAATTCAAGTATCTTGATTATGAGTTAATTCTAACTCGACGGAAAGGGTTCTTTACTTTCAAATTAAAGGATGGTAGTATCAATTCTCTGGTGATAATTATACCGATATATAAATCCTAAATTGGGAGTAGGTTCTAGGTAGATATTGAATTTAAATAGGGAATCACTTCACGTTATACACTTTCACTTCGACTTGGATACGCAAAGAATAATCAACACATAGGGATAAAATCTGAGAGTATTCCGGTTAATTAACACGTGTAAAAATGACTATGTAACGTACATAAAGATAGCTTCTGAAGGATTATTGCAATTTATCTAAGAAATATCTCGTACTTAATGAAACACTGTACGGATCAAAGTTAGAGAGTTTACACGGGTATCACATATTCAAGATAGATCTTAGGCACAGATCTATAGTTAAGTATAATAGAATACTCGCATATTATCTTGTCTTACCTTCACAACAATAGCCACAACTTATAACACGCAGAGACACTTAGGGAATAGGATAGAGGTGGCCATGAACGAGAGTCTGGACGATGTAGGACTCGGGGTTCTGCTGGGCTGGACGTGGAGGGGAACTGGCCTTTCACTTCAGGTACAGGGCAGCAAACTCTCTCGTACAGGGGGAACAATACCAATCCTATCCCACATCTGGTGGTAGCCAGTGGAAGGAAGCAATATTATTTGCTAACTTCCTTCAGTTTCAGTCAGGTTATATTTGGGTTATTTTTAGTGTTCAGTTTGGTCTAATTCAATAACAAAAGGACATGTGTATATCGTTGTTTTGGCTATGGTGAAGGTAGTTTTTAAGCTAAAAATACATGGTAGTTTTTCATTTACGCACATGGAGATTCTTGATCTCTCAATATGGTTCCCCTATTTTTAGAGGGTACTATGGTGACGTAATGGATGATTTTCTATTCATTGTAATATCTGGCTTTTCTTATTCTACAGGTTATAGTTCTTTCAGTGTTCACTTCGGTGGTACTATCCCTAGTCTTCCCGGGAGGTACTGTAGAGGGGGTACTGGGATTCCCATCTATTCAAGTATTGAGAGGGTTCTTGGTGTTGCATTTGCATAAACAGTTCTTCATCATAATGCAAGTCAGGCTGGAGTTGGTGATATTCCTTGGTGTTCTGTCTCGGTCCTTGCCATTGGAGGAGCTGGGGTCCCTGTGATTGGTTGGGACTCGAACTTCTTTCTGGGGTAGACTGACCTAGTTTCCCGGAAATTAGATCATGGGTAGATCCGGGAAACAGGGTAGGCTGACCTATTCCGGCTGGTATTGAAGCCTTGGAAACTGGTCTGGTCTTATTCTGTTTGGCCTTTTCCTAAGGTCGTATTCTCCTGCTGCTCTGGATCACTGCTATTCTTTTGGGCATGATTGGGGTGTGGCTGCTCAACCCTGTCATTTCACCACCTTCTACCAAGAAAAAATCTCGACCTCGAGATCTTAGGTTATAATTTATGTCCTCACGGTTTCGGTGGTGGTAGAGGGTTTAAGGTTCTGGAGCACCAGGAACCAGATGGTTGTGGGGATGTCGACAGGGCTGGTGGTGTCGATCTGTATGACCAGCTGAAGAGGAGTCTTGGAGGCCTTTGCCACATGGAGCAGATGGGCAGGAGAGTTGATGATGGTATTGGTGTCGTCTGAGGATACAACCAAACTATTGATCTTCATCATGCTAGCAGGATCAGTTGAGTGGAGAGATGTGGGTGCTGAAGGAGTTGATAGTGTACTGCCAGTCGTTGTAGCTGTAGCACTGCTTGGCCCAGGTGGGAGGGGCTTGTTGCTTAGGGAGGCTGTCCCTAAGGTATTAGCTGGTGGGGCAGGTTGAGGAGTTGACCTCGCACTAGGTGTGGCGGTGACCCTTTGAGGTGGCGATGTGGTGTCTTTGGTGAGGGCCCGCCGTCTGTAAGTCGGCTTGAAGGTGGGTGCCCATCTTTTAGGTGGAGTCACACGTCGGCCAGATCTTCGACGTGGTGGATTAGATAAAGGTTGCATTAAAGATGGTGACCTTAGTTTCATTTTTGGCATTTTTGGAACAGGACGGGGGGTGGTAGAGCTAGAATTAGAATTGGTGGAAGGCTTAGGTGACAAGGTAGGTGATTTATGAGAATGGGTAGAGGTTTCAGGAGATTTGGTGAGAGGTGTCGGTAATTGGGAAGAAGATTCAAGGGTGTGTTCAGATAATGTTGCTGATTTTTCAGGCGATGAAGGGGAAGTATGAAATTTGGTGAGGGGTATATATTTAGATTTGGTGGAAAGATTCGGTGAAGAGGTAGGTGCTTTATGAGAGGAGGTAGAGGCTTCAGGAGAGTTAGTGAGAGGCATAGGTAGTTGTGGCGAATGTTCAGGACTATTTCTAGCCGGACTGGTGGATTGACTGGACAGATTTATGGGCTGGTTATCTGTATGAGGGGATAACGTTGATGACGTTTTGGATGGTGAAGGAGAAGTTTGACATTCCAAAGAGGGTATGATATTGATGACCGGAGTGGTAGGTAAAGGACAGGGTGATTCAGAAAAAATAGGTAAGCTGGTGGCAGGTGAGGAAATGGGAGGAGTTGATTTTAAGTTAGTGACAGTTTTGTTAGCTTGGGTAGGAAGTTGAGGAGGTGCAGAGACAACTCGCTTAGGAATGGGAGGGGTAGTTTCAGAGCCGAAAAATAGTGCCAGTGGACGTTGCTTGGTAGCAGGTTTAGATACTGGTTGACTAGGTGGTGCAACCAGATTCGGTTTTGCTAAGAGTGGAGGAGGAATGGGTGGAAGAGTGGGAGGTGTCAATGGTTCTGTGGATCCTAAATTCTGGTCATTAGTTGCAGGCTATGTATCATCATCTTTGGGGTCAGCAAGCATAATCATATTCTCGTCAATGGGTTGAAATCTACGTATATATCTATATCGGTATGTACGTGACTCACCAAAATATTTAATGGTAACCTGGTAACAGTTTGGAACAGTTAAGATCTCAAAAGGACCTTGCTATCTAGGCTTAAGTTTGGATGGCACGGGCAGCTGAGCAATCATGACAAGATCGCCGACATGGTGAAGGCTAACTTGGGGTGTTTCGTCAGGTTGTAGGTCTTGGATATACTGCAACTGTCGAAGGCAGTTCTTTAGATGTACTAATGACTGGTCAAAATTTGATGAGGGCTCGTAAGGGACAGACAGATGGCATAGAGGTAGGAGCAAAGGTGGTACTCCAAACACACGTTCGTGGGGTGAAATTCCGTCTTTTCTGGGGCAGGTATTTATACCCCACTGGATTATTTTCACTTGGCTGGGCAAGTCCTTGGTGTTCATTTGTTGCAGGCATGTTCTTATTTGGTTGGCAATTGTTCGGTGGCTTCTTTCGCATATTGAGTTACCCTGAGGTTAATATGGTGAGGAGTAGCTTATTCTGAAACCACACATTTGTGATAGTTGGGACCAAATGAGACTGGTAAACTCAGGGGCATTATCAGAATGTATAGCTTCTGATAATCCAAAATAAGGAAACACGTGTTGGATCATGGCTTCTGCTACTGCTAAGGCTGAATGTTCTTTTGCCAGACAAGCAATTACGTATTTAAGTACGTGTCCACAAAAGTAATGATATATTTGTAGCCTTGGTTTCCTTCCATCGGTCCCATCACATCTACAGCTAGAAGTTGCCATGGTTTGGACGCAACTAACTTTCCTGTAGGTTCGGCTGTCCGGGTCCTGTCTTTGCCCAATGCACAGGCTCTGCAGACTTCGGTAATTTTCTTAGCTGTGATGTAAGGAGAAGGAGTCCAGTATACTTGCTGGAAGGTAGCAATTAATTTTCTCTGGGCTAGGTGGATGCCATTATGAATATGGATGGATTGCATGGTTGAGAGTGCTGCAGTTGGTGTTATAACAATTTTCTCGTCTGGAGTGAATAAGTTGTCTCGTCTTCTGGTGAGTTGGGAGAAAATACTTCTAGGCATCCAGTCTGGTTTCTCTTGTCGTTGAAATTGTTTCAGCAGTTCTTGGTGGTCTTGATCTAATGAGTCTTGCTAATATTGGCTGATTTTTGGTATTTTGGCTGGAGGTATCTTTGGCTGAATTAGTAGGAAGTCTTGATAAAGCATCAGCGTTTGTATGAAGCTTTCCTGGTCGATAAGCAATTTCAAAGTTAAGCTCCTCTAATGATTCTCGCCATCTGACGGTCAAAGCATTTTTGGTGTCAGATTTCCTAAGCCATTGGAGGGCGTGGTGATCGGTGATGATGGTGACCTTGACACCTGCTAGGTAGGCTTTAAAGTTTGTAAAGCCCAAATGATACCTAGACATTCTCTTTTGGTTACTCACCCGTTACTGGGTAGTTGATTTCTGCTGGATTCAGTGTTGTGCTGGCACAGGCGATTATGGGTTCTCTTCCTTCTCTGGTTTGTCCTAAAATGGCACCTATACCGAATTGTGAGACATCCGTGTATAGGCGGAAGGGCTGGGTGTAGTCCGGAAAGGATACTACGGGAGATACTACTAATCGTTCTTTTAAGGTGCTGAATGCTTGAAGATGTTGTTCTGTCCATAAAAATGGTTCATCTTTTCTGGTTAGGTCATGAAGGGGCTTGGCAATGGTGGCAAATGTTTTTACAAATCTACGGTAGTAGGAAGCTAAGCTGAGGAAAGCTCGGACTCCTTTGACATTTGTGGGAGGAGTTATGGTGCTAATGGCATCTAGTTTGTCAGGATCCTTTTTCAGAAACCATAAGTCCTAGAAATTGGACTTCTTTCGTGGCCAGAATACATTTTGATGGTTTGAGTTTCAAGTTGGCATCTCTGATTCTCTGGAACACATGTTTTAATCTCTGTAGGTGTTCAGCCCAGGTTTTCCCGAACACGAGTATGTCGTCCAAGTATGCCAGACATGTTTCCCAGGTTAATCCTTGTAGTACAGATTCCATTAACCTGGAGAAAGTTACAGGGCCGTTGCATAGGCCAAAAGGTAATACTGTGAACTCATATAATCTCCCTTGACTTGTCACAAAAGCTGTCTTTTGTTGGTGTTCTGGGAGGACTGGTATTTGCCAGTACCCTGCTTGCAGATCCAGGGTAGTGAACCATTTAGCTCCTAATAGGGAATCTAAAGAGTCGTCTATCCTGGGTAGTGGGGTAGCATCCTTAATGGTGACGTCATTCAGTTGTCGGTAATCGATACAAAAACGGGTGGATCCGTCTTTCTTCTGGACTAGTACCACCAGAGATGACCACGGCCTTGTGAAATATTTGACAATTCCAGTTGCCAGCATATCTTTGACTTGGGATTCTTCATCCTGTCGTATCGGATTTTTCCTCCAGATTGGTTGTTTGATCGGGTGTCCTACAGTATGGATAGGGTGGTTCAGTACGTTGGTTTTCCCGATGTCTCGGTTGGAAGTAATGAAGATGTCTTGGTAGGTAGTCATCAAATTTCGCAGATCGGTTTGTTGTTGAGCTGTTAAATGGGAAGGAATATCAGGTAATAATGGCTTTCTTTAGTCTACCAGAGACCATTACCCATCCCCCTTGCTCATGGGGAGATGGTAACTGCCGGCTGTATCCCAGAAAAACTTTTCAATCTGAGCGGGGATTGAACGCGAGGCCTTCAAGATGGGAATCAGGCACGCTATCAACTGAGCCAGCCGGACGGCTGGACGGGGAAGAGGATCTTGGGAGGGGTTTACTGCAGGTAAGGATAGCTCTTCTGCATAAGGTTCAAGTTCCCCAATGGCTAACCCTTTTGGTAAGGTAATTAGTTGATCGGAGATGTTTGCTATTTTTATACAATTGAGTTGGTTGGAGATTAGGCTTGGAGTGGTCAGGCAGTCCCTATCAAAAGGGCTTTGGAGGTGAGGGGTTATTATGGCATCCCCAGGAAAAGTGGGCAAAATGGGGACCCATCTTTCATGGTGAGGGGGGAGTGTCACTAGCTTGGACGTGACAGCTTGAGTGGTTTGGAGGAGACAAGTGGTAGGTTTAATCGGGTTCTCCTGATCGATCATGAATTTGGGGGTAGGGTTTAAAATTTTGGGTTATTGGGAAGAGGGTGAGACTTAGGAAATCTTTTCTATCTTGGTAGTTTGGGTGGAGGTCACGATATGCACAACTTTTGGGAGGCGTGTGCTTCTTGACTTTTTGACTGGTTTAAGGTCTTTTGTTTGGGTTTTTGTTTGAAGTGGGGTTGAGAATTTCAAAGTTCTCATCCCGCAATCGATGGAAGCGATCAGGGAAGTGAGCAAATCGAGACCTAAGTATCCATCATACTTGGTCTCCTTGGGATCATAGATCATGAAAGAATGATCAGTTCCATGATATCGGACAGGGGTACTAACGTATAATGGAAGAGTCTCTCCATAGTTTGGTATAATATCATCATTAGCACTCACTAAAACTATGGAAGAAGGTTAAATAAGACCTAAAGCTTTGCAGTGTTGTTTGAAGAAAGGAAAGAATAGGCATGAACGGGAAGCTCCCGTATCAATTAAAAGTCAGACTATCACTCCATTCAGAGTAATCTTCCTGTAGATGGGTAGGTTATCTGGATTTGTTTCTTCATGAGCCCCCGCCATTCTGATGACTATTTGTGTGCGGGGGCGGCTTAAAAATCCAGAGCACCTGTAGTTTCCACTACGGGTTCTGGTTCTTCAAGGCCTTCTTCCTCGTTGAAGCTTTCCAAATCCTGCAGTTCCGTCTTCAGTTATGGTAGCTATGCGCCTGGGCTTGATCCAGGGAATCTGAGCCCACCAATGAGGTGACCTGGTCCTTCTCTTGGTAAGTTCTGTGAAAGACTTCTTTAAGGACGTCAAACCACATTTTTCATGACATGGTTTCCAGTCGGCGGGGCGAATCCTGGCCCATTCCTCAGCTTTGTCACTGGCTCTTGGTGCCATAAGGCCAGTTGTAGGTACTGTAGATGGGTGCGTGGTAACTACTGCGATCTTGTCTTGCTCTCTTGTTTTCTTTAAAGCCATAATATGCCTTATTAATGGCATATCGTTTTCGTAGTTTGTGGGTTCTGTTATTGAGAAATGATCAGCCACTGTCTCAGGCAGAATTCTCAGTAACGCCTTAAACACTATTTTCTTTCTCTGAGCTGGGGTCTCGTCAGGGAAAGCGGTCATGGCCAGTTGGGTTAATTGGCTTACAGTGTTGTCCAAATATCCTGAATGTTTAACTTCATGAAATTTACGGTCCGCAATTGTCTGGCCAAGGATTGGGTTGATAGCTACTTTTGTGTAACTCTCAAGCGGTTTCCAGGGTAACCCGGGCATATTGTCACGCACATACCCTGAAACCTTAGCTGCGTATTTTCCTAACTTCATTACCACAGTATATCTCTTGGAAGCGTCCTCGTTTCCGAACGTCATGTCCAGGACCGGTTAACTATTTCCATGTATGTATTAATATCATACTCCTCTGGCTTGAATGCCGGGATATCGAGTGGTTTAGCTGCCATGGTGAATGTTGTGCTTGATACTGATTGAGTAATAACAAGTTTATCAACACTATAAAAGCTAATATGCCGTATCGAGACACCGCTGCCTCCAGTGTTATGCCGGGTTGTAATCCAACTGGCTTCAGTATTATATCTTAATAATCCAAATTTCAGATACTTAGATGTGAACCAGTTCTCAACAGGGACACGTTGAGCTTAGTGAATTTGATAGGTAAATACTCAATCAGGCAACGATAACACAATAAACACACAGGTTAGATTACACTCTTATTTATTCAATGGCATTCTCATATATAAAGAATAATACTGTACTATACTGTTATTAGAACAGCAGGTAAGAATAAAGTGAATAAGAGAGTGAACTAATTCCACCCTCTACTAAGGTTCAAGTTATCACTTATGTGGCAATGCAAGAATTGATATACACAAAGATATTCAGATAAACATATACACAAACAAGAATCCTTGACAATAATACATATGCGAGCGAAATGTCTAGCGTGAAGTATTCTGACAAAGATACGATAGAGTGTGAACCTTATCGCTCAGTTGTTTGGCTAGTATGGGTGGTATGCAACAGGAAGGAAGCCCGAGCTCAAGTGAGTACATCAAACGAGCCGCGCTATAGGCTATACTTCAGGTGGACTGCGGTCTCGGAAAATAACTATTACTTTAATGCGATATAAACACCTCATGAGCGGGGGGTTTTGGGCTATTTTGGGCATATTCAGGCCCTCCTGAATGATAAATCGAGTATCTGCATGAAAAGAAATTTATTCAGCAAAAAACTAGGCGCTAAAACCTTCAAAATGAGACCAGAACGAGCTACGTAGCACTCGTCGTTCTCAGGCAGTGGTACAACCAACATGGGAGTTTAGCGTATAGCGGCATATTTTTTCCAGCTACTACTGGCTACACTGCCGGCCTCTCGAGAACACAGGGAGGGTGAGTCAGTGGGCGGTGGTAGGCCCTGGGAGTCGGACGTGTGGCCCGCTGCGCTCCCGGCCATTTGCACTCGATTTTAACCCTTTTAATGCCTTAATAATGCTTGTAACTTGCTGCAAATTGGCGCCCGGCTATAGCCGGGCACCGCTCTTTAGGGGTTAAATTAGGGGATAAGGTTAGGCGGTTTATTTAATTTTAGAGAGGAAGATAGTTTAATTCTGAATTCAACTATCTAAGAGTTATTGCGAATCATCTCTCACACGGGACACGAAAAATAAGATTCGATGAGGTTAATTCACACGGATACATGAACTCAGATTCACAATAATTATAGTGACTGAATTGGGAAGGATAACACAAAGTTTACGAATGAGGGAATGCTTTATTAGAACTTTAAGTAAAACACCTATATACGTGTGCGAAAATAGCTTGTAAAAGGCGCTATTTAAAGTTAAATATGATTATGGCAAAGTTATACTTAAGGAATACCCTAGAGGGTGACAGGAAAGGAGTCTTACATAGGTTAATGAAATCCTAAAGAAACGCAGAACTAACGTAGCGTTGTATTATAACGTAAATACGAATAAAATCAAGGAATTACTATATCAAGTAATAAATATATTCTAAAGCCAAGTAATAGGGTGATCGAATCAAGAACTGGACAATCTGAGTTCCTCGAATGGTGTGGAAAGAATTATATGACCCGAGTAACGTATATGATAAGATTACTCACAAGAACTAATAGAATTCAAGTATCTTGATTATGAGTTAATTCTAACTCGACGGAAAGGGTTCTTTACTTTCAAATTAAAGGATGGTAGTATCAATTCTCTGGTGGTTATTATACGAATACATAAATCCTAAATTGGGCGTAGGTTTTAGGTAGATATTGAATTTAAATAGGGAATCACTTCACGTTATACACTTTTAATTCGATTTGGATTCACAAAGAATAAATAACACACAGGAAAAAAATCTGAGAGTATTCCGGTTAATTAACATGTGTAAAATTTACTATGTAACGTACATAAAGTTGTGGTTCTCAAGGATTATCACAATTTATCTAAGCAATATCTCGTACTTAATAAAACATTTTACGGATCAAAGTTAGAGAGTTTACACGGGTATCACAGATTCAAGATAGATCTTAAGCACAGATCTATAGTTAAGTATAATAGAATACTCGCATATTTTATCTTACCTTCACAACAATAGCCACAACTTAAAACACGCAGAGACGCTTAGGGAATAGGATAGAGGTGGCCATAAATGAGAGTCTGGACGATTTAGGACTTGGGGTTCTGCTGGGCTGGACGTGGAGGGGAACTGGCCTTTCACTGCAGGTACAGGGCAGCACACTCTCTCGTACAGGGGGAACAATACCAATCCTATCCCACATCTGGTGGTAGCCAGTGGAAGGAAGCAATAGTATTTGCTAACTTCCTTCAGTTTCAGTCAGGTTATATTTGGGTTATTTTTAGTGTTCAGTTTGGTCTAATTCAATAACATAAGGACATGTGCATATCGTTGTTTTGGCTATGGTGAAGGTAGTTTGTAAGCTAAAAATACATGGTAGTTTTTCATTTACGCACATGGAGATTTTTGATCTCTCAATATGGTTCCCCTATTTTTAGAGGGTACTATGGTGACGTAATGGATGATTTTCTATTCATTGTAATATCTGGCTTTTCTTATTCTACAGGTTATAGTTCTTTCAGTGTTCACTTAGGTGGTACTATCCCTAGTCTTCCTGGGAGGTACTGTAGAGGGGGTACTGGGATTCCCATCTATTCAAGTATTGAGAGGGTTCTTGGTGTTGCATTTGCATAAATAGTTCTTCATCATAATGCAAGTCAGGCTGGAGTTGGTGATATTCCTTGATATTCTGTCTCGGTCCTTGCCATTGGAGGAGCTGGGGTCCCTGTGATTGGTTGGGACTCAAACTTCTTTCTGGGGTAGACTGACCTAGTTTCCCGGAAATTAGAGCATGGGTAGATCCGGGAAACAGGGTAGGCTGACCTTTTCCTGCTGGTATTGAAGCCTTGGAAACTGGTCTGGTCATATTCTGTTTGGCCTTTCCCTGAGGTCGTCTTCTCCTGCTGCTCTGGATCACTGCTATTCTTTCAGGCGTGATTGGGGTGTGGCTGCTCAACCCCGTCATTTCATATACACTGTGACTATAATTATGTTATACACTGTGACTATATGCTATATACTGTGCCTATATGTTATACACTGTGACTATATGTTATCCACTGTGACTATATGTTATACACTGTAACTATATGTTATACACTGTAACCATATGTTATATACTGTGACTATATGTTATATACTGTGACTATATGTTATACACTGTGACTATATGTTATACACTGTAACTATATGTTATACACTGTGACTATATGTTATATACTATGAATATATGTTATACACTGTGACTATATGCTATATACTGTGCCTATATGTTATACACTGTAGCTATATGTTATACACTGTAACTATATGTTATACACTGTAACTATATGTTATATACTGTGACTATATGTTATATACTGTGACTATATGTTATACACTGTAACTATACGTTATACACTGTAACTATATGTTATATACTGTGACTATATGTTATACACTGTAACTATATGTTATACACTGTAACTATATGTTATATACTGTTATTTCGCTATCACTGAGCTTTAGTAAATTTTTCATGTCTCCTTTATTAATTCCACTAAACAATTTGAATACCTCTATCATGTCACCTCTAACTCTGCGTCTCTCTAACGAATGTAAGCCTAATTTCTTCAACCTTTCTTCATACGGAAGATTTCTAATATTATGGATAATTTTTGTCATTCTACGTTGTAGTCTTTCCAATGAATCTATGTCCATTCTGTAAGAAGGACACCAAAATTGAACAGCATAATCCATATGGGGTCTCACTAATGACAAGTAAAGTTTTAAGATAACATCAGCAGTTCTGTTACTCACACTCCTAGATATGAACCCGAGAATCCTGTTTGCCTTGTTACGAACGCTTATACATTGTTTTCTAGGCTTCAAATCATTGCTGACAAACACACGTAGATCTTTCTCACAGTCTGAGTTTTCTAATTCCATATTAGCTAGTTTATATTTAAAGTGTGTATGCATCTTCCCTATCTTTAATACCTTGCATTTGTCAATGTTAAACTTCATCTGCCAATTTACTGACCATTCGTGTAAGGTATCTAGATCCCTTTGCAGACACTCTATATCTCTAACTGAATCAATTTTTCTCCCCATTTTGGTATCGTCTGCAAATTTACTTATCCTACTAGTTATACCTAAATCAAGGTAATTTATGTATATAATAAACAACAGAGGACCTAATACAGATCCCTGGGGGACACCACTCTTGACTGATCCCCATTCTGACTTAGTACCATTTATTCTGACTCTCTGCTTCCTACCAATTAGCCATGACCTAATCCATCCCAACAACGCCCCACCTATCCCATGTGCCTCAACCTTTCTAATCAATCTCTCATGAGGGACTCTGTCGAAAGCTTTACTGAAATCTAAATATAATATATGACTTGTCATTATCTACTGCTTCATATACCTCTGAGAAAAAACTAAGCAAATTAGTAAGGCAAGAGCGTCCCTGAGTGAATCCATGCTGAGAAGAATTTATTAAGTTAAATGTTTCTAAGTGGTTTCTCATTTTCCTAGCAATAATTGACTCTAGTAGCTTTCCTATGATTGAAGTGAGACTAATGGGACGGTAATTGGATGCTATTGATTTATCACCTTTTTTGAAATTCGGAACTACATTTGCAAGCTATATGTTATATACTGTGACTATATGTTATATACTGTGACTATATGAAAATTTGGCACAGTTTCCAGAAGTCCGTAAGGTATATAGCGATAGTATAGAAAATAGGTTAAGTACGGTTACTATAAGTAGAAATGATGTGCTTAAGGAAATTGACAGACTGAAACCTCATAAATCGCCTGGTCCTGATGAGGTATATGCTAGAGTATTACAAGAATGTAGGGAGGAGTCAAGTTACCCATTAACATTTCTATTTTACAAGTCATTAGAGACAGGTATAGTTCCAGAAGCTTGGAAGCTTGCAAACGTAGTTCCGATCTTCAAAAAAGGTGACAAATCAATAGCATCCAATTACCGTCCCATTAGTCTTACATCAATCATAGGAAAGCTACTAGAGTCAATTATTGCTAGTAAAATTAGAAACCACTTAGATACATTTAATTTAATAAATTTTTCTCAGCATGGATTTACTCAGGGACGTTCTTGCCTTACTAATTTGCTTAGTTTTTTCTCAGAGGTATATGAAGCAGTATATAATGACAAGTCATATGATATAATATATTTAGATTTCAGTAAAGCTTTCGACAGAGTCCCCCATGAGAGATTTATGAGAAAGGTTGAGGCGCATGGAATAGGTGGGGCGTTGTTGGGATGGATTAGGTCGTGGCTAATTGGTAGGAAGCAGAGAGTCAGCATAAATGGTACGAAGTCAGAATGGGGAGCAGTCAAAAGTGGTGTCCCCCAGGGATCTGTATTAGGTCCTCTGTTGTTTGTTATATACATAAATGACCTTGATTTAGGTATAACTAGTAGGATAAGTAAATTTGCAGACGATACCAAAATGGGGAGAACAATTGATTCAGATAGAGATATAGAGTGGCTCCAAAGGGATCTAGATACCTTACACGAATGGTCAGTACATTGGCAGATGAAGTTTAACATTGACAAATGCAATGTATTAAAGATAGGGAAGATGCATACAAATGTTAAATATAAACTAGCTAATATGGAATTAGAGAACTCGAATTGTGAGAAAGATCTAGGTGAGTTTGTTAGCAATGATTTGAAGCCTAGACAACAGTGTATAAGCGTTCGAAACAAGGCAAACTGGATTCTCGGGTTAATCTCTAGGAGTGTGAGTAACAGAACTGCTGATGTTATCTTAAAACTTTACTTGTCATTAGTGAGACCCCATATGGATTATGCTGTTCAATTTTGGTGTCCTTATTACAGAATGGACATAGATTCATTGGAGAGAGTACAACGTAGAATGACAAAAATGATCCATAATATTAGAAATCTTCCGTATAAAGAAAGGTTGAAGAAATTAGGCTTACATTCGTTAGAGAGACGCAGAGTTAGAGGGGACATGATAGAGGTATTCAAGTGGGTTAGTGGGATTAATAAAGGGGACAAGAAAAATGTACTAAAGCTCAGTGATAGCGAAAAAACTTGTACAAATGGTTTCAAATTAGATAAATTTCGTTTCAAGAAAGATATAGGCAAATATTGGTTTGGTAACAGAGTTGTAGATAGGTGGAATAGGCTACCAAGTGCTATAGTGGGATCAAGAACGATAGGGAGCTTTAAGATACAATTAGATAGGCATATGGACGAGAGGGGTTGGGTGTGAGGGTGATCTATCAGGTGTGGCCCAGGTGTGGGGATCTGCAGATCCCCGTTTTTTCTGACCTCTGATCGTTTCGGTGAGGTAAGTCCTAATGGTGTTTTTAAGCTGGGCTTATAATTAGGGTTGGGTGTGACAGGGATCTGACTTGTGTAGGGCAATCGGCTTTCTGCAGACTCCCATTTTCTTATGTTCTTATGTTCTTATATATTATATACTGTGGCTATATGTTATATACTGTAACTATATGTTATATACTGTGGCTATATGTTATATACTGTAACTATATGTTATATACTGTAACTATATGTTATATACTGTGGCTATATGTTATATACTGTGGCTATATGTTATATACTTAGAGGAGGTGTGGTGGAGTGGTCTTGCCACTGGCCTGGTAATCCAAAGGTCCCGGGTTCAAATCCCGATGTATCAATGGGAAGATATTATTGGGATGGAATTTGTGCTGTACAGTGTATCAGTGCATTACCACAAGCCCACCAAAACGTCAATAAAATACCCTCATTGTTCCCTGATTAAATAGCACTGTATGAATATTCCCATATTCAAAATATGCTATAGGGGTGCAATGCCTGGTGAGTTATCTGCTCAACAGGTGGCGTTGTGTGTGTGTAAGTGTGAGAGTCCGAGTGTAGGGGGTGAGGCAGTGAAGCACGGGAACGAGGTGGCTTCAGAGATGGGGTCGTTTCGGGCCATGAGTGAGCACCGTGCCTCATGTGAAGGCAAGATGGCAGGTGCTCGTTGTACTCTACGTGCTTCACATGTCTCACTCCCTAGACTGGAACAAGACCTCACGGGCTTCACTGTTCATTGTAAAGCGGTGAATGTTAAGGCTCTCAGCCTATGCCCGAGAGGAAGTAAGTTGGAATATAGAAAAAAAAAAAAAAAAATGTAACTATATGTTATATACTGTAACTATATGTTATATACTGTAACTATATGTTATATACTGTGACTATATGTTATATACTGTGGTTATATGTTATATACTGTAACTATATGTTATATACTGTGGTTATATGTTATATACTGTAACTATATGTTATATACTGTAACTATATGTTATATACTGTAACTATATGTTATATACTGTGGCTATATGTTATATACTGTGACTATATGTTATATACTGTAACTATATGTTATATACTGTAACTATATGTTATATACTGTGGTTATATGTTATATACTGTAACTATATGTTATATACTGTAACTATATGTTATATACTGTAACTATAAATGTTATACTGTGACTATATGTTATATACTGTAACTATATGTTATATACTGTGACCATATGTTATATACTGTGACTATATGTTATATACTGTGGCTATATGTTATATACTGTGACTATATGTTATATACTATAACTATATGTTATATACTGTAACTATATGTTATATACTGTAACTATATGATATATACTGTGACCATATGTTATACACTGTGACTATATGTTATATACTGTAACTATATGTTATATACTGTAACTATATGTTATATACTGTAACTATATGTTATATACTGTAACTATAAATGTTACTAACTACTGTTATATACTGTGGTTATATGTTATATACTGTAACTATATGTTATATACTGTGGTTATATGTTAAATACTGTAACTATATTTTATATACTGTAACTATATGTTATATACTGTAACTATATGTTATATACTGTGACTATATGTTATATACTGTGGTTATATGTTATATACTGTAACTATATGTTATATACTGTGGTTATATGTTAAATACTGTAACTATATGTTATATACTGTAACTATATGTTATATACTGTAACTATATGTTATATACTGTAACTATAAATGTTATACTGTGACTATATGTTATATACTGTAACTATATGTTATATACTGTGACTATATGTTATATACTGTGGTTATATGTTATATACTGTAACTATATGTTATATACTGTGGTTATATGTTAAATACTGTAACTATATTTTATATACTGTAACTATATGTTATATACTGTAACTATATGTTATATACTGTAACTATATGTTATATACTGTGGTTATATGTTATATACTGTAACTATATGTTATATACTGTAACTATATGTTATATACTGTAACTATATGTTATATACTGTGGTTATATGTTATATACTGTAACTATATGTTATATACTGTAACTATATGTTATATACTGTAACTATAAATGTTATACTGTGACTATATGTTATATACTGTAACTATATGTTATATACTGTAACTATATGTTATATACTGTAACTATATGTTATATACTTTAACTATAAATGTTATACTGTGACTATATGTTATATACTGTAACTATATGTTATATACTGTGACCATATGTTATACACTGTGACTATATGTTATATACTGTAACTATATGTTATATACTGTAACTATATGTTATATACTGTAACTATAAATGTTATACTGTGACTATATGTTTTATACTGTGACTATATGTTATATACTGTGACTATATGTTATATACTGTGACCATATGTTATATACTGTGGCTATATGTTATATACTGTGGCTATATGTTATATACTGTAACTATATGTTATACACTGTGACTATATGTTATATACTGTAACTATATGTTATATAATGTGACTATATGTTATATACTGTAACTATATGTTATACACTGTGACTATATTATATACTGTGACTATAATATGTTATACACTGTGACTATTTGTTATATACTATGACCATATGTTATATACTGTGACTATATGTTATATACTATGACTATATGTTATATACTGTAACTATATGTTATATAATGTGACTATATGTTATATACTGTAACTATATGTTATATATTGTGACTATATGTTATATACTGTAACTATAATTATGTTATACACTGTGACTATGTTATATACTGTGACTATAATATGTTATATATTGTGACTATTTGTTATATACTATGACCATATGTTATATACTGTGACTATATGTTATATACTGTGACTATATGTTATATACTGTGACTATATGTTATATACTGTAACTATATGTTATATAATGTGACTATATGTTATATACTGTGACTATATGTTATATACTGTAACTATATGTTATACACTGTGACTATGTTATATACTGTGACTATAATATGTTATACACTGTGACTATTTGGTATATACTATGACCATATGTTATATACTGTGACTATATGTTATATACTGTGACTATATGTTATATACTGTGACTATACATCGATCAACCATTAGGGGCATACAGCAGGTACAGTCACTATCAGGTGTTTACGGACAGGTTTGGGAGGCACGTTTAGGCTACACTGGACATTTTTTTAAATAATATTATTATTTTGTATTGCTTCCTCCACAACGATCACATTACTGGGATTCACTATAGTCGATTTATTTCCAGATGACGGTATATAGAATCCCTTAGAAAATGGTTTTTTGATAGTTAATGAACAAATATGTATCTACTACTGTATATCTCTGCGTCGTATCAATACCAAATGTTCATAATAAACAACACGTTCGGCTACAAAATCTATACTTAATAGCTTAGAACTAAGACAGTAACACAGCAAATTACCCTCAGCTGGAAGAAAATAGACTATCTCGTTTATATTCATCAGGAGGTGTGAACATATTCCTGACTACGACTGTACACTATATTATAACATTAGGAGTAGTAAACCCACCTAATATAAGGATGGACAGATACATCAAATTAATAGAGGTACACTCAATGACATAAGTTAGGGCCAAAGTTTTCGAAGCTATCACGAACAGAAACGAATGTTCTCATGAATTTGTTTACCTAATATTTACATTTCAGAGGTTCATTTTGTAGTTTCAGAGTTCATATTGGGGCCGGAATAATATCGTAGAGTGTACAGTCGTGGTGAGCAATACTATAGTCTCTTCGCTGTAAGAAGGCGAGAGATCATGACCTCTATCCTCTGTAACTCAAAAAGGGCTGGAGCAAATTAGCTGTAAATTTCAATATCTATTCCTTGACTGACTCTTCCTAAATGGTAGAAATGTTAGCTCGATTAATCATGTCGTGTTTTAGTTACAGAGGTTAGAGTTAATGATTTATCGCCTAACTACAGCGAATAGACTATAGTACAGCTCCTAATGATAATAACAAGATGGTGAGCGTTAACTAGTGAATCCTAGTAATTGTTGGGACTGTTACAACAATCAGTATTGACAATTATATGAAAATAGAGCAGAATGAATACCTGAAAATTACCTTATCATTCGATGTTAATTTCATGGCATATTAGATCTTATATAGGGTGGATGGGACTCGTTAGCCTTGGTCGGCAACTCATCTAGGGGAGACAACCTTATACAAATCCGGGTGGATGGGACTCGTCAGCCTTGGTTGGCAACCTGTCTAGGGGAGTAAACCTGATACAAATCCGTACTGCTTACCTAAGGGTAAGGCAGGTTAGTGGATGGATTAGCCGAACACCACTGTAGAAAAATAGTGCTAACAAGATACACAGAGGGCTTCGGAGTCGGACGGATCCTAAATTGAGTGGTCAATCCTGTAAGTCCTTCACTAAACTGGCTCGGGTTGTCCCTCTCACAGGGAATAGGTCCGCTTGGGGGCATTCTGTGTATGACCACCCTCGTAAGGGGAGTAAGGCATCCGGCAATAGATAGATAGATAGATTAGATCTTATATACATGATATGGGCCCAGTGATTATACTACATAAGAATCTTAGCTGTTAGGTAGAGGAGAGAAGCTTGTAGAAGGCTGGATGGCGGTGATAATAGATGATTGATTCCATCTATTGACAAACGGACTTGGTTCCCGTTTGATGACTTGTGAGAGAGTGAACGCGGGGTTATTCACAATCGGGAACGTACCCTCGGTTAATACATATTTATTTCTCAGTCACAGCCAGTATTCTAATTCTAAACAAAAATCCTGCTATCTTATATTACAATTCTTCATACATATACTTCTATTATACATATTATATGTATGTATTATGTATAACTGGATGGTTACACAATAGAAATTGGAGTAAGCTGATGTAACAGAAAACGTAAATTAAATGGGTAACTAAATTGTAAGAATTGGATGTTTAATATTGTCGAGACAGTAATATGATCTATCTGGGTCAATTGGTTATCTAAATAGTTCGCCTATCATAGTTGTGCTTGCTATCTTGTCCATAAACTCCTGATCACAACTGTACATACCTCTCAATATATCTAACTTGGTTATGTTGAGCGACACTGATAATAATTGTTAACCCTATTTGGGACGATTTTTTTTTTTTTTTTAATCTTTTCTATATGGAGATTTTAAGACGTTTCACCACATTTGTTTTGCGATAAAGACGCTTCACCTCATTTATGTGTCGATTTTCTTCTGGGTGAGCTATAGCAAACCTGTAATTTGAAAGAAATCAGCCACCAGCCGGGATATTTTTTCTATCGAAAAATGTACACATTTAGCTAGAAGGTGGTTTGGTTGGGTATTGTTTAGTTTATAGGAAGTCTGGGAAGGCTTGTTTGTTAGTCTAGGGGACAAACTAATAACATATTACTTGATAATGGCTGGATCAAGCATAACTCCCAATAATGATATATAAACAAAATATCATAATAACCCACAAGACGTTGGACCAGATAGTGTTAAGTGGCATTATTGCTATATAGTGTTGGAGAGAGACGAGGTACAGTTCTGAGTAATAGTATATACACACCCATTATAATCCTGGATCATTTAGCCCCTTCAGCACCATCACATACTTTTGTTTGTCTTATTCTGGTCACCATTAGACGATTTGCTTAGGGTTATCATCTACCTATAGGACTCAAAGGGGTTAATACGATTTCAATAAACCCTCTGAATTACATAGGTGCTTAAACTTTATGTGTGTGTGTGTGTGTGTGTGACCTTCCTTAACCTTTTAACCCCTTCAGTATACGATGATGCCTGCGTAATCATATTTCCATATTATTATACGATGCATTCAGTTTAGGAAGAGCTTGTGTGAGTTAAAAGGGCATAGTTTTTACCCTTTGATTCCTAGAGATTCTTCTAAGCTGGCAGCCTCAGTGAGGTATAGACCTACAGTGCAGTGTTACAAATAGTAAGGTATAGACCTACAGTGCAGTGTTACAAATATGAATGTTGAGAGTTCCATACAGAGCTCCCCATCCAATCAACAGTTATAGACTATAGAGACTACCAATATCAATTACAGAAAGAATGACAGAGGGAATAGAGGAATAACACATTTGATAATACCACTGACGAGTTAGTTAAACGCAATCATAAGAGTCCCTTAAGGGGGGTGACCTGCCTTTTTTCTCTCTTTCTCTGGCTTGTATCCATTCGACTCCATTCAGCCTACTGTTTTAAGACGTTTACCCCAATTTAGGTGCCAATATTTTACTGGTGAGCATTAGCGAGCCAGCATAAATATATACTTATTTTTACAACAAGCTAAATTTGAACATTTTTCGATAGAAAAATGTCTCCGGCGAAACCGGATTTCTCTTTACAATGCTGGCTCGCTACCGCTCGCCAGGAAGAAATCGACACCTGGATGGGGATAAACGTCTTAAAACAGTTGGCTGAATGGGGCCGAATGGATATAAGCCAGAGAAAGAGAGAAAGGGAGAGAAAGATAAAAAAGCAGGTTACCTCCCCTTAAACCCCTGATAGTCCCTTAAAAAGTTTGGTGAACATATACCTGAATAGTGGCGTGTGTGTTCCTTCTCGCAGCCACATGACCATCTGTACGGAGTCCTTGGGTGTGGCCAGGGTCAGGTCACAGGGCAGCAGTGTTGTTGACCCCACCAGACCCCACACTTCACTAGCCAACACTGCAGGACAAACATCAAACACTTAGTAAAGGAATGATAGAGAATCAGGCATGTATTAATATATTAGAAGGTAGTTAAGGGGAGACAGACCGTTTTTCTGGACCCCCTTCTCCCTAAATGTTTAGCCCCACTCGTTTTGAGATTTTAAGACGTTTGTTCCATTAGTTTGGGGATCTTATGACCTTTCACCCCATGTCTTTGTCAATATTAGGACCCTTCGTGCCATTTAGGTGTCAATTTTTTCCTGGCGAGCCATAGCGAGCCTGTAATTTTAGGAGAAATCGGCCTTTGGCCGGGACATTTTTCTACCGAAATATGTACAAATCTATCTTGAAGGGGGGTCTAGGGGGTATTTTTCTAAGCTTGATAAAGGTCTAGGGAGGAAACTAAAAAAATATATGAATACATGAATTAATAGACCAAACAAACAGCCACTGTCCCTTTAAGCAAACTATTGGTCAAACAACAGTAGCAATACAATCGGTCAGCCCCTCAGCCAGAATCCACATCTTACTTGAAAGTAAAACAAAATAATATGATTATTAAACAATACGTATATAATAAGTAGTGATACCCCAACAGTGAAACAATCAGAGTCAGACAAACAATCCAATCTTGACTAGTAACCTCTGTAACGCTCAAAGGGCCCGAGCAATCTTGACTATAGTAACCTCTGTAACGCTCAAAGGGCCCGAGCAATCTTGACTATAGTAACCTCTGTAATGCTCAAAGGGCCCGAGCAATCTTGACTATAGTAACCTCTGTAACGCTCAAAGGGCCCGAGCAATCTTGACTATAGTAACCTCTGTAACGCTCAAAGGGCCCGAGCAATCTTGACTATAGTAACCTCTGTAATGCTCAAAGGGCCCGAGCAATCTTGACTATAGTAACCTCTGTAACGCTCAAAGGGCCCGAGCAATCTTGACTATAGTAACCTCTGTAACGCTCAAAGGGCCCGAGCAATCTTGACTATAGTAACCTCTGTAACGCTCAGAGGGCCCGAGCAATCTTGACTATAGTAACCTCTGTAACGCTCAAAGGGCCCGAGCAATCTTGACTATAGTAACCTCTGTAACGCTCAAAGGGCCCGAGCAATCTTGACTAGTAACCTCTGTAACGCTCAAAGGGCCGAGTGATCCAGTGAATAAGCGTGCAAATTTACAGCCCATTTGCTTTAGCCCTTTCTGAGTTACAAAGGATAGAATTAAAGAACTCTGGCCTCCCTTACCTACACTCGGGAATAAGGACGAACACATTAGTAAATCAGGGGCAGAATATTAGCTCAATATTATCCAAGCAAAGGTATAGAAGCAGCCTAATTAACTGATAATAGACAGAATAACAACATCACCCACTCAAACCTAACATTGCACTAGGGGACACTGGAAGAAATGTTAATTACATGGGAAACTTATTATTAATATATATATATATATATATATATATATATATATATGTATATATATATATATATATATATATATATATATATATATATATATATATATATATATATATATATGTATATATATATATATATATATATATATATATATATATATATATATATATATATATATATATATATATATATATATATATATATATATATATATATACTGTGTACATATATATATATATAAACATATATATATATATATATATGGGAGGGGGGGGGGGGCCTAGTTTGCTTCCTAGACCTTCATCAAGCTGAAATAAAAAAAAAAAAAAATAAAAAAAATATATATATATATATATTTATATATACTGTATATATATCATATATATATTGTATATATAAATATATATATATATATATATATATATATATATATATATATATATATATATATATACTGTATACATATGTATATATATATATAAATATGTATATATATATATATATATATATATATATATATATATATATACAGTATATATAAATATAATATATATATATATATATATATATATATATATATATATATATATATTTTTTTTTTCAGCTTGATGAAGGTCTAGGAAGCAAACTAGCCCCCCCCCCCCCTCCCACCCCTTTAATAAACACAGTTCAAACCTTTAACATTCCCTTGATTTGGAGGAATCGAGCCGATATTTCTACTATTTGGGAAGAGACGAACAGTAAATAGATGTGAATCTTTACAGCCAGTTTTCTCCAGCCCTCCCCGAGTTACAAGATCCACGGGTCACAGTTTCTAGACTTGTCATAATAGACAGACTATAATTTATACAGGCTGACGAGAGAAAGTAGATTATTAATACAGGCTGACGAGAGAAAGTAGATTATTAATACAGGCTGACGAGAGAAAGTAGATTATTAATACAGGCTGACGAGAGAAAGTAGATTATTAATACAGGCTGACGAGAGAAAGTAGATTATTAATACAGGCTGACGAGAGAAAGTAGATTATTTTCAGTGGATGTAAAGTTTTGGTCATTAATTCTGACACATTTGGAAGCCTCAAATATTGTAAAGGAACCGAAATTCAAATATCAGGTAAAGAAATAATAATGAATTTCAATTCAACCAGAGACAATTTCGAAAGCATATGTATCGGCAATAATAACCGCGACTCTACTCCTATCTGCTATGCCAACATTACCAAATATAATGATACGATAATGTCGACCATGTGGCTGCTTCAGAAGTGTTACGGATTACGAATAATAGATTATGTGTACTAAAGTAAACTAAAATAATATATTCAGCACTAAGGTTGAACTTCAATTATTTGATTTCATTATCTGGCTGTCCATTATTTTGGATAGATAAGGTATAACAACATTAGGACATACAACTGTTACAAATTACCATATAGTTGGCAAATACAAAGATAACTTGTATAATATTAGTTAAAATATAGCAACATTAGGATTTACAACAAACAGAAATTACCTCATTGTTGACAAACGCAAGGATTACTTGTATAATAGTAGTTAAAGTATAGCAACATTACAATACAATGGTCACCTATATACAGTAATAGTAGTTAAAGTATAGCTACATTACAATACAATGGTCACCTATATATACAGTAATAGTAGTTAAAGTATAGCTACATTACAATACAATGGTCACCTATATACAGTAATAGTAGTTAAAGTATAGCTACATTACAATACAATGGTCACCTATATATACAGTAATAGTAGTTAAAGTATAGCTACATTACAATACAATGGTCACCTATATATACAGTAATAGTAGTTAAAGTATAGCTACATTACAATACAATGGTCACCTATATATACAGTAATACTAGTTAAAGTATAGCTACATTACAATACAATGGTCACCTATATACAGTAATAGTAGTTAAAGTATAGCAACATTAGGAATTACAACAAACACTAATTACCTCATAGTTGGCAAATACAATGGTCACCTATATATACAGTAATAGTAGTTAAAATATAGCTACATTAGGAATTACAACAAACACTAATTACCTCATAGTTGACAAATACAATGGTCACCTATATATACAGTAATAGTAGTTAAAGTATAGCTACATTACAATACAATGGTCACTTATATACAGTAATAGTAGTTAAAGTATAGCTACATTACAATACAATGGTCACCTATATATACAGTAATACTAGTTAAAGTATAGCTACATTACAATACAATGGTCACCTATATATACAGTAATAGTAGTTAAAGTATAGCTACATTACAATACAATGGTCACCTATATACAGTAATAGTAGTTAAAGTATAGCTACATTACAATACAATGGTCACCTATATATACAGTAATAGTAGTTAAAGTATAGCTACATTACAATACAATGGTCACCTATATACAGTAATAGTAGTTAAAGTATAGCTACATTACAATACAATGGTCACCTATATACAGTAATAGTAGTTAAAGTATAGCTACATTACAATACAATGGTCACCTATATATACAGCAATAGTAGTTAAATTATAGCTACATTACAATACAATGGTCACCTATATATACAGTAATAGTAGTTAAAGTATAGCTACATTACAATACAATGGTCACCTATATACAGTAATAGTAGTTAAAGTATAGCTACATTACAATACAATGGTCACCTATATATACAGTAATAGTAGTTAAAGTATAGCTACATTACAATACAATGGTCACCTATATACAGTAATAGTAGTTAAAGTATAGCTACATTACAATACAATGGTCACCTATATATACAGTAATAGTAGTTAAAGTATAGCTACATTACAATACAATGGTCACCTATATATACAGCAATAGTAGTTAAATTATAGCTACATTACAATACAATGGTCACCTATATACAGTAATAGTAGTTAAAGTATAGCTACATTACAATACAATGGTCACCTATATACAGTAATACTAGTTAAAGTATAGCTACATTACAATACAATGGTCACCTATATACAGTAATAGTAGTTAAAGTATAGCTGCATTACAATACAATGGTCACCTATATATACAGCAATAGTAGTTAAAGTATAGCTACATTACAATACAATGGTCACCTATATACAGTAATAGTAGTTAAAGTATAGCTACATTAGGAATTACAACAAACACTAATTACCTCATAGTTGACAAATACAATGGTCACCTATATATACAGTAATAGTAGTTAAAGTATAGCTACATTACAATACAATGGTCACCTATATATACAGCAATAGTAGTTAAAGTATAGCTACATTACAATACAATGGTCACCTATATATACAGCAATAGTAGTTAAAGTATAGCTACATTACAATACAATGGTCACCTATATACAGTAATAGTAGTTAAAGTATAGCTACATTACAATACAATGGTCACCTATATATACAGCAATAGTAGTTAAAGTATAGCTACATTACAATGCAATGGTCACCTATATACAGCAATAGTAGTTAAAGTATAGCTACATTACAATACAATGGTCACCTATATACAGTAATAGTAGTTAAAGTATAGCTACATTACAATACAATGGTCACCTATATATACAGTAATAGTAGTTAAAGTATAGCTACATTACAATACAATGGTCACCTATATACAGTAATAGTAGTTAAAGTATAGCTACATTACAATACAATGGTCACCTATATACAGTAATAGTAGTTAAAGTATAGCTACATTACAATACAATGGTCACCTATATATACAGCAATAGTAGTTAAATTATAGCTACATTACAATACAATGGTCACCTATATATACAGTAATAGTAGTTAAAGTATAGCTACATTACAATACAATGGTCACCTATATATACAGTAATAGTAGTTAAAGTATAGCTACATTACAATACAATGGTCACCTATATATACAGTAATAGTAGTTAAAGTATAGCTACATTACAATACAATGGTCACCTATATACAGTAATAGTAGTTAAAGTATAGCTACATTACAATACAATGGTCACCTATATATACAGTAATAGTAGTTAAAGTATAGCTACATTACAATACAATGGTCACCTATATATACAGCAATAGTAGTTAAATTATAGCTACATTACAATACAATGGTCACCTATATACAGTAATAGTAGTTAAAGTATAGCTACATTACAATACAATGGTCACCTATATACAGTAATACTAGTTAAAGTATAGCTACATTACAATACAATAGTCACCTATATACAGTAATAGTAGTTAAAGTATAGCTGCATTACAATACAATGGTCACCTATATACAGCAATAGTAGTTAAAGTATAGCTACATTACAATACAATGGTCACCTATATACAGTAATAGTAGTTAAAGTATAGCTACATTAGGAATTACAACAAACACTAATTACCTCATAGTTGACAAATACAATGGTCACCTATATATACAGTAATAGTAGTTAAAGTATAGCTACATTACAATACAATGGTCACCTATATATACAGCAATAGTAGTTAAAGTATAGCTACATTACAATACAATGGTCACCTATATATACAGCAATAGTAGTTAAAGTATAGCTACATTACAATACAATGGTCACCTATATACAGTAATAGTAGTTAAAGTATAGCTACATTAGGAAATACAACTATCACAAATTACCTCATAGTTGGCATATACAAGGATTACTTTGATAATATTATCCCGAACAAGCTGCTCTCGTTAGCCAGGGGAAGAGGTAATTATTGAATTTGGGATGTAAGTCGATGACTATTTGGTTTCACTTCATGCCCCGTCATTGTGTACAAAAGTAACTTAATTACTCAACATAGCGCCGATCGAAGCGAGCTCATGGGCGGATCTGATGATTAAATTCTGGTGCACTGTACAATTTGTTTGTTCAATATACAACGCATACACTAGAACAAAACTCGTATACATTAAAATGCTCATACAATAACGTTAACGCAGTTTATAATATTGTTTTGGAATATTTAAGCCTGTAGCATTAAATAAAAGTATATATATAAATATCCAACTCGAATTTATGCAAAATGCATCAGTAAATATTCAAATTTTTACATAAAACAGATATTACACACTCATATTTTGTACCAACTTTTATTAAAGTGTTTGTGTTATATAAATTAATCAACTCATTTTACATTATGGCTTATTTCAGGCTATAAGTCGCCTGCAGTGAAATTTTCTCCGGTCTAAAATTGGTTCAATATTCGTTACCCTTGCACATTATGTATATATATTTTTTGGCAGTAGCATATATATATTGCAACAAATAAATAGAACAGAATAAACCTGTATACCTTATCAACTGGCCTGCATATAATGCTGCATAATATTTTACGTAAATCTTGAATAATTATCTATAGGTAAAGTAACAGTCAACAGTATTATTCACCGGGTTTTAGCCAATTTTTGGAGTGTAACAAACACGAAAGTTTATTAAATAACTTTGCTTAACAAACTGCGGCGCTTGACAGCAGTAAAATATTATGCTTATGGCTTTCATAATTAGTTGCAAGGAAGCCTACTTATTATGTAATACGTAAAGTTGAGGGCATATACTAGGCTGTGCAATGCTGCGGTGCTCATTTCTGTCATTTTATCTTTTGGAAGTTGTAGGGGTGAGTTACCCACCTTTGTACACAGGGGCAACTGCCTAGATATATTGGTTTTATGTGGTTGTATAGTTTATAATAGTGTCATAGGTTTTATAGGTTTTATAGTTTAAGGTTTTATAGGTTATATAGTTTAAGGTTTTATTTGTTTTATAGTTTATGGTCTTATAAGTTTTATAGAGTTTGGTTGTATAGGTTTTGCGGTATATTAGATATTAACAAATATTTGATGTAAGGGAAAGTTATAAGATATGATACAAGACTTCCTAAAAATATTGAAGGAGATATTACTGAGATTGAGAGGCGGTTATTGACCTCCAGAAGCAATATCTGTAAAGGGCTAGTCTCCTATCTATATTTGTTATTAGTCAATACCCATATATACAACCTGGCAGAGTAAGACAGGGTGTTAATAAAATATTGGTGATGCTTGTATGGCACCAAGAATGTGTGATACTACTACTACTACTACTACTACTACTACTACTACTACTACTACTACTACAGTGTCGACAACTGATGCATGTTTTGTTTTAAAAGAATTGATGTTCAATTACTCTCATAAAAATGACTCTGGATTCATAACATTTATTGATCTGTCCAAGGCATTTGATTATGTAAATAATTTTCTATTGGGTGCAAAATTATTGAATAAGGGAGTCCCAGTGGACTTAGTTTATTTTCTTAAGCATTACCTCAGAAATCAATTAGCTAATGTTGCATGGAAGGGGCACCAGGGATCCTTTTATTATGTGGAGAGGGGAGTAAGGCAGGGAGGAATACTATCCCCCTTTTTATTTAAACTATATATAGATAATATTTTAGAAGAACTGTCTAATATGAATCAAGGGTGTCAACTGGGAATAACAAAAAATAATATTATGCCGACGATATAGCTCTAATTGCTCACGAACATGATGATATGGACAAATTGTATATTAAATTGAAAATTGAATTAGAAAAACATGGTTTGATTATTAATAAAAACAAGACAAAATGCATGAAATTCAGAAGGAAAGGAAACCAATCTTCGGGTAATACTATAAAATTACTATAAATCGTTTAAATATCTGGGCCATGTGATCTCTTCTTCTCTACATGACAATGATGATGTTGATTTAAGGCTGAAAACATTTTATTCAAGTTTTAATACAGTAATTAGAAATTATTCATATGTTGATAAGAAAACACTTTTATTTTTATACAATGCGTATTGTAAGCCAGACTTTGGACTTCCACTCTGGAACAATTGTAAGACTTTTTCTACAGGTATCTTCAAAACTTTTGCCTTAGCTATCAACAAGTCAATGAAGCGGATCCTTGGTGTACCTTTCTATACCAGTAACCATGAGGTGGCAGTCATGTGAACAATTACTGCCGAAGCATCACGTTGCTCTTATTCAGGCAAGATATTTTCACAGAATAGCCAAGTCTAATAATCTTATAATTAATACTAATTGGCAATACTTGCAGTCTGGACTTTTTATAAACAATGTTGAAAATCTATTTCATAAGACATATAATATTGATGTATGGAAGTATGATCTTAACACAATCTACTCTAGAATCCTATGGGTTCAGCGACATGAAGAACGACGGGCTCCCGTGTCTTATGATCCAAATGCAAGGTGATGCTTCCTCGGTCTATCTAGGATGTCATATAATTATTCATAATTAAATGCGGTTGCTAAAGATGATATAATAAAATATATATTTGATTATAGGCTATACTGTAAATAAACAAGAGTTGTAGGAATTCATGAGTATACCTTTTCAGCTATTTTACTTTTCTAAATTATTTTAATGGATATGTAATATGTACATGAATGTAAATTTTGTATATATTATGAAATAAAGACAATTGAATTGAATTGAACTACTACTACTACTACTTTTTTTTTATTTTTTTTTTATTTTTTTTTAATATTGTTCATACATTTTATTTTACAAGCATCATATATTACTATTCTACACCATGCAACTTCAATCCAGTCGCCTCCCTATGCGACCCTCTGCCACTGCTGCCTTGTAGTCCACTTCTGCCCCCCATCACTGGTTGTGGTGCAGACCGTCTTGTTCCCCGCAGCCATAGTAGTGCTGATCTTAGCAATGAGAAAAATAGACGGCACCTCATCCAGGCTACGACGTGGCTCCTGGGCTGTTGCTTCTTCTCTGCGATGATCTCTGCAAGCCTTGAATAGAAGCACTGGGCCCTGGGTCCCATCCCTCCAGATGTGGTGAAGACTTGTGGGGTAAAGCTGCCTTGTTCGATATTTAAGATCCTTTCCCTATATGCCCTGACCTTCTCTTGTTCGTTCCTCTTGTGTGCAGCATCCAGAGACATCTCGCTGTAGCCATGGGCCATTGGGTCAAATACTCTTATGTCAAAGAATGCTCGCTGTGCATTTGTCCAAAAGCCTCTTGCACTAACGTCCAATCGTGCTTCATTGGATGTGTTGGCCGTCCTGTGCTGCAAGATCTCTCCATCCAAGGGAATGCGTGATGGTTCGCGCACCACATCTATACACACCTCCCTGAGCATGTTCGCTGTTACATCTCTTACTTCATCATGCCTGATGCTGATGAATCCTCCTTTCTTATATATCATGGAGTGGTCTGCATCGTTGTTGGTTCCACAAACGCATCGATCGGGCAGTCCTTCAATCGGCCAATCATACCTCAGTGCAATAGCATCATTAAATTCTTGTTTGTTGAGATTGAAGCCTTTTGCCTTGATTGGTAGTGTTGTCAGCCAATTTGAAGCACCCGTTTCTTCTGCTATTTGTAGTTTTCTTGTTTGTCTCCAGGAAAGTTGTCCCATCAATTGTGCCAGGTCATTTTCTGTGAGTTTTGCCTCTCTGACGTGATGGTCTTTCTGATGTTGTAGATGTCCGCCTGGTCGACTTCACTGTCAGAATCTTGTGCTACGATATGGTCAGTGAGAGATCCTGTTATCTTTACCGAGTTCAGGTATTCCGTTGTCGCCCTCCTCACTGGGTTGATGATTCCCAGCCCTCCCATCCTAGAAGGCAGAGCGAGCAACTCCCTCTCTGTATCACTCGGGGTGTGCGACTTTACCCACGCTGGGATGAGTTTGTCTCTGATGGCATTTTCCAGCGGTTGAAGTAATGCGCTCACATTTGGAACGGTTCGCATCAAATAGGTCCAGCAATGTTTGACCCCATATGTGAATGCCGAATACGCAGCCTGTGGTTCCGTCTTTGCAATATTGTCCAGTTTTTCAATTTCATTTACCCATGCTCTGACCTTCTCCTCTATGTATTTGTTCTTGAAATCTTCCGTTCCGATCACTGCCCCAAGGTGACGCTGTCCGTCCTTTGTTACTACCACTTCACTACCTCTGAAAGCTTCTAACGCATTTTCATAATGTTCTGGTTTTACTATTAGTGTTGACTTTCTGGCATTTGGATGGTACCCTATTTCTGGGCCTACATTTGATATTTGCTCCCACCAGTGCTTGAGATCGTTGACTTTTCCCGCTCCAGTGAGATCGTCTGCATAGGCCACCTGCTTGACTTGCGTCACCTCATGGCTTGTTAAGGTTAGCAACACTGAGAGACCTAATGCATACATTGCCATTGCTACGGGGTCACCTTGTGTGGTTCCTTCCATTGATTTTAGAGCTGATCCACGTTGTGTGTTCTGGTTGTTTACTATGAAGAGGTCCGCAGGCCGTTTATAGGTGTTCTCTACATAAGTGGCAAAGCTGGGGCATTTTACCTTGATGTTATGTATTGCTGTCTTTCTGTTGATAGTGTTAAAGGCATTTGTTGCATCCACTAGCAGCACAGCTTCACAGTCCACTCGCTCATATATTTTGCTTATGGCATGAATTGCTGCCTCTCCCCCTGCTTGGTGGCCGGCACACACTTGGAGATTACCGGCAGCTGACCGCACATCGTCCTTCACCACATTCATTATGCATTTTCCGATGATTCTTCTCAGCACTTCGCCCACTCCTACTGGTCTGCACCCTGGATTCTTGTCTAATGGTATTAGGCGACAAGCTGTGAAGGCCTCCAAATGTTGACAATTTTGGGTGGCCATTTTCTTGCAAGAGCTGCCAGAGCCCTACATAAGTCTGTTGCTGCAAGTCCGAGGACTGTTCTGCTCAGGATTGTCCTCCAGCCATTTGCATCCAGCCCTGATGGGCCTGCACTGCCTTGTGTCCTGAGAGCCTTTTATCCAAACCATTTCGCCTGTGATTTGTTCGTATATGACGGGGTTCGGTGGTATATAATCCCCCTCTAAAGTAGCTTCTGACTCTCGTGGATACAAGGTTGTGGATGTTTCTCTTTCAACCTTTGGATGGTGTCTCTTGTGATAGGCAGCAACCCACCAGCTGCCTCCTTTGACAGGGACCGTATTTAAGGTGCCACTTTTCCTTGTCTCATCTGGTCGCCGAATCTCCTGGCCTCGTCTTCAGTGTTTTCCCTTTTTTGCCGCTGCCTGCCTTGTCTCTCTTGTAATGCTCTGGCTTCACTGAGTAAGTCATCCATCTTGTTATCATTCCATAATTTCATTCTTCTTGTTAGCGCAGTCACATTTTCACCTTGTTTAGATTTGCGGTGAGTTTTTTACAAGAAGAGATGTGGAATGCTGACAATTATCTTGAGAGCATACGGGGCTAAAGATGTGTCACAGACATAGTTATAAATGAGCTTTGTCATATCGTTCAGCATGTTGGTGGTGGCAACACATTTTGGTGGGTTGAAAAAGTTGTGTGCAGACCAATATACAATTTCTGAGTAAGCTGCATCTGTCCAAGTTCTAACTTCCTCTTCCCTTAATCCTTTCCAGAGTATGTTTCCACCTCTGCCTGCTTCTTCTGCGGGTCTACCTGGGGCCCTCTCCCTTTGTGGTTCGGCCACCATTTGGATATCCCGAGGCTCTTCATTGTCTGGCAAGTCCTCATTGTTTCCATCTGCTTCATTTGGCCCCATTGAAGGCCTGTTATCCTCTCTTGCAGCTCGGTTGTCATCTCCCTTCCTTGGGTCTCTTGCGGGCTCCTCATTACTTTCCGCTTCTTGGGGTTCTTCTATCTCTCTTGGGACCCTTGAGTCCCTTGCTTCTCCCCGTATTATTTCGGGTTCCCTGCCACCATGACGGCCTCCCTCAGCTGCGTCCCGTTGCTCACTCTGGGAATTTGCTGCCGTGTCGCCACTCGTTCCTGCTCTACCTAAAGACATTTGTCCCCCTTATTACAGTCTGTGCATCTTTGTCCATTCTTCACACATTTGAATTGAGTACAATTGTGTTCATGTTTGGTACATATGCAGCATTTTTTGTTATTTTTTGACCTTTGTGATAGAGCCTCGTCTGAGCTGTCCTCGTCCTCCATCTTATCCTTATACCATTAATATATACACATTTCTTTCCGTTCCCCTACTAAGTCCTTAAAGAGTAGGTCTAGGATTACTTTAGGCAGGTTCACAGACCCTAACGAATATTCTAGGAAACTATTAAGCAGTGCCTAATTCTTGTAACTAAGAAGACGCTTTCGTGCCCAAAAATCAGTATTATTTTAATAATTAAAAATTCACCTTATCGTCCGTACGTAACCTGTGTAGCAACAACCAAATATTTTTCGGTATGTGTGTCTACATATATTGTTGTACTACAGTGTTTATTTCTTATTAGTATAATTGTTTGTCATATTTGATATTCCCCCTGACAGACCGGTGGGATGTATGTGTAAGATTGTTGTGTTGTGTCTGTATAATTTGGTGTTACTACGTGACTACTACTACTACTACTACTACTACTACTACTACTACTACTACTACTTTTAGCTAGAAATATTCCAGTGGATATTGTACTTTTACTGATACACTATTTTCGCAATCAGTATGCTAACGTTGTATGGAGGGGGGATCATCATCACTACCGTCCTGTGGAGAAGGGAGTAAGGCGGGGAGGAATACTTTCTCCATTTGTATTCAAACTGTAAATTGACAATATAATTACGGATGTCTCTCACATAGAACATGGTTGTATGATAGGAGGCACTCGTGTAAACGTGCTTGCTTACGCTGACGACATAGTACTAACTGCTCGATCGATAAATGACATAGAAATGTTATGCTCTAAATTGAATAGTGAATTACACTTTCATAGCTTAAAAATAAATCAAACACAAACTAACTGTAAGATATTTAAAACATCACGGAATGTCAAAATTAACATGGTGCGCTGCTGTGAAATTGAATTTGAAGTTGTGAAAACGTATATATACCTAGGTCACATAATAAGCTCTGATCTACAGGACGGTGGAGACGTGGAAGGGCATCTAAAAAATGTCTATGCATATTTTAATAGCTTCTTGCGGGATTTTAACCCAAGAACGACGACCGTCCTCAATAGAGGTTTTTTCTGGTGCACTGCTACCGTCCTCAATAGATGCAGAGCATAAAAAAACACTTAGAAAACACCCCAATAGCAATCAAAACAAAGCAATTTGTGATTAGGTGAGATAATTCCCCTCCATTACTTTCTACCACTCCTATACATGTGTCCCCCCTCCCTCCTTCTCCCCCTACCCCACCCACCCCTCTTCCCCCCCCCCCCCCTCCTCAATTATCCGGTATTTTCCCTATTATTCCCGATATTTATCAAGTATTTTCGTTTGAGGACGGGTGGGAGAGAGGGGGGAGGATGGAGGAGTGGTAATTATTATTACCACTTGTTTTATTGCTTTCCAATGTTCATATGTTCATGTTAAAAGCAAATTTGGCACATATTGATAAGTAATAATTATATATATGTTAAATATGACGATTTTCGTCAGAATAGAACCAAATAGCTTTGCTTGGCGGGAGGGTTTGAGCAACAATGGCTTCACAGTTTATGAATTAAGCACGTTGATAAAGACACACTCTTATTTCTTTTCAACTCCTACTGTAAACCCGATTACGTACTCTCCCTATGGAACAAAATAACAGTACATTAAGCTCAAGAATATTTAATACATATGAAGTTGAGTACGGTAATGCCCTGAAACGTATGCTAGGTGGGGTTCCCTACAGTAGTAGTCATAAGGTGGCGGATACCTGTAGCCACCTACTGCTCAGACACCACCTTGCTCTAGTACAGGCTCGTTTCTATACACAAAAACAACACAGCAATTGCTCATTAATAACATTTAATATCTCAGTTTTAGAGAACGGATATTCTTGTACCTTTATTCACAAAATGTTCAAGGAAAAATATAGCATCTCACTTACAAACAATAGCTTAGACGTTATTAAGTCCCGTATCACCTGGGTACAGAGACATGAGGAGCGAAGGACTCATATTGTTGGTGTGAGGTGAGCGTCTGAGCTTAAGCTGTGGTTTTACGCTTAGTCTGTTTTTATATAGGCAACAAAACTAATATAAATGTGTTCTAATGTTCTATGCAGTGTAGAGTTGTACACAATCCAACGATAAATATTGTCTTATGTTAGTATTTTTTAATATGTAATTTAGACATATGAGCTCTCTCTCTCTCTCTCTCTCTCTCTCTCTCTCTGTCTCTCTCTCTCTCTGTATATATATATATATATATATATATATATATATATATATATATATATATATATATATATATATATATATATATATATATATATATATATATATATACCGGTATATATATATTGTATATATATAAGACATTAATAACCATGTCAGTTACTCCTTCAACAATTAAAGCAACTTGCGCTAAGTGCAAGAAGCTAAAATGGTGTATTGACTTCAAAGAAGGTTCATATCCCAGTATCCACCATGATAGTCTCTGTCCCTTTTGTGAGATAGAAGTAAAACTCATGAATGAGGTAGCTGGGATTAAGGAACAATTGAAACAAAGAGACACTGAGAACACAATCCTGAAGAACGAAGTTTCTGAAGAAAGAAAAGAAAGAAAAGAGTTGAGAAAAGAAATAAATAGCCTTAGCAGTGAAACTAAAGTAAGAATGGCAGCTGTTCCTTCAAACACGAGTAGTATAAGTCATGCAGGTGGGACAATGCTAGTCAAGGAGGCAACAACTGAAGCAGAAACTACGGAAGAGGTTGCGATTCCTGCTACAGCTAGTGTTAGTGACCCTTGTTATGCCTGGAGAAAGGTCAAATACAAAAAGAAGAAAAAGGCCAGACGTCAGGAATATAAGGTTAATACCTCAAATACATTCAACACTCTAGAATTAGATCTAGATAGTGCCAAAAGTCAGTATGACATTCCAAAGTACTCACAGAAAAGAGGGAAAAAGGATAGTCAAATGCAGAGTGGGCAGCGAAATTCTAGGGCTACTATGCATCATTCAGACAACAAAGGATACAAACTTAACATGTCAAGCAGGTTTGGTCTTTTTAGTGACAAAGAGACAAAACCAATTTTGATTGGAGCTTCCCAGGTCAAAGGACAAAAGTCTCACTTTGTTAAGTTTCGCTGAGTTGTGCGAAAGGTGAAGAGCCTCTTAAGTGCAAGGACTTCCAAGATCACAAAGAGAGTAGAAAAAGTCTGATCCAAGACTAAGGGGATGGCAATAATAGACCAGGTCAGTGGTAATGACCTGTTCCTCAAAGGAAATACAGTCGGTGCTACAGAGTCAATAATAGAAGAGGTCATGACTCTGGCTGATGAGCTCCGATTCAAAACAGACAGAGGCATGATACTTGGTATTTTGCCCAGGATGTATGGAGGGGATTGTGCTACCAAGAAATCAATAGGCTTAAATGGTAGGTTAGCTGACCTGTGTACCCAGAAAGGGGTGAGATTTGTGGACCCATTTGATGAGTTCTATGGGAAGCGCTACCTGCACCTCTGTGACGTTGTACACCTAAGCATTAGTGGTAAGATCAAATTTGGTGATTTCCTAAATCACCATCTTTACAGCTTGCTGAGGGCAAGCAAAAATGTAGAAAGCACACCCCAGCAGGAAAAATGAAAACCTTCATTAGCAGCTGATCTAAAACTAACAAAAAGAGATCCCACAAAAGAAAGAGTTAGTCCCTCTGAGAGCAAGAATACCTCTCAACAAATGACAGAGTTCTCTAGTAGATTGAGTGATGACTCGCAACTTCCTCTAGACTCTACACCTCAGTTGCCAATTTCTGAACCACTAGATAGTGGTTCTTCTACCTCAGGTGAGGATTCACCAAGTATAGGAAATTGCAACACCTCTGATAGTGTTCAGATAAATAGTGTGCAAGGAAATGCTCTATCCCCAGAGACCCCATTTTCTTCAGGAAATGGGGTAAACTAGAGGGTTCAAAGAAAATCCTGAATCCCTTTAAGGTAGCATTATTTAATGTCAGGTCAATTAAAAAATAAATTCTCCGAACTTCGGGCATTATTGTCTACAGAATGCTTCAATGTAGTGGCCCTCACTGAATTTTGGATTCACATTCATACCAGAGATTATGTTGGGGAATTTGAAATACCTGGATATAGAATGTTCCACAAAGACTGAACCATGCAGGAAGGGGGTGGAATTATTTTGTACGTCAAAGATATTCTAAATCCAATTGACTGCAAAATCAGGTCAGAATATGAACTGCTTGGAATAGACCTCAATCTAGGTAACTCTATCTATAGGATTGTTCTGGTGTACAGGCCTCTACATCAAAACGTTGAAAAGTATAAACTTCTGTACACAAGACTGAGTGATGTTATCGAGGAAAAATAAGTGTGATCTTAGGTGATGCTGATACTGAAGGTAGGCATCTTGTGGACTTTGCTAATGATAACTTTTTGACCCAGTGGGTGAACGAGCCAACTAGAGGCAACATATACTAGATCTTTTGTTTACCACTGAAGATGAAAGTGTGACCAGCTTATCTGTTGGGGAATCACTTGGAGGTAGTGACCACAATCTAGTTAGGTTCTCTCTTCGCTCCTTTAGCAGCAGACTCATCAGTACCCAGAGTGCAAGACTATATTTCAGATGTGCACATTTTGAAGGCCGTCGGGGAAGCTTATCCCAGATCAGACTTGATGGTTAGAATGCTAATGGGATTTTGTGGTCATTCAAAGAGCAGTTTATGGATCGACAAGCTGCATTTGTTCATACTAAGCTTACCAAATCAGGCTCAACCCAACCAAAATGGTTCACAAGTGACATATTTCAGCAATTAGAAAGATGCAACATACAGAAAGGCCAAAAGAAGTCACGACCAAAGAGATTTAGATTCCTTTAAAAATATGTGTAGAAGAGTGAAATTTCTTATAAAGGAAGTGGAATGAAGAACTCGGGGTTGCAGCCCTCTGTCCTAAAGATTTCTTCAGCTATATGAACAGCAGGAAGCCATTCAAAAGTAGCATTGGACCTCTAAAGGATCCAACAGGCCAACTACAAACCTCTGACACTGATATATCTAAATCCCTAAACAACTATTTTGCCTCAGTATTCACAAGGGAAAATACCAGTGACATGCCAAGTCCATGATTAGTGCATGAGGGTGAAGTTCTTAGCAGAATTAGTTGTACCCCAGAGGAGGTACCAATAAGAATAGATAAGTTAATTAGGTTCAAATCATCCGACCCAGATAGCTTTCTTCCCCGAGTTGTAAAAGAGGTGCGAGATGAAATCACACCCTTCTTTGGCAGACATCTTTAATAAATCACTAAAAAATATAGAAGTCTCTGAAGACTGGAAACTGGCCAATGTGACCCAAATTTTTAAGAAAGGAGATCACGAGTGTCCCAAGAATTATTGGCCAATTAGCTTGACTATTATCATAGTAAAACTCTTAGAAGGGATACTAGTAGACAAGATAGTTGACTACCTAGAAATTCACAATTTAATTACAGATTCCCAACATGGATTCAGGCGACACCGATCACGTCTTACCAATTTGCTGGAATTTCTCAATGAAATGCTGATTGAGTATGACAAAAGTAGAGCCATAGGCATCCTTTACTTAGATTTTCAAAAAACTTTTGACAAAGTGCCTCACTGCAGAATAATGTCAAAAGTGAGTGCACTAGGTATCAATACAGAGGTCACAAATTGGGTAGACAGTTGGCTAACAGGTAGACAACAACGAGTGGTAATCAATGGTGTTTCATCTGAGTGGACTCCAGTCACTTCTGGAGTTCCACAAGGATCTTTCCTTGGCCCACTACTGTTTATCATATTTGTCAATGACATCGATATTGGTCTGTTGAGCATGGTGATCTCCAAGTTTGCAGATAACATAAAGCTTGGAATGAATGTGCAAGACCCCAAAGGAGTTGAACGGCTCATGATGGACCTCAGCAGACTGGGTGAATGGTCGGAGACATGGTAGATGCCTCTAAACTTGGAAAAGTGCAAGGTGATGCATATCGGCCAAGCAAACACCAATTCAGGCTGTTCACTATTGGGAATGCCTCTGGAAGTGACTGACTTGGAAAAGGATTTGGGTTTCTGATTAGCAGTGACCTAAAGTTTTTCAAACAGTGCATTGAAGTAGAGAAAAATGCTCAGAAATTATTGGGCTATATTAAGAGGCAATTTAAGTATAGAAATAAGGAAATAGTCCTCACACAGTGCTACGCTCTGATACGGCCTCTCTTGGAGTATACGGTTCCATTCTGGTCTCCAACACTCAGGAAATATATGGAGCAACTGGAAAGAGTACAAGCTAGGGCTACAAAGCTTATTCCATCGCTTAGAAGAATGAGCTATGAGGACCGGTTAAGAGCTCTTGATCTCTTTCCTTTGGAGACACGCAGACTACAAGGTCAGCTCATTGAAGTCTTCAAAATACTTAATGGGTTTGACTGTCGATTATAGCAAAGTGTTAAGCCTCAATATGAACAAAACACGCAACCATGGCTGGAAATTATAATTGAAAAGGTTCAGCACTAGTGTCTGTGGAAAAAATTTCACATAATTATAAGATCTGTTCTACCTGGAACAAACTTCCCTCCGAAGTTGTAAATAGGTCATCAATAGAGGAGTTCAAGAAGAGAGTAGATAGTATTTTGCACACTCTGTAAAGAGTGTAGTGCACTGAAGAGTCTCTCTCTTTCCACTTCGAGTATCTCTTCGGAATGGATCGCAAGGTCTCTGAGATACTAACTATTCATTGTCACTCTCTCTCTCTCTCCCCAAGTCAGATTACTCACTATTGGGAAAGACTCTGGTAGAGACTGACTTGAAAAAGGATTTGGGTATTCTGATTAGCAGTGGCCTAAAGTTTTCCAAGCAGAGCATTGAAGTTCAGACGAAAACTCGAAAATATTTGTGCTATAATTAAGGGGAGATTTCCACTTGAGTTTTTTTTTTCTTGACCCCTTTCTCCCTCATGTTTAGCCCCATTGCTATTGAGATTATAAGACGTTCGCCCCATGACCTAGACGATTTCAAGAACTTTCGCCCCATTTATGTCAATTTTAGGACCTTTCATGCCATTTAAGTGTCGATTTTTTCCTGGCGAGCGATAGCGAGCCTGTAATTTAAGAGGAATCGGCCTTTGGCCGGGACATTTATCTTTAAAGGGGGTCTTGGGGTTTTTTTTTTTTAAGGTTGATGGAGGTTTAGGGAGGAAGCTAAATACCTCCCCTTAAGCAAACAACTTAATATATAAATGTGAAAGTCCTCACAGTCTACAACGCTCTGATACGGTTTCTCCTAAAATAGAATGTTACATTCAGATCTCTAGCACTTAGGAAAGATATAGAGCAACAAAAGAGTCCAAGCTGGAGCTATAAGGCTTATCCCATTGATTAGAAGGATGAGCTATAAGGTCCGGTTGATAGGCCTTGGCCTTTTTCATTGGAAATGCATAGACTACGAGGTTAGCTCATTGAAGTCTTGAAAATATTGAGCTTGACAACTTAAGACGATTACAACTCCCAAATACGGCTAGAAGTTAGAATTTATGAGGTTCAGCACTGGTATGTATGGACCATTTTTCACATACAAAATCTATTCTACCTGGAGCAAACTTCACTTAGAGGTTGTAAATAGTTCTTCAGTAAAGCAGTTAAAAAGAGAGTAATAGTATTTTGCACACTCTGAAATGAGTGTGGTGCATTACATAATCTCTCTCCTTCCGCATAAAGTATTTACCCGAAAGGGACCGCAAAGTATATGAGATACTAACTATTCCTTGAAACTCATAGTAATTCTCTCACACACACATTTACTCTCTCACTCCACCCCCCCCCCCCTCCTCTCTCTCTCTCTTAGTTTATATCTATCATCTATCTAGCCACTGTTCATCTATCTATGCATCCATCCTAATCTCCATATAACCTCTTCCATATCTTCCACGCATCCTACTAAACGACAAACCAGACGAACACGGGAGGTCATCGTACTGAAAGGATTAACAGTATAAAAGGGGGAACAGAGGCGAAAGGAGAACAAGGTATAAAGAAAACGGTGTGAAGGGAAAGGAGGAGAGGGAAAATGGGAGAGGAGTGGGAGCAGGTCATAAGAGAGAGAGAGAGAGTACAAAGGAGTACAAAGGAATCCAAGCAACAATAGGTACAGCGACCCCTCCAAACATCTGATGGTCAAGTGTCCAAACAGTGGTTTAGAGTGGGTAAGGGAAAAATGGAAAGGGAAGACTGCCCTGTGACAAATATCTGTGTCAGGATTAGGATATATTAGTAGGGGACAGTTGTTAGTAATATATATATAAAAACAAAGAGAAAAACAAAAATAATCCATTAACCCTCAACCGACGGTGACAGTCATATGACAGGAGAGAGAATATTGGCCACCCCTGCAGTGCCCGTCATATGACTTGTGCATTTTTAGGACCATTATGAGCGATGAGAGAGAGAGCGAGCATTGCAAGGACAACAGGCGGGCGCATTTTGCTCCTGGCAGTGGTGAGGCCCGCACTGAGACCTACTGTATCGATCCTCAACATTCGTATCTCTCAAAATATGACCTAGGGAAGCGATTTTTTTTATATTTCTTCCTTCATTACTAACCCATCCCATGTATTTTCAGGAAAAAAGTAAAAGATGACAAGTGGCTGGTCCTGGAGTGTACATTTATAAAAAAAAATCACTTGGGGTTCCACCGGGATAACAAATGCAGTCAGCCGAGGATTTAAGGGAAGGTGTTTGTTTAGCCGAAGTTTAAAAGAATCAACGGTGCTGCAGTCTATGATATCACGGGGAAGCCCATTCCATAAGTTAACAAATCGATTGAAGAAGACATTTTTAGACTAGTGTGAGTTAAAAGATTTACCAATAATTTTGCAACCGTTCCAATAGTGAAATATTTATTACAGTACATATTGCCAATGCCTTAGATAATTTTGAACACTTGAAATAAGTCGCCTCTTTAATCGTAAACTGCGAAGCTATGATAATTCAAACCCTCCCGCCAAGCAAAGGTATTTGTTTCTGTTCTGACGAAAATAGTCATAGTACCATATATATAATTATTACTTATCCATATGTGCCTATTTTGCATTTAAATATGAACATATGAATATTTAAGAGCAATAACAGAAGTGGGAATAGCATTTATCTATCATGAGCATTCGTTTTAGCAAGCAGACAATTACGGTATCTTGTGAGTTACTTACATCTGCAATTTGTTTGTAAATTTCTCGGTCAGTTTGCACTGATTGAGCTGGAGGTCTGTATATTAATGCAAGTATTATTTTTATACCTTTATTAGTATTTTTTAGCACAAACGATGTGTCGACGTTCAACATTTGGGGTTTTGACAAAAGGATCGGGTTAAGACTTTCGTTGGTAACAAATAAAACGCCACCTCCATTTCTATTGATTCGGCTTTTCTCAAACATTACATAACCGGGAAGTGAATACTCTGCTAAAAAGTCTCTGTGTTCTGTATCATAATATTCTGTAAACACTAGTTCCTCTAAATCTGAAAATGTATTGCGTATGCTAAATGCGTTTGCATAGAAAACCTTTAAAGTTGTAGTTTTAGAACTCAATGAACGCTCTTTAATCGAATTTTTGGTTCTGGTCAGATTTACATTTATGTTCATGGCTGTCGGTCCTCATACCTGGCGGTTCTCGGTTGACTCTGTTTCTTTTTCAAAAATCCTTTACTATGTCGTTTAGCAAGCGGCCAAACCTTGCTGCTCCCACCTGGTTCAGATGTACTCCGTCCTTCGAAAACCGATGATCTTCGTTGTAGACGGCAGAGAGAGAGAGAGAGAGAGAGAGAGAGAGAGAGAGAGAGAGAGAGAGAGAGAGAGAGAGAGAGAGAGAGAGAGAGATGATATCCGCATCCTCTTATCACCCTTCTCTTCAATAATATAATTTGAATAATGACTTTATATAATAATTTGCAATTTCCTTCATCCATCCATCATCCTCTTATGTTCTTAACATGAATATAAACCAGTGATTCTCAACCTTTCCTCTGTCATTTACCCCCTCGGCTGGATGTATATCGCCGTTTATCCCTTTACTCCCATTCACAGAATACATAGCCGGCATAAAAGCCAAACAAATATAGAAGATAGAAAAACATATATATTCTTTTGGTTTTACACATAATAAACTTTGATAAAGGAAGACAAATATACTGTCCACTTATATCAAACAATATCAATACAAATACCAGAAGCATTATCAGTGGGATCCCTGCTGATTCATTGAGTCAACTAATTTATTTATTCGAGGAGCTGTTGATGACAACACTACTCTTATGTCGTCATCGGCTTTCAGGCTGTTCGTTCATTGCCTTCATTGCTACTAAAGAAGAGAACCCTGATTCACATAAATATGTAGGGACAAAAGGAACAAGCACCTTGAAGTCACGCTGAGGAAGAAGTGGGAATGAATCTATGAGTTTCATCCAAAAATCAACTTTTAAACTCTTCAAATTTCCTATAAGACTAGCAGAGAATTGAAGGTCAATCAGCTCTTCTTTTGCTGAGTCGTCATCTTTCATTACTGACAGAGCAGTGGTAAAAGGTTTTAATATTTATCTTTGTAGGAATCATGTCTTTTGAAAAGTAGCCAGTGAAGTGATTATTCAAAATTGTCCAATCTGCTGTGATGTTTTCTTTTTATCTAAGTAACACACCACAGTAAGGTCACTAATGACCTCATCCAAGTTTGGAAAATTTGCAAAGTTACTTTGATGAACTCTTCGTGCCCTCAAGTCCAGCTTTGACTCCAATGCTTTCATTTTTGTTCTTTCAATGCTTCTCAATAATTTTCTTTGAGACTAGCTTTTCTCAATACTAACTTAGTTCTCCCTAAGGTGACTGATTCGTTTTTACTCTTGATTTAATATAATATCGTATATAAGTGCATACATTCCCATACCGTTACTCTCATAAGATAGACTAGGAACGTACCACATGACAACCACCAGCTGAAATTCTGGCCAGTGGTGTGACTGGTGGGTTGTACACGTCCGCAACAAAAACCGGACGGGATCGAGACTCTCTCTCCCTCTCGTAATATACTAAATACATACGCAGGTATCTCTATTTACATAATCGAAATTAAATTTCCCTAGATTTGAGGGAGTTCTCTAGTTCTTCGTGTTACTCTAAACCAGCCAAACTCTCCCTAAAACAGGTTAGCTAAATATAGCGTATTACATAATAAATGTTTAAAATTCAGGTACGATATATTTACCCCATAACATGTAATGTTTTACCCCCAGGGGGTAAATTTACCCCCTGGTTGAGAATCACTGATTTATAAACTAATCAAACTTTACACAATGTTCTCAACATCTTATCACTACATTTTTTTCTCGATATTCTTTTTGTCCCTCAATTTTGTCTTAGGTTCATCTTGCTCTTTCTTTCCACGACTTTATTCATTCTTCAATTTGTTTTCATTTTCATCACTAGCTTATTTTCTTTTCAATATTACCATGCAATGTTGATCATTCACTTGATTCTATCATCTTTATATAGAGATCATCCTG